>OZ038510.1:68394841-68462341 GCA_964036315.1 Acanthosepion esculentum
AGTTTGCAGTTGATTTGTCACGCACTGATTGCGTTATTAGACTGACCATGTAAATATGGCGTCATACCGTAGCATAGTGGTTAGCAAATTGGTCTCAGGGACCATTTTAAGGGTGTAGAGTATCTGAGACTCATTGCGTGACCTTAAACTACAGAATTAATTTGCGAATAACCATCAATTTTATGAAGACAGAATATATGGTGACTATATTAATATTAGCTGTTTCCTCATAAGGAAACATTCGGAATTCATTGACCGAACAGACAGTGCGAATCAAGTTACGCTTTTTTTTCACTCTTTAGTCATCGGGCTGGGATCAATGTGTAGTATCTGTTTTCCTCATCACTAATGCTAATGGTAATATGAGCCGTTTTCTTATAAAGAAACATTCGGCATTCATTGACCGAACAGACAGTGCTAATCTAGTTTCGCTTTTTTTTCACTCTTTGGTCATCGGACTGGGATCAATGTGTAGTATCTGTTCTCCTCATCTCTAATGCTAATGGTAATATGAGCCGTTTTCTTATAAAGAAACATTCGGCATTCATTGACCGAACAGACAGTGCTAATCTTGTTCCGCTTTTTTTTCACTCTTTGTTCATCGGGTTGGGATCAATGTGTAGTATCTGTTCTCCTCATCTCTAATGCTAATGGTAATATGAGCCGTTTTCTTATAAAGAAACATTCGGCATTCATTGACCGAACAGACAGTGCTAATCTAGTTTCGCTTTTTTTTCACTCTTTGTTCATCGGGCTGGGATCAATGTGTAGTATCTGTTCTCCTCATCTCTAATGCTAATGGTAATATTAGCCGTTTTCTTATAAAGAAACATTCGGCATTCATTGACCGAACAGACAGTGCTAATCTAATTACGCTTTTTTTTTCATTCTTTAGTCATCGGGCTGGGATCAATGTGTAGTATCTGTTCTCTTCATCTCTAATGCTTTCCTTATATGAAAACATTAGGCATTCACTGCACGAACAGACAGTACTGTTATCCGTTTAATTTTATAAAATCTTTTACTTCTAACAATTCTTCAGTAAAATAGGTTTCTCAAGTCCAGTAGCTGTTACAGTGTAACCCGGATATAAGAGAGTTGTCGGGACCGGACAAGAAGTTTCTTATATCCGGGTTTCTCTCATATCCGGGTTTGGTCTATTATATATACATTAACACAGGCTCTAATTTGGGACCAGAGACGATCTCTCTTATATCAGGGTTTCTCTTATATCAGAGTATCTTATATCCGGGTTACACTGTATCACTCTTTCCAGTAGTGAAGGGGTTTTCTTCCTAACCTTCTATTTGAAGTTGTGTGGAATATCAACATCTTGATTATCACATTATTTTCTTTTCGAGTTGCATGTGCTGTCCATTTTCATTGTTAATATTCCTCAGGTGATGTGGTTTCTGTTATTTGGTACAGCTCTTTGTGATTATGTAGCGCCAATCCACAATAGTTAAAAATAGAAAGAGGCACAAGACAATATAAACGTAACGACTCTAAAGGAATTACAAAACTTCTTATCCTTCTATGGGCCATGTCCTTTGAGGAAGTTGCTGATCCTGTCGCTCCCCAATTTCCTACCCTTTATAGCTCTTACTAAATTTCGTCTTTTTGTTCATTCATTTTCATTTCATTCCTGACGGCTGTGGTCACCACTCCCCTCTATCTCACAAGTGTGGTTCCTGATGACATTTAAGGCAAAGTAGTGCAATGTTCCTTTTGCATGGCCTTTCCAAATTTTGACCGGAGTCAATTGCTTCATGGTGTTCTTTTTCTCACAGACTGTACCCAACTGACCCTACTATACTGTGCTGCCGAAAAAAAAAATCAAAAACAAACAACGCGCATGCGCGAAATTGAAAATATAAAATGGCCACAATTCACCCATCGCACCATGTAGAAGTGACTCTACCGGGGATATAAATAATACCTTGGGAAAAAAACATTTGGGTGGCGAGTAAATCTTAAGAAAAGTAGGAACAAGTAAGCTTATACTTAAGAAACAGATACTTGAAAGGGATAAAAAATAAGGAAAGAGTGCCTAGAGATTTCAACACTCACAGGACCTATTCGGGTAAAAGTAACTTGCGTGGTGGCTGGCAGATTCACACCTCAGTACGAGCTATAATACATTATCGGACTCTATACATAGTGTAAAAAGGTGATTCTTGGTACACTAGCGTACCGAGCAACCCTATTAAATGGAATATATTTCAAATCCAATGAACGTTAAAGTGCTCAGTGCGAGAATCCGCAATGACTTCAGCAGATATATAAAAATAGAGGGATGTACGACAAGTATGTGTCTTCTCACCGGGCTTATTAAACCTTTATAACGATAAGATTCTGAATAATTCCCATCAAGACATATTAGCGGTCACAATCTTAAGAAGATAAGATATATATCCAATTGTAAACAGATTATGTCACACATTATGAAATGGACAAAGTCCGACAATTATTTTAAGACATTTTTGTTTACACATTCTTTTTATAGATACAAATATTTAAGTAAATGCTCTGTTTATAATAAACAGTATTAACGACATTCATATCTGCTCGATGCATATCCAGATGTAAACAAATGAATGTATGAGAGAAAATCATGGAGAATTGTAGTTTAAAAACATTAAAATCGACCTTGCTAACCAAAACGCTCCTCTGTGGTGAAATCGGTAAATCACGTCATGGTTTTAGGACGGCTCCGTGTAGGATACAGGTTCGATTCCTGTCGGAGGACGCATATTTTCTATGAAAATTTCTCGGACATTCAGGCCGGTAAATGTTGTTCAATACTGTTTGTTATAAAACAGAGCATTTACTTAAATATTTGTATCTATAAAAAGAATGTATAAACATAAAAATGTCTTTAAATAATTGTCGGACTTTGTCCATTTCCGAACCTTGTAAATAATTTAAATTATTGCAATACTTTATCTCAGAAATATGGATAGATCCTGAAGAAGGCCGGAGCGTAAAAGGGCTAAAACTTCGTGAATATGGCATAAAAATGATGTCAACAGTCCGAACAATGTAAATAATTTAAATAATTGCAATACCTCATCTCAGAAATATAGACAGATCTTGAAGAAGTCAGAAACGTAAAACGGCCGAAACGTCGTGAATATGGGAATAATGATGAGCACAACAGTCCGAACAATGTAAATAATAAAATACCTTATCTCAGAAATATAGACATATCCTGAAGAAGGTCGGTGTGTGAAACGGCCGAAACTTCGTGAATATGGAAATAAAGCCGAGGACAACAGTCCGAACTATTTAAATAATATAAATAATTTCAATACACAGATAAAAAGGCAATCTTGTGTCAGACTTAAGTTACAAAATTACCTACGTAAAGATTTAATCTTTCTTTTTAGTTTTGGAAAGAAAGCCAGCTTCACTTCCTTCTTACGTTTTTTTTTATTCTTCTGAAAACGCCTGCAGCTGATTGAATGCTAGCTTACAGAATTTGAGTTGGGAAGAACGAAGACAAAAGCCAGTTGGGTCTGAGGTAAAGGTCTCATCAAAGGATTGTGCCGATCACAGTGCTTTTGACACTGGGAAGTGAAAAGCGAATCTCAAGGTTTCAATAGTCTCCTGCTCGTGTGAGAGGCGACATCTTGGATTATTTTTCAGAATGTGTCAGCGTTCATACTGGATGAACAATGACACTGTGTTCTTTTGATGTGCGAATTAGCGTGTTCGTCAAAATCGAACTGTAAATTTGACTGTTTTTGACGCCTCTGGCATGGAATCTGTCGATACTAACTTATTTTTCATCAGTTGTTCTTTCATTCTGTCTTTGATCGTCTCTTCTTTCTTCAAAATCGCCAAATAGAAAATAAGTGAAGACGATAAATGCACTAGCTGAAGAAACATTCATCGTAGGGTATTGTTCGAAAAACTAAAAGACTGGCGAGCAGTTTTTGTTTTGAAATCATTGACAGGTTAACGGTAATTGTAGTCGTAATGGAAATTGTAGGAGGCACAGTGGAGTAATGGACAGCGGAACGGATTGAGGAATCGGAGAGCCGAGTTCGAAATCCAGTCGTGCAAATACCCTTGGGAAAGGTATGTATCCTCTTCTTCTTTCCCCAAGAAATGGGTAAATAGCAGGACAAATCTTGGATGCCAACTGGTCTACCGTAGAAAGAAATGGCAACCTACTGCGGGAAAAATATGCATCGTCAGTCATGTATCGAAAGATACATAAACGCCTAAGCGTGTATCACGCATGGCACATAACTGACTGATATTCACTTACGTGCTAATACCCTTAGGAAAGGTATGAATCCTCTTCTTCTCCCCTCAGTTAAGGGTAAATAGCAGGACAGACTAGGTTCTATAGCCTTGGATGGCAACTGATCTACCGTAGAAAGAAATGGCAACCTACTGCAGGAAAAAATATGCCTCGTCAGTCAGGAATCTTAAGATACATGATTGCCTTCATGACACATAACTGACTGGATGGTAATTGTAATAAAAAGCGTTTCTTTATGCGAAAACATTCGGCTTTCTAAAACATATGTTTACACGGAAATTACAAAAAATAATGTACAAAATATCTGTAGTTGAAGGTATAAAATATTTAAATTTCGGCATTAAATAACCCATAGAGGAGTTGATATGACGCTGATCAAATGTAACCAAACAAAACCAAACCCACACGAGAAAACTATTTCAAAATACTGAAACTGTCAACGTAATTGCAGTGGCCTTGTTAGGGCCAGAAATAAAAAACACAAGAGAGGAATTGAGTTAAGCAAATATATTAACAGAAACAGTAATACAAACATATACAAACGAGAGTGTTACAGCAAGAATGTTCGATCCGACTGTCAGAGCTGACTGCTGGAAACTTCCTTCTCTTAAAAGGCAGTACCTGCTCCTATTTATAGCTGGGTGAGTTCATGCGTGCATGGGTAAATTACCATAACAGTAATGTTCTACCTTATGTGGGTTATTCTACTTGACTTAAAAAAAAATAAAAATAAAAAATACACGCCAGGGAGCGCCCCATAAGCCTATAAAAAAGCGTCCATTTATCTCCCTATTCTCTTTTACAGCTTTTTTCCTCTGACTTCCAAATGTAACCGGACGTTTGTTTCCCACTGAGGAACGTTCATTTTCATGGTTTCTTCTCTTGACTTTTTGTACTTTCTCACACAAACTTGTTACACACACACACGCACACACGCACACACACACACACACACACGCGCGCACACACACATTCTTATGATATCTAGTTTCATGTTTTTTCCTATCGTTACATGCAATTCCTTTTGTAATACATGCATTGTTGTTTATTGTTTTCTTTACTATATTTACCTGGACTCACAGTGAGTCCGCCAATATTGTTTACGGGATAAATATTCCAAGAGACATGTTTTTACCTAAACACATTAGCATTCCATAAAACTTAAAGAAGTAGGATCATTCCAAAATACTTCACGCCTACAATTGATCATCTATGTTCGGTATTGAGGGTAAGGTTTGTATTCAAGGAAGAAAGGCTTCTCTGGCAAGCTTAAATTAGGATTTAGGATACAAGAGGTCGTTTGTAACGTAGATTCGTTTGTAGAGTGAATATATAAATGTACAAAAATAACTGACAACCAATAGTAATGAAAAATTTGTGCTAAACAAATATTGTAATTTGTGAAAAACTAAGACACTTTATGAAATGTTTAAAAATTTATGGAAGTTATAAATTGATCATTGAAACACAATTACACAATCTGTAAAGGAAATCAAAAATAAGGATAGACAGTACGACTCCTATAAACCAAACATCGCATTGAGGGTACTCTTCTGATTCGAGGAAGAAAAGGGTTCATATTAATGTCAATACAAAAGTTCAGATTTGAAGATGAGTCCAAATTCGAGGAAGTCTAGATTATGCTGCATTCGCATTTTGGGAGTTCTACTGTACTTTGTTTTTACAAATTGTTCACACAATACAAGGCCCAAGAGCCACCCAAGTTAGAGGGTTACGGGTTAAGATGCCGTCGAGTGGCGGTGATAAGAAATGGAGTTTATAAAGATATGTAGGTGTTGTGGCCTGTTTAGAGACCAGAAAGAAAGACACGGAAGACGACGGTAGGCTGAACAAGTGTATTGAAATAACAGATATATACAAAGCAAGAGTGTTAGTAATAAGCAGATAGAGGTGTACGTCCGAACGGTCAGCTTACAAGCTGCTCACGACTCTACTACGATTCTACCGCTAGGAAGTCTCGCAGTTAGTATTTATGAGAGGAGGAAGAGTTCATTCTACTGTAGAAAAGGTTTACCACAACAGTAGGATAGATAACTTGATTTGAAGTGAAAGGTTGAAGTGATAGATGTTAACATACGTTGATTCAATGGCCATGTAAAAAGTGTACACGTCATCGAGAAAATTCAACAATTCCATTATTAGATTTAATTATCTTTATGTTGTGATTTGTATTCAGTCTATTTTAGGAGATGTAAAGTTTAAATACAGTACATCTCTAAGCCGAACATCCAAGATGTTTGGTATTGACGGTACTGTTCAGATTTGAGAAAGAACAGGCTGCTGTGGCAAGCTTAACATTTTTATTAAGTTTTAGAATTTAGGATACAAAAGGTAGTTTGTAACGTTGATTCATTTTTATTTAAAGTATAGATTGAACACATAAATGTACAAAAATAACTGTCAACCAATAATAATGAAAATTTCAACAATTCCATTAATAGATTTAAATAAACAATTCCAACGCTCCCAGCAGCATGATCCGACGTTGTCCGTGCTTGATTCAAAAATCGTACGACTCATACAGCAATCGCTATCACTTGACTTAAAACATTTTTGCCCTTCCTTGCCTTTAAAGGAGTGCCTTTTGCCGTGCTGATGTTGTTACATGTCTTACTTCTTGCCTATCTCACACTGCGAATTTTTTCTAAGCTCTATATTAAACGTTAAATCTGTTACGAAAAAAGAACTAAACAAAATGAACACAAAACGATCAGATTTAAAAAAAGGACTTGTAATTGGAAAAAGCGAATGAAAAAAGAATTTTAGCAACAAATATCTTTTCACACCCAACCCAGTTCTGCGGAATCAGAATCAACGTTGAGTTTAAGCAAGCGAATGAGCCAATTGGAGTAAACTGCCATGCAGATTTAAATTTTTCCCACTTGTGACGAATGCAGCTATAAATTTTTTTTTTGCTAGTTAACATTCGTGTCAGTCAGCTGTTGGCTCTCACGCTGGCCAATAGAATCTTCTTGCCTATTCGCGGCAGCCAGCTATAGGCTCTCACTCTGGCCAGTAGAAAATGGCCGCAAACTACATGAAAACTACAGTAGAAGCATGAAAATGTCGATTTTTTTCTACTATCGATGGGAGTTGGGAAATGCAAAATCGGTCTTAGCCTTGCACTAACTTGGAGCATGTGCTTGTAAATTTTCGTGCAAATCCGTCGAAAATTGCGGCCGTGCATTCGTTACATACACACACACATCCTGCCTTTTATAGATAGAGATATTATTTATGGAATATCTTATTAAAAAACAATTACAATCTGTAAGTGAAGACAAAAATAAGAATATACAGTACAACGTCTGTAAACTGAACATTCGAGATGTTTGGTATTGAGGGTATTCTTCTGATGCGAGGAAGAAAAGGCTTCATATTTATGTCAATACCAAAGATCAGATTTGAAGCTGAGTCTAAATTCGAGGAGGACTACATTATGCTATGTTTGGATTTGGGGACTTCTACTGTATTCCAATCAATTGTAGAGGGCCGGGGCGTACAACGGCCGAAACGCCGTGAATACGCCAATAAAGATGTGGACAACAGTCCAAACAAAGTAAATAATTACAATATCTCACCTCAGAAATATAGACAGGTCCATGTATAGTTAAATATATCTGATCTTTAAAATACGGTCTGAGTACAGTGTTTATCTTTATATTGTGATTTGGATTCAGTCTATTTTAGGACATGTAAAGTTTGAATAGAGTTCAACTTCTCTAAACTGTACATCCGAGGTGTTTGGTATTGAGGGTACTGTTCTGATACAAGGAAGAAAAGGCTGCTGTGGCAAGCGTAAAATTTTTATTAAGTTTTAGAGTTTAGGATACAAAAGGTAATTTGTTGATTTGTTTTTATCTAAAGCAGTGGTTCACGACCGATTGTGGGCTTTGCCCTACTTTGGTATTTCTAAAATTCTGGTGCCCCCCTTGTAATATTTAATACTTACATATTCAAAATTTTACTGCAATTCACGTGAAGGAAGCTTAAAAGACCATTAACTTGGTCTCTAAACAAGTCTCCAAAGACCATGGCGTCCATGAAAGAGAAAAATTAAAAACACAAAATACAGTTTAATATATATCGTTTCAAAACATATAATAGGGAACTGAAAGGCAGAAATATAAAATATTTGAATGAAAGCTTATTCTGTAATATACTTTGATCATTTTAATCATGAAATAATAATGCAAAATGAAATTTGAGCTCACTAGAAAACAATTCACTGTTAATAACTTATTCTCTAATTGCCCCCTTGCCGAAGGGTGCACATCCTACGCATACCCCACCAAAATATTACCAGGCCCCACCGGTGGGGCATGCGTCCCACGTTAGGTATCATTGATTTAAAGAGTAGAGTGAATACATAAATGTACAAAAAAAAAAAAAAATTGAAACCCAACAGTAATGGAAATTTTATTTCCGAATAAATAATGTAATTTGTGAAAAATTAAGGCACTTTATGAAATGTTTAAAAATTTATGAAATATTTTATTAAAAATAAATTACGATCTGTAAAAGAAGTCAAAATTATGGATATAGAGTACAACACATCTAAACCAAACATTCGAGATTTTACATATTGAGGGTACTGTTCTGATTCAAAGAAGAAAATGTTAATACAAAAGAAAATGAGTCGAAATTCAACGGTGGAGTAATTGATAGCGGCTCGGATTGAAGAATCGGAGAGCCGAGTTCGAATTCCAGTCGAATCCATTACATTCACTTACGTGCTAATACCCTTGGGAAATGAATCTTCATACCCCACCCTCAAATGGTAAATAGCAGGACAGACATTGGGTGGCAACTGGTCTACCGCAGAAAGAAATGGCAACCTACTGCGGGAAAATGTCTGCCTCGTCAGTTATGTATTGAAAGATACATGCTCGTCAAAGCGTGTATCACGTATAACTGACTGATATTCATTTACGTGCTAATACCCCTGGGAAAGGTATGAATCCTCTTCTTCTCCCCCTCCTCAGCTATGTTTAAATAGCAGGACAGACCGGGTTCTATAGCCTTGGTTAGCTACTAGTCTACGGCAGAAAGAAATGGTAACCGACTGCGGGAAAAAATCTTTGTCGTCAGTCATGTATCGAAAGCTTCATGAACGCCTAACATGTGTTACGCATGACACATAACTGACTGATATTCACTTACGTGCTAATACCCTTGGGAAAGGTATGAATCCTCTTTTTCATCTCCCAGCTATGATAGGATAGACTGGGTTCTCTAGCCTTGGATGGCAACTGGTCTACCGCAGAAAGAAATGGCAACCTTCGGCGGGAAAAAGTCTGCCTCGTCAGTTATGTTTCGAAAGATACATGCTCGTCAAAGCGTATGACATGTAACTGACTGAATTTCTGAAAAACTGAGACACTTTATGAAATGTCTAAAATTTTATTAAATATCTTATTAAAAAACAATTAGAAGCTGTCAAGGAAGTCAAAAACAAGGATAATGTTTAGTATTGAGGGTACTCTTCTGATCCAAGGAAAAAAAGTAATACAAAAGAAAATGTAAATACAAAATTTTGGATTTCAAGATGAGTCGAAATTCAAGGAAATCTTATTCTAGATTATACTATGTTTGGATTTAGGGAGTTCTACTGTATTTAGATTTTTACATTAAATAACCCATACAGGTGTTGATATGCCGGTAGACTAAAACAACTAAACCGAGCATTCGGCATTCATTGACCGTGCAGACAGATTTGTAGTCGGCTTAAATATATAAGGAGAAAAATGATTAAAGATATCTTACTGGAATTCTCTGAGGTTTTTCTATAACACTACTGGACTTGACTCTAAGCGACAAGGATTTATAAATACTCTCCAAGCGTAACACAAAAAAAAAAATCGTGAAGAAATCGATCATAAACGAAAATTACATTATTAATTAATCATAGCTGAGGATCGGAAGCTCATGAAGGATGGAAATAAAGTACATATATATATATATATATATATATATATATATATATATATATATATATATATATATATTGTGTGTGTGTGTATATATATATATTTTTGTCATCCACAGACAGACTGTTTCGCTGTTTCACAGCTCATCAGTGTGGCTAGACGTCCGGTTGCCTCTAGCTAGGATCGAAACCCGTTTAGTCCTATATTTGGGACTCATCAGCAGTGCGCAGTTAGGTTATCAAGCAAACGTCATACCAAATGTTCCAACGGACCTCGGAAACGAAGAGGTAGCAAATCAGACTCAATATAGCGCCGCTCGCTCACATAATCCGTGGTGGAACTCAACTGAAATTCTCTGTAACCATAAGACTGTGCCCCCCGGAGCCACGACTACTATCACCAAGAAACTCAAACTGAAGCATTAGAAGCCGGATCAAGCAATGAAATACACGTGATAGAAATTGTTAGGAGGATTTGATAATTATAATTACGTAATTCATTGAGTCTGAAAGATACCTTCACAGAATGCAGAAAGCATTGGACGGCCGTTTCGTCCTATATTTGGGACTCATCAGCAGTACGCATCCATATATATATATATATATATATATATATATGTATATATATATATATATATTATTCCAGGATCAATTTGCAACTTATTCAAGAGTATCTTCGCCTTCTCTAACCTTCTAACTTTCTGCCCTGGAGTAACAAGCTGCCTTACAGGTTTCACGTACGGTTTATTTTCAAGTCATTTTTCACTGCTCTTTGGACTGTCATAGCTGAAACTCCTCTCACACGTGCCAAACATCTTATGGATCTTTTTTAATTGATCTCTTTAGCTCTAAGTTGAAATAATGATCCCTCTTGCTGTTGTGACTTCCTGATCTAGTTTTCCTCTCTACTGTTCCCTCTTTTTAAAACTTATTCACCGTTCTCTTGCTGGTTCTTGAATGGGCTTTGAAGATGGAAACCAGAGTATGAATGTTGCTACCATTACTGAAGGCCTGAATTATGTTTCCTCAAACCATTGCTTATTTATGAGGAGAAAATCAGGAGAAAAGTCCAGTAACTGTTATTGCTCTTTTCAGTATTGATGGGGTGGCACTTTTTCTTAAGCTTTTGTTTCGACGTGCTGTGGAACTTCAACGTCTTGATTATGTCATTTATACTAGATATCCATTTTAGTTGTTGCTGCTGTTGAAAATCTTCAACTTCTTTGTAATTCGGTCGGATGGTCCTCGGTAAGACCTATATGCTTCATTCGTTGGAAGACATTTTAACTATTGATCTGAGGACGCGGTTTTATAGAGCTGACAGTTTAGATATTTCGGAACGGGTTTGGCTCCATTCATGACATTCATAGGAAAATATCAATTTGACGAGGTTATTTGAAAACATGACTACAATTCATACACCTTTGTGCAAATTAATTCTAACGAATAATTCCTTTATTATTTACATTTTTCGTATTTTTACAGTGAGACATGACCCAGTGCACATGTTAGTACTTCGTATGTCCATTCCACGAAATCGTTCCTTGCGGCCTGATTCACGATTAGATTTAAATCAGGAGTGTTTCCGGGTCAGTCTATAGTACTTTGATTTGCTGATTGTGTTCGTGCAGCGTTACAATTTTCGTACGCTTCCTTGGAGTAACCCCCATCGCAGACAATGGCTGTAGGACAACTAATCGACAGTCGAGACAGTAGTGTCTGGGTGTGATAAAAATCTTATGCAACCCCGGATGACGCAGAATTTTTCAAGGCCAAGCAAATTTCATCATACACACCGAAAATAGATTCATATTACTTCGCACAACAGCAAATGAATTATTCTGAGGACAAAAGAGAAATCGATTATACCCTGTCACTCCCGTGGGTCTAAAACTGACCGTATGGTGAAAGAAAGAAACTAAAGCGGTTGTTTCAATTAATTTGCACAAGGGTTTATATAATGCTTTTGTAAATACCTTATGAGTATATTACAGAAACTATACACGAAAATAGATTCATATTACTGCACACCACTGCAAATGCCCTAATCTGAGGAAAAAATATAACTCGATTACACCCTGTCACTCCAGGGCCCTTTCGGTAAGGTAAGTGGAATCAACCCTTATTCGTTTCCGCAATGTAATTCTTTGACAATGAAACACCTTCCGAGAGCTAAAATAACAAGCTAAATAATAATAATAGTAATGGTGATATTAGCCGTTTCCTTATAAGGAAATATTCGGTATTCATTTAATCATCACAGAGAACCTTTTCTGTCTGCCATCAGCATGACTGATGCCGACCTCCAGGAGAGCAACACTCTACGTCTCTCAGCTTCACATTTTCCACTGACAAGAAGTAGAGTGACTATATCGAGTTAATTGCTACGTCTTCTGCGAGGAACGTTGTTTCATTGTTTTCATGCCAGAATCTTTTTTCTCTCATCAGAATCCATGTTGCACATTTATAAATCTAACATTATAATGAATACTGTTTCCATATCTGGTCTGATGTTCCTTCTGTACATCTCGAGATTCTCGATAAAATCCACAGATGGATCTGCAATAAAATCGGTCCTGACCAGGCATATCGACCAACACGAAGCGGCTTCTCTCTGTCTTTTCTAAAAATATAGTCATTGGAATTGTTCTTTGGCAAAACCAGCATTAGATCCTTTCGGTAAGTTAGTGAAATCAACCCTCATTCGTTTCCGCAATCTAATCCTTTGAGGATGAAACACCTTCCGAGAGCACAAATAACAAGCTAAATGATAATAATGGTAATGGTGATATTAGCCGTTTCCTTATAAGTAAATATTCGGCATTCATTTAATCACCACAAATGCCTGTTTCTGGAGAGCAACACTTTACGCCTTCTTGGGGTCTCGTTTTCCAGTGACATGAAGTCGAGTCAATTGCTACGACTACTACAAGGAAGGTTGGTTCACTGTTTTCATGCTAGAATCTTTTTTTCTCTCATCAGAATCCATCTTGCACATTTATAAATCTACCATTTTAATGAATATTGTTTCCATATCTTGTCTGGTGTTCCTTCTGTACATCTTGAGATTATCAACAGTATCCACATATGGATCTGCAATAAAATCGGTCCTGACCAAGCATCTCGTCTTTTGTGGAAAGGATAAATGGAGGAATATTTTTCTAATAGTGATACTACCACTGACGTTTTAAATTTTTGGGATCGCCCTATATATATATATGTATATATATATATATATATATATATATATATATATATATATATATATATATATATATATATATATATATATATATGTATGCTTTTGAATATAACCTCCAATCAGTGGTTAACTGGAGCAAGAAATGGCTTGCTGATATTAACGCATCCAAAACAAAACTGTTTACATTTAATCATCACAGAGAACCTTTTTGTCTTCCATTAGCATGGCTGATGCTAAACTCCAGGAGAGTAATTCTTTACGTTCTTTCAGCTTGATGTTTTCCACTGACAAGAAGTAGATTGACTCTATCGAGTTAACTGCGACGTCTACTGCAAAGTAAGCTCGTTTACTGTGTCGCGCCAGAAATCTTTTCTCGTCAGAAACCATTTTGCATATTTATAAATCTACCATTCGTCCGTCCATTGAATACTGCTGCCATATCTGGCCTGGTGCGCCTGCTGTACATCTCGAGATTCTTGACAAATTCCAAAAAAAAAAAAACTGTCTGTAATGTGAGTGATTCTGACCGGTCATCTCGACTTCAGTCATTCCCTCAGTCTTGTCTACAAATATTTTAATGCCAACTGACGAGCTTTTTTTTCCCTGGTGTCAAGAATACATGAATTTAAGACTGCTACTAGATTGGCACTTAGGTCCCACCCTTTTACTGTTGAACTAGCAAGATGCAACCGCTACTACTACTCTAGCAGTTTCTTTTCTCGCACTTCCCACCTGTAGAATTCTCTTCCGATTTCTTGTTTCTATGACAACTGCAATCTTCAAAAATTTAAATGCAACGTCAATCGCTATTATCTGTCTTAAATCCTGTTCCTATTTTTCCCTTTTCTCAATTTTCCCCATTTCAGTCTTCTTATTCTATTTCACTTTCACTCCATGTAACCTCTTGTCTTCATTGTCGTCTTGCTTGCTGTAAAACGATCTTAAAAAAGTTCTATTTTGTTGCTTGGCCACTACTTAAATAGACTATACAACATGTTAAGAGCAGGGAAAGATTTTTTTGGTGGTGGTGGTGGTAGCGGGGGAAATAACTTCTGAATGCTGCCTCTAGTTTTTTTCCTTATCCGTGGGGACATTGTCAGTGAATGTTGGACAATTTTAACCTCAGACGAAGAAAATCTAGCGGCAACAGAAATTTAGTTCTCCAGAATTCATTGACGGGGTGTTGAAAATAACTGGACACATGGTGAGAAAAGAGGCTTGGAAAACATAACCCTCATGGGGCGTATTGTGGTCAGGAGAGATAGGGAAAAGCAGTTGAGCCACCTATCTGGCCAATTTGTGTGACTGGGTGGCTGTCACGTGGCCAGGAGCCTTAACAAATTGAGAAAAACTAAACTACTAAGACTCACCCGAGATAGGAACTTGTGGAGAGCCATGGTCGCCTATGTCCTGAAGGTACGCAGAAAATGAAAGAAGAAGACGTTCCACATGCTGCGACACTTGCGAGAATAGACAAATATTGTCAACCCTTTTATAATATCGATACAGTATCAAATAAATCTCTGACTTACGGGTCAGTCAGTCAGTTATGAGCCATGCGTGATACACGTTTAGGCGATCATGTATCCTTCGATACATGACTGACGAGACAGATTTTTTCCCGCATCAGGTTGCCATTTCTTTCTGAGGTAGACTAGTTGCCATCTAAGGCTATAGAACCTAGTCTGTCCTTCTATTTTACCCATAGCTGGAGGGAGAAGAAGAGGATTCATACCTTTCCCAAGCGTTTTAGTACGTAATTGAATGTAATGGATTCGACTGGATTTCGAACTCGGCTCTCAGATTCTTTAATTCTTGGATAGGGGTAGGTTGAAAAATCCATAGGTTGAATATGTAGGAGTGATGCAGGAGCTGAGAAATCTTGCATGCGTTCATTTCGACTCCTCTTATTAATAACTGCATTGTTACTGTCATCTGACTTTTCAAAGGAGACTGTTCATTCTGCTGGTCCAAAAATGTCATCAACAGCAGATATGACGTCATGATCACTGCGATACTGGTACCCAGCCAAGTGTTGGGGAACTAGATGATAGTCAAATCAGGAGAATAGGGTGGACGATCAACTAGTTCAAAGCCACACTCACGCACAGCAGCCATTGAAACCAATGACTTGAGTGCTGGAACGTCGTCCAGATGAAATAAAACCGCTTTCGTCAGTTTACCTATGTGTTTGGACTTTTGTAAACTGCCTCAGCAAGATGGCATAATATTCTCCATTGATGCTGTGGCCCTTTTGGATATAGTCAAACAAAATGCCTTTTGCATACCCAAAACTGTGGTGATTAACATCCCTGTAGATGAAACGACTTTAGCCTACATTGGAGCAGGTGTGGAGGGTTTTTTTTCCACTGTATGGATTGTCTCTCTGACTCTGGCTCTAATTGGTGAACCCAACACTCACCTTTTTTTTAGAAAACGTTCGAGGAAAATAGCTGGATCTGCCCAAAACCATCTCAGGTTTTCCCGTGATGTGATCAGCCTAGTGCGCCTTTGATCAGGTTTCAGAAGACGTGCCACCCATAGAACAGAACTCATCGTCGTTCCTCGTCCATTGTGCAGAATATTCTTAACTCTTTCTCTGGATAGGTTAATAGCATTGCCTATTTGGTTGTAGTCTATCGTCTGTCATCCATCACCATGTGATGAATACTATTAATGTTCTCCTCCATGGGGGCAATCGCAGGACGTCCATACTTTGTATCATCTTCAAGACTTTCCCTTTCCCTCCTATATTCTGTTGCCCACTTTTTCACTATCTTTAAAGTTAGGCGTCATCCTCAAATGTAGCTACCATGTCAGCAACGAATGTTCTTGGGGCTAAACCTTTTCTCTGCAGGTACTTGATAACACCACGATGCCGTATTTTGTCCATTTTCAAGAGGAGTCGCTAGTTGCGACATTTGGAGTCTCCTTCGAACAGTCAGATGACAGTTAACCTGAAAAAAAAATATACAAAAAAACAAAAGCAAAACAAAGCAGTTTATAATAAGAATAGCTGAAGTTAATGCATGTAAGGTTTCATAGCTGTCGTCCTCATCTTTGTTGCCATATTTATCACAACGTTTCGGCCGTTGTACGCTCCGGCCTTCTCCAGATGGTCGGAATATCGAATTGAACCCTTTATTTCGCTCGCTGGGGTAGATTGTTCTAATTCCACGTGCCATGTCTAATGAATGTCAGTTATATGCGTTCTCTGACAGATATGAATGTACGAGAGAAAATCATGGAGAATTGTAGTTTAGAAACAGTAAAATCGACCCTGCAAACCGAAACGCTCCTCTGTGGATCAATCGGTAAAAGCACGTCAGGCTATATAACGGTTCCGTATAGGATACAGGTTCGATCCCTCTCGGAGGACGCATATTTTCTATGAACATTTCTCGAACTTTCAGGTCGGTAAATGTCGTTAATATTGTTTATTACAAGCAGAGCTTTTACTTAAATATTTGTATCTATAAAAAGAACGTATAAACATAAAAATGTCTTAATATATATATATATATATATATATATATATATATATATATATATATATATATATATATATATATATGAAAATTTCTCAGATTTATCATGTAGAAAAGACAATATTTATAAATATAAATGACAATAGGAAAACTGTAGTAATTGCCGACCCGTTTCGTCCAATGTGGACTTCTCAAGGGAAAAGTTTTTGCCTTGAGAAAGTTCATATTGGACGAAACGCGTCGGCCATTACTACAGTTTTCCTATTGTCATTTATATTTATAAATATATATGTATGTATATGTGTGTGTGGTTGTGTGTATAATTTTATATATAATGGCACAGAATTGGTTTTCCCGTTTCAAGAAGGGGAAATTCGAACTCATAGACACTTCGCACCAGACCGCAAGGGAATCGGCTCAGAAGATGTTCTTTCCTGGACACTTTAAATCGAGACCTATGCAAGTCAATGGTTCAATCGTTATCACTCGTCGTTATTCTTTTTATACAATTTCAGCTGTGATTTTCCATCCTTGGGTTGCTCTTGAGACTTTTACAGGGTAATATTTAGTAGAAGAAAATAACATCCAAACTGACCATATTGATAACTGTCTTTAGTGAGTTAGATTTTTTTTTAAAATCTTTAGCGTATATTTCTTTTACATATTTTAAAACACGTCAGTATTTTCTTTTTCTTTTTTTTTTTAAGTATTTACAGACACAAGCAAGCGGTGGAGTGTGTCAAGGAGGAGAAGAAGCCATTCATTACGCGAGAGGTTGTGTCACTGGAGGTTGATAGTGAGAAATTAGCGAGTTCGTTGGTCGTGTTTACGGCCGGCGGCTTGAGAACTAATGGGATCTTCAGAGCAGGCACGGGAGCAGATTCTTTGCCGGCGACAGTTTTTTCACCCGAACCATTTTTCACGTGATTTTGTCATTACATTTAAACAATTTTTTTTTCTTTTCTTTTTAATATTCATTTTAAGAGCTACGAAAATAGACATTAAGGTTTATAGGGGTCTATTATAGATTTACATTAGCATAAATGCTGCTGGGTTATGGAAAAAATGAACGACTCAGGAATTATATATATATATATATATATATATATATATATATATATGCGTGTGTGTGTGTGTGTGTGTGTGTGTGTGTGTGTGTGTGTGTGTGTGTGTGTGTGTGTATTTAGGCACCAAATTCTCTTTTAGGCATGTCTGATTGAATAAATTACAAAGATTATGTCTGCTTATTTTCATTATGATCCTTTCATATTCACGAATATTTTTTCCTGTATTACAATCAAATGATGGAAGAAATGCACTGTAACAGTGAAAATCGCTTCTATTTCCCGAGTACCTTCCATCTATTTCTGAAATCATGGATTGCACCACTGATGATGATCTCAGAACTAGATCACTGGGAGCAAGTTAAAAACATTCCGGGTCAGATTCTGACCCGCAATCCTAAAATTTTGGAATCCCAAGTTTTCATTACTGCGATTGCTTTCGGCAATTTTTTACGTGATTTTTTGAGATGAATTTTTTTGTACGATAAAAAAATTTATAGGTTCGAAATAAATTTTGGAATAATCGAAATTAATTGCGACATTCAACATAAGTCATCCATGAAATATAAAACTAATTGATTGTACGGGAAGTAAGGAACTACGTACATCAAATCGTCTTTAAATTAAGTGGTGACAGAAGAATTATCGTTGAGTATTTAAAAGGTAAGCGTCAACAGTAATGCAATACTTTTAATTATATATATATATATATATATATATATATATGAGTGTGTGTGTAAATATTAAGACATTTTTTATATATATATGTTCTTTTTATGGATAAAATATTTAAGGAAATGCTCTGTTTATAATAAACAGTATTAACAACATTTACCGCCTGAATGTCCGAGGAATTGTCATAGAAAATATGCGTCCTCCAACAGGAATCGAACCTGTATCCTATACGACACACATTATGAAATGGACCTCATTTGTTTACATTTGGATACGCATCGAGCAGATATGAATGTATGAGAGATAATCATGGAAAATTGTAGCGTAAACACAGTAAAATCGACCTTGCTAACCGAAACGCTCATCTGTGGCTCAATCGGTAAAAGCACGTCAGCCTAAAATGACGGTTCCGTATACGATACAGGTTCAATTCCTGTCGGAGGACGCATATTTTCTATGAAAATTTCTCGGACATTCAGGCCGGTAAATGTTGTTAATACTGTTTATTATAAACAGACCATTTACTTAAATATGTGTATCTATAAAAAGAACGTATAAACATAAAAAATGCCTTAAATAATTGTCGGACTTCGTCCATTTCATAATATATATATATATATATATATATATATATATATATATATATATATATATATATATATATATATCCCAGGTAGGAATGTGCGGGTAATTATCGCCGGGCCGAGTTTATATTCACATCACCTTTTCACAAATATGCGTGGGAAAGGTAGGGTATGTATAGATTCATCTCTTCCTCCCCCAGCTAAATGGCGAATATGGACGGGAATGTTTTTTGAAGATGTTATGCAATGGACGATGAATCATTAATGTGTAGAGTGAGTCGTCTTGATAACGTTGTTACAGAATAACCAACATGTACATTAGCTTTTTTTTTGTCGGAGATGCAATCTCCCAAGTGGCATTGAAATTGATGTATCATGTTGATTTTCTGCATTACGTTAATTGGTGGGGTGAAGATATTACGGATGATTGAGTTGTATTAAATTTAGTATAGAGTATAATTCATTTTATTTTTTACGGAAATCTTTAGGGGGGATATATTAATATTTATGAGATTTTTCATCTTGTTTATATTTATAATTCATCTGATCAAGATATGAAGATTGACATGATTGGGGTTATTTGAGAAAATACATTGGATGCCAAATTAGATGAAGAAAGAATCATTGGCACACTTAAAAGGAATGGCTTCCCTGAACGATTGCTATGACAACAGTTAGAGAAAGTCAACAATACCACACATGATGGGAGAAGTTACGATGCTGAAAGAAAAGTGACTGTTAGCATGTCATTTGAGGAAAACAGGTCAGAAGCAATAAAAAGGATTTTGAAGCTCCTTGATATAAGATTGGTGTTCTCGTCATTAAACAGGATTGGACGACAGCTCAGAAGATTAAAGGACGAACGGCCAATAACTAGTAATGACAATTAAATTTATAAAGTCAATTGCAAAGATTGCCCAGCAAATTATACTGGCATGACCTCCAGATCATTAAAAGAAAGAATAGACGAACATCGGCGACTTTGTACTAAGGTCATAAAAAAAATGAAACCGACCGAAAAAAAAAAAAAAAATAAAATAATCAGCAGTTGCACTTGACGCCATCAAAGAAAGTCACGAAATAGACTTCGACCAAACTGAAATAAAACTGAACAGTCAACAGAAATTCAACCAAAGACAGGTGGCTGAACAAATGATGATAGCAAGTACCGAAAATGTCTGTAATAAAATTGATGCTGCACAGCTTTACCCAGTATGGACTTCCCTACTTCAACGGAAAATTCGGCAAAACAAGAAGTTGTATTTTGTTCTACTCTGCTTTGGAAATGACATTTCTTTCTTCCTTTAAGCAATTCTCACGCTCACGCTTACACATGTCTCACGAACTCAATTCGATCGAAGTTGTTGTTAATTTGAATTTATAACGAATACAATGTAGCTAAGTCGATGTTTCATTTATTTCTCAAGAGTGATCAAGGATTGCAAAAGCTTTCCGAAATATATCTGGTTTAACACCAAAATATCCGTTGGAATTACAAGATTCTATTCTTTTTAACTCAATTTCACTAATAGAATCAAGCCTTTTTACACTTATGCTGTTACTTGGGGGGGGGAATCATTTAAACATACACAAATACACATGAAATGCATTTCAGTTTTTGACTTTTGGATCTGATGAAGTCTTAAATGGCTAAATCCATAATCAGATATATTTTGAAACAAATATGATTGTATATATTGTTCACCCAGCATGGACATCCCGACTGCAAAAAAAAAAAAAGAGCAATTTTCTTTTTCACTCTGCTTTGGAATGACATTTCCTCTAACGAATTCTCATGCGTTCAGCTTATGCACATCTTGCGAACTCAATTCGATCGAATTGTTTTTTTTACGTTAATTTGAATTTATAACGTATACAATTTAGCTTAGTCACTGTTTCATTTATTTCTCAAAAGTGATGAAGGATTGTAAAAGCTTTCCGAAATATATCTGTTTTAAAAAATAAATTATCCGTTGGAATTACAAGATTTTATTCTTTTTAACTCAACTTCACCAAGGGGATCAGGCGTTTTTACAATTATATTATCTCCTATTTGATTAATATTAAAAAGATTTAATAGCTCGCCTTATTTGTTTATCAACAATATCGCTAGGAAAGTCGTTATTAGTAAATGTTTTTCAATTCAGCATAGAACAACTTTTTTGTAGATGAGTTTGCTTTAGCAACGTTTATTAAATATAGTGTAATTGCCACTTTGTAATACTTAGGAATGTTTAAATTGTTTAGTGCTTCCAAAATATACGGAATATATATATGTATATTTGTATGTATATATATATATATATACGAATAAATCCTGGCGTTTTTACATACAACAGTTGTAATTAATACAAAGTGACGTCATATTTGTCAGTTAAATGTGAAAGCAGATATCGAATAAAAAGCCCGATGAAAATATTAATAGACAGTGATATATATATATATATATATATATATATATATATATATATATATATATATATATATATATATATAGATAGATAGATATTAAAAGATTCAAATAGATAGATAGATAGATAGATAAATTTGTATGGAAAGATTGGGAATGATATAAAAAGACAGTGATATATATATACATATATATATATATATATATATATATATATATATAGTTCGATAGATAGATAGATTGATAGATAGATAGATAGATAGATACGAAAAGATTGGGAATGATATAAAAAGTCTGTTATATATATATGTATATATATATATATATATATATATATATATATATATATATATATATATATATATCACAGAATATTTATATCATTCCCAATCTTTTCATATCTATCTATCTATCTATCTATCTATATATATATGTATATATATATATATATATATATATATATATATATATATATATATATATAGAGAGAGAGAGAGAGAGAGAGAGAGAAAGAGATCTAAAGAGATTGACAATTACATTAAAAGGCTGATAGATTTATGGAGTGTATATGAAAAGACTGAGAAAGATACTGACAGACTGTGATAGATTGATATACAGACATATGGATGTAATATATATATATATATATATATATATATATATATATATATATATATATATATATATATATATATATATATATAAAAGTGAACATAGAAGTCAATACTTAGAGGCGACAGTCTGTTTCATGCTAGATGCAATCATTGGGCCATTGCATCTAGCATGAAACAGACTGTAGCCTCTAAGTGTTGACTTCTATGTTCACTTATATATATATATATATATACATATATATATATACATATATATATATACATATATATATATATATATATATATATATATATATATATATATATATATATATAGAGAGAGAGAGAGAGAGAGAGAGGTGGGGAGAATGATATTAACAGTCTGTCATCGATAGATAGATTGGAACGGGATGAGATAGATAGATAGATAGATAGATAAATAGATAGATAGATAGATAGATAGACAGATATTTGAACAGAGAAGACGAATTGACAATAAAGAAAACATAAAGAAATCGTTGACAAAACTAATATTTACCTGCTTAAACTTTTCTCAACGAGCCAAAAGAGAATTTAAAAAAACAAAACATTTTCCACTGAAATAAACATGTCCCCGATCTGAATTGATGTTTGACAGACTTTAACTGGATATTTGTCAAATTTCCACCATTCAACGGTACCAATACGAACTGTCTGAGATAGTTTTTTTTTTAGAATCTTTTTTCGTCTAGGGTAATATTCCGAAAATATTCCCGCCATTAACGGCCTCGACAGAAATAAGACTTTTTGAGGAAATCTTTTTAAGGTGATATAGAATTTTTTTCCCTTTTTCTCCGTTACTTCGGGTGTATGCTTTTAGATTATATATATATATATATATATATATATATATATATATATATATATATATATATATATATATATATATATATATAAAACAATCGCGCCCCAACCTCCGCAAGAGAAAAAAAAATGGCAGTCTTGGTTTGGGTAGACTACAAGAAACGAATGAGAAATGAAAATGGCGACAAATAATATTGCATGGTTATCGGCAATATTCTCCATCTTCTGACACATTAGCTTATTATTTTCCTGAAGAGATAAAAGTGGAAACATACACACACAACAAAAACAGAAGAAGAAAAAAAAATGGACACCGACAGGTTTTTCATTTTGTTGGTATAGCCCGAAGGTCAGAATTGTCTCATTTGGTTTTTGTCTGTCAGTTCGTCTTATCTGCGCAAATATATATAACATTCTGTTTCTAACTATCTATCTATCTATCTATCTATCTATCTATCTATCTATCTATCTATCTCAATTCGACCATATCTATTTAAGTCATAAGTCATAAGATATGTTCATATCTCTATCTATCTATCTATCTATCTATCTATCTATCTATCTATCTATCTGTCTGTCAGTCTGTCTACCTACTATTGCAATATAACATACTCTTGCATCTCTCTCTCTCTCTCTCTCTCTCTCTCTCTCTCTACATATCTATGCTGTATTTATATCAATCTAGCCGGATATCTATAAAGTAACTATTTAATATTTGACGTTAGCATGTGCTGAGAACATTTGAGCACACCTTCATATGTATGTAGCCTAATATATATCTATCTATGGTGATTTTATATCGATCTAGCCTGATATCTATATATCTATGGTGTTTTTATATCTATCTAGCCTGATATCTATCTATGGTGTTTTTATATCGATCTAGCCTGCTATCTATATATCTACGGTGTTTTTATATCGATCTGGCCTGGTATCTATGTATCTATGATGTTTTTATATCGATCTCGCCTGATATTTATCTATCTATGATGTTTTTATATCGATCTATCCTGATATCTATCTATGGTGTTTTTATATCGATCTAGCCTGATATCTATATATATCTACGGTGTTTTATATCATTCTGGTGTGATATCTATCTATGGTGTTTTATATCGATCTAGCCTAATATTTATCCACCTATGGTGTTTTTATATCGATCTATCCCGATATCTATCTATCTTGTTTTTATATCGATCTAGCCTGATATATATCTACGGTGTTTTTATATCGATCCGGTTTGATATCTATCTATGGTGTTTTTATATCGATCTATCCTGATATCTATCTATGGTGATTTTATATCGATCTAGCCTGATGTCTATATATCTACGGTGTTTTTATATCGATATGGCCTGATTATCTATTCATGGTGTTTTTATATCGATCTATCGTGATATCTATCGTGATATCTATCTATGATGTTTTTATATCGATCTAGCCTGAAATCTCTCTATGATGTTTGTATAATGATCTAGCCTGATATCTATAAAGTGACTATTCAATATTTGACGTTAGCCTGTTCTGTCAAACATTTCAGCATCCCCCGTTATGTATGTATGTACTTAACTGTGTAATATCCATGTGTTCGTATTTCTTTGTCCAGTATTATATCTAGCTTGCTATCTATGGAAAGTTTTTTTAAGACTGGGAAGTAGAAATGTCTGATTAATTTTCAACACAACTTCCTTTCTATCTATCTATCTATCTATCTATCTATCTATCTATCTATCTATCTATCTATCTATCTATCTATCTATCTATAACATTCTATTCATCTTTCCTCTCTCTCTCTCTATACATACATATATATATATATATATATATATATATGGACAGACTGATATATATATATATATATATATATATATATATATATATATATATATATATATATATATATATATATATATGGACAGACTGATATATATATATATATATATATATATATATATATATATATATATATATATCAGTCTGTTCACACACATATATATATATATATATATATATATATCAGTCTGTCCATATATATACTCTCAGTCAGTGAAGCAGTGGCAATCATCTGACAAGACGTCGCAATCAATCAATCAATCAATATATATATATATATATATATATATATATATATTTATATATATATATATATATATATATATATATATATATATATATAGAGAGAGAGAGAGAGAGAGAGAGAGTGTCCATAATGTTCGTGTGCACTTGAAAAAATTTATAACTTTATATGTATTTACGATAGAAATAATCTGTAAAAAATGTTATAAAGTTTAATGTATCTAGTTTTAAGTATAGCTAAAATAACTAATGTGATTTCAGGCATTACTGTAAATCAGTTGACAAATATTTTCAGTGAACTGCAAAATCGTATTACCCTTTGTATTGCTAATGATGGAGGACATGTGGAAACTTAAATAAAATTTCAATAAAACTTTAAAAAATATAAATTTACTTCTTTCTAATCTTTTTTACAAATTATTTCTATCGCTAATACAAATAAAGTTACAAATTTTTTAAAGTGCGCACGAACTTTATGGACACCCTGTATATATATCTTTATATATATATACATATATTTATTTAAAGACATTTATATTATGTTTAACGTTCTTTTTATAGATACAAGTATTTAAGCAAATGCTCTGTTTTATAATAATAAACAGTATTAAATAACATTTACCGGCCTGAATGTCCGAGAAATTTAATACTGTTTATTATAAAACAGAGCATTTGCTTAAATACTTGTATCTATAAAAAGAACGTTAAACATAATATAAATGTCTTTAAATAAATTGTCGGACTATGTCCAATTCAAAAATATATACATATATATATATATATATATATATATATATACATACATATATATATATATATATATATATATATATATATATATATCATAATAATAATAATAATAATAAACACAGATGTGCCTGAGCGAGTTTCTCTAATATTATGTGTGTGTGTGTGTGTGTGTGGGGGGTCTGTGTGTCTGTGTGTGAAATGTATGTATAAATTCAGTTTGATCGTTTAGATGACATCTATTTCAAGTAATTTGAAATTGGTCCCAGTAGGCTATGAAACGCCGGAATTCCGATTACTAACTATACGCGAAAATAATAAAACACAATTCTTGATGACGATTGCAGTAAGAATCGAAAGTGGTCGGATCTGTAGAATAAATGACCTTTGGAAAGCTCATTCTAATATGAAAAAACATTTCGCCTGAAGTTAAAAAAATTTAAGGTGGAACTACCTAAATAAACTTTATATATATATACATATATATATATATATATATATATATATATATATATATATATATATATATATATATATATATATATGTGTGTGTGTGTGTGTGTGTGTGTGTGTGCTTGTGCGTGCGTGTGTATTTAGGCAGCAATCCTTCTTTCATGCACTTTTGAGATATCTATCTATCTATGGTGTTTTTATATCGATCTAGCCAGATATCTATAAAGTGACTATTTAATATTTGATGGTAGCCTGTACTGAGAACATTTCAGCACCCCTTCATATGTATGTAGCCTGATATCTATCTATCTATGGTGTTTTTATATCGATCTAGCCTGATATCTCTCTATCTATCAATGTTGTTTTATATCGATCTAACCAGATATCTATCTATCTATGCCGTTTTTATATCAATCAAGACTGATATCTATCTTTGCTGTTTTTATATCGATCTATCCTGATATCTATCTATCTATGGTGCTTTTATATCGATCTAGCCTGGTATCTATCTATGCGGTTTATATATCGATCTAGCCTGATATCTCTCTATCTATCAATGTTGTTTTATATCGATCTAACCAGATATCTATCTATGCCGTTTTTATATCAATCAAGACTGATATCTATCTAAGCTGTTTTATATCGATCTAGCCTGATATCTATCTATCTATGGTGCTTTTATATCGATCTAGCCTGATATCTATCTATGCGGTTTTTATATCGATCTAGCCTGATATCTATCTATGCGGCTTTTATTTAAAATAAAGGATAACACCAGTTGATAATAGCCAAAAAATTAGATTAATTATTTATTACAAAAACCTCTAACCTTATAGTTAAATATAATAATTTACCTCCTAGAACAAAATTAAATAGGGCAAATATTATTTACGAATTTAAATGCTCATTAAGGAATTGTATTCCTGATCAAGCAAAATTCGTAAATAATTATATCGGCCACACTACAACATGTTTGACACGCAGACTCACTCTACACCTTTCTAACAATAGGTCAATTAGTTCTCATTTAAATATTCATGGAAACCTATTGGACACTATTCAGAACATGCTTGTTGACAACACTAATAATAATAACAATTATTATTTTTAGCCTTTTTTGCATGTAGATGATGCTATTATATTATAATATCATCATCTACATGCAAACAAAAAAAGGCTAAAAATAATGGAATCCTTACTTATAAAATTAAACAAACCAACACTTAATAATATTAACTTTGAACATGGACACAATATCTTGACCGTGTTTTGAAAAATGAAAACATTTTATAAAACGTACATGCAACAAACTATTTCTTATTTAACAGTTAAAATATTTAATCCTTGAAAAGGGCTAAATGTATAGCCGAAAGCGCTCGGATAAAATGAACATTCGGACACTTTTTATATAATTTATCATCTGAAAAGAAAAAAATTATTAGATCGCATGAGAAATTGTAAAAGAAAAACCTAAATAAAACCACCTTGTCTGTCGTAATCAATGAAATGTGCATTTATATATATATATATATATATATATATATATATATATATATATATATATATATATATATATATATATATACTCGACATTCGACGTATGAGGGTCAAGCCGATCATTTCCTAGTAACCGACAGTCCGACACCAGCACAGAGATTTGATTATAGTGGTGAAGGTTTTGTGCAGAACCATCCGCACTTTTTGAAGGGCCGAATACAGAGACCTGGTGCACTACATGCCACAAGGTCCCCGAACGACCCGCCGCAGATTTTGAATTCAGAGTTCTCCTAGACCACTTGCCATTCAAGGCTACAGAACCCAGTCTGACCTGCTATTTACAGATAGCTGGAGGGAGAAGAAGAGGATTCATACCTTTCCTAATGGTATTAGCATATAAATAATGAATTCGACTGAAATTCGAACTCGGTTCTACGATTCCTCAATTCAAGCCGTTATCCATTAATCCATATATATCTATCTATCTATCTATCTATCTATCTATATATATATATATATATATATGCAGGTTTTTAATTCAAAGTTTTTCTTCTCCTAGACCGTTCGCCAACCAAGGCCATCGGGCTCAATCTCTCCTGCTATTTACCCATAGCTGGGTAATGCTATATATACCGCGTGTAACAGCAAAATTGTCCAAATCGTGTAACAAAAAAATTGTCCAAATATTAGATTTAGATCTGATTCGTTGTATCTAAAAAACGATTAAAGATATCTTACTGGAATTCTCCGAGGTTTTTATATCATTATTGGATTGTAATTTGAGCAAGACGAATGTATAATTACTCTACAAGCTTAAAAGAAGAATCGAGATGAAATCGATCAGAAACGAAAATGACATGTTCATCATTAATTAATAATAACTATATAATGCTCCAGGATCATTTTCCAATTTATTCAAGATGATCTTCGCCCTTTCTAACCTTCTAACTTTCTGTTCTCGAGTAACAAGGTGCCTCACATGTTTCACGTTTACGTTCATTTTTCATTTCGGTTCACTGCTCTTTGGATTGTCATAGGTAAAACTGCACTCTCACGTGCTAAACATCTTATGAATTGAGTTGGATCTTTTCTAATTGATCTCATTACCTCTAAGTTGAAATGATGATACCTCCTCCTGTTGTGACCTTCTGATCCAGTTTTCCTCTCTACTCTTCCCTCTTTTTTTAAACTTATTCACTGTTCTTTTGATGGTTCTTGAATGGACCCTGAAGATAGAAGCCAGAATAGTAATGTTGGCACCTTTACTGAAGGCCTGAATCTATTACCTCGTATCATTACTCAGTTGGAAAGACATAGTGTGGTTGACACAAAACGATTTTAACCTGTTCTCTTTCTAATTGAATAACTCAGACGGATTTTAAGTGATTCTTACGACACATTTTGTCAAGATGGCTAAACGCCCTATCTGAAAACCCTGAAAAAAGAAATTCAATTAGTTTAGTGTTTTTTTTTTTATATTAAACAATTTGTGGGATGGAAAATTATGCTGTAACACATTTTGGACAATATATATATATATATATATATATATATATATATATGTGTGTGTGTGTGTGTGTGTGTGTGTGTGTGTATGTGTGTGTATATATATATATATATATATATATGTATATATATACATATATATACATATATATACATATATATATATATATACAGTGCTGTTCGATAAAAGTGACTCACCTTATCCGTTGAATTTAGCTCAACTTTCGTTTCATCGGAGAAGAGAACATTCTTCCAGTCTTGTACGGTGACATTTTTCTAATAGTGAGCCCATTCAAGTCTCTTGGCTTTGGTGACTTTGCTTATTAGCGGCTTAAACCTACGTGTACAAGATTTGTAGCCTTGTTCTAACAGCCACCGACGGACTGTTGAAGAGTCAAGACTAACACCTTGCTCTTCGCTTAGACTGGCTGCAATTTCTTGGCTAGTTATAGTCCTATTCTTCGCAACTTCTCTCTTGATTACCCTGCCAGTTCTATCATCAATCTTTTTCTTTCGTTCCTTTGTTTCCTTCCTTGGAGCTGGAGTGGC
This sequence comes from Acanthosepion esculentum, assembly GCA_964036315.1. NCBI lineage: Eukaryota > Metazoa > Mollusca > Cephalopoda > Sepiida > Sepiidae > Acanthosepion > Acanthosepion esculentum. The sequence continues at coordinate 68,424,752 of OZ038510.1, forward strand.
ATCATTATGTGCCATAAGCATTCGAGAGACAGTTGATTGCGAGGTTATAGCAATTTTTGCGATTTCTCTCGTAGACTTGCCTGCTTTTGAGAAGGCAATAATAGATGCCTTAAGTGGTTCTGATGCATGTTTGTACCCGTTCATCTGGTTAGTGACTTGAGTGACTATTTCAAGCTGTTTTTATACTGTGTGAGGCTTTCTGGAATATTCTGGAATAGTCTAGATTTAATTTAAGCTGTTCTAGAATTCTCTAGAATATTGTTCTGAGTGTATTGTAAAATAGTTTTCAATATTTTGTCAAAAGCTCCTTAAATTTACCAGTTCAATCATTAGAATGCGATATCTGAGTCACTTTTTTGCACAGAGTTTTTTTCCTGGATCACATTTATATCCAAATTTATAATTATCAATAGAATACCTTAGGGTGAATAAAAATTTTTCCTAGGTGGTAGGGAAGGGGGTCTTTATATTGGTAAGATTAAACATTATTTTAACCCCCAAAACAATAGACAAAAAATATTTTTTAGTAAAAAAAAATCAGGTGAGTCACTTTTATCGAACAGCACTGTATATAGAGGTTATATTTATTGTATTTGATACTAACCTATGATACTGTTGTGACCAAGAAAATGGTTAAAGAAATAAGAAAACAAGTGTTGCAGATATATCATATATTAAACAGTAAGTACTACTGTAGAGTATTACACGACTAGTAAGTGTGTGTCGGTTGACCCAGCGTTCAATCTATTCGACTGTTAATATTTAACAGCCCCACCAGGAGAGATGTGTGTGGCACAAGGCCGATTTACCGTGGGTTCTCGGGGACCGTGAGCTCGGCCAAAAAATTCCCTTAGAACCCGCATAAACGGGTTCAGGACCTGTCTACTTCCCCGGACGAAACTTTACCCTCCGGCAAAGCCTAGCCCGGGTTCCTCTCTGCTCAAAGCAGAGAGTTCGACAGTAATGAACAATGTATGCGACTTTTAATATTTAACAGCCCCCCCACAAGGGTGTATGTGGCACAAGGCCGGTTTATAGTGGGTACTCCGAGCCCGTAGTCTCGGCCAAAAATACTCCCTTTAGAACACGTATAAACGGGTTCAGGGCCTGTCTACCACCACGAATGAAACTTTGCCATGCGGCAAAGCCTCGTCCGGGTTCCTCTCCACCGAGGTGGTGAGTTTGACAGATGACCAATCTATGCGACTGTTAATATTTAACAGACCCCCCACAAGGGTGTATGTGACACAAGGCCGGTTTAGTGTGGGTTCTCCGAGCCCGTAGGCTCGGCCAAAAATATGCCCTTTAGAACCCGTATAAACGGGTTCAGGGACTGTCTACCTTCGTCCGAGTTCCTCTCTGCTGAGGTAGAGAGTTTGACAGTTGAGCAGTCAGTGCGACTGTTCCCCCAAGGCCTTCTCTCCTACTAATTTTATAGTAGGCAGAAGTGTTCAACATAGACTCTTTAGAGGGAGGACACCACAGCAGATAACTGGTCTTATCATGCTGTGGTACGAGAAATCTGTTTATCTATTTAGCGAGTTGATACAACCACAATTTCATTAATACTCTCAAGAATACCATCCGTTTGAGGGGTAAATTATGGTCCCTTCATTTTAAGATGAAGTTTCTTGAGTCCTGTTCCAGGAACCATATCATCCCTGGTTATATGGCTAAGCGTATCTCTAAGATAAGATGTCGAAATTCCTTTAGTATTGAACGTGCTTTCCTTAGAGACGAAATCCTTTAAAAGAATATTGAATTCCGTAAAAATTCAGTACCGATTACTCTGGGGCAATATCTAGTCTACTTTAACCTTCTTAGATAAATTACGCTTTTCTAAGTATTTGTCTAAAGCCAGCAGCAGCCGATGCAGGCAGCGACACCAGAGAGAGAGAGAGAGAGAGAGAGAGAGAGAGAGAGAGAGAGAGAGGGAGAGAGAGATATCTTATTAAAGTAAAGCTGGTGCATTTTGTGAAGATTCGAACCTGCATCTGCCAGTGTAGAGAAGAACACCGTTTAGCTCGGTGCACCTAGACCTCTTTGGCCTCCAAGAGAAACCCTATTTCAGGGTTTCAGGCGTGACTCACTTGTTAGTGATCTCTCGAAGTTTTTCATATCTGCACGCCGTGTCGTATCCAAATTTGAACAAAGAGAATTTATTAGAATGGATTTTTATTAATCATATAGATTTTTATTAATCCGACAGATTTTTATTATCCCATCAGATTTTTATTAATCCGACAGATTTTATTAATCCGACAGATTTTATTAATCCGACAGATTTTATTAATCCGTCAGATTTTTATTCATCCGACCGTATTCATTAATCTGGCAGATTTTTATTGATGTGACAAATTTCATTAATCTGTCAGATTTTTATTAATCCAACAGATTTTATTAATCCGACCGATTTCATTAACTCGGCAGATTTTTATTCATCTGAGAGATTTTATTAATCCGACAGATTTTATCAGTTCGACCGAATCCATTAATTCGACAGATTTTATTAATCCGACCGATTTCATTAACTCGGCAGATTTATTAATCCGACAGATTTTATCAGTTCGACCGAATTCATTAATCCGACCGATTTCATTAATCCGACAGATTTTATTAATCCGACCGATTTTATTAATCCGACCGATTTTATTAATCCGGCCAATTCCATTGATCCGGCAGATTTTTATTAATCCGACTGGTTTTATCAATCCGACCGATTTTTATTAATCCGACCGATTTTTATTAATCCGACCAATTTTTAAACATTAATTTTTAATGGATACTCGTGTCTGGGTAGAAGCTCCACTATTTATTAAACAGTATATTTATTTATTTTCACCTAAAAAATGTCCCCCCAAAATCACCTCACTTTTGACTTCCTTGATTAATAAAATCGGTCGGATTAATAAAATCGGTCGGATTAATAAAATCGGTCGGATTAATAAAATCTGTCGGATTAATGAAATCGGTCGGATTAATGAATTCGATCGAACTGATAAAATCTGTCGGATTAATAAAATCTGTCAGATGAATAAAAATCTACCGAGTTAATGAAATCGGTCGGATTAATAAAATCTGTCGAATTAATGAATTCGGTCGAACTGATAAAATCTGTCGGATTAATAAAACTCCTTGTAAGCACGAAAGATGAACTGAAAGCAAGGATTATGGCAGCATTCACCAACTTAAACAAGGAGACCGTCTAGAACAGGTACAGCAGATCCCGAAGTCACCTGGAGGCCGTTATTGAAGCCAATGGCAATTTTTTCTTATTTCAGATCCATAGATTTAATTTCATTTAATATTTAATTTAACCCGTTAATCTTCTTTGTAAGTCATTAAGGATTAATATTTCTTAATTTTGACCATTAATCTTGTTTTCAAGTCAATAAACTATGCATTTATTGTCATTTAAAGAGTGACTACATTTTTAGGGACACCCTGTATATATTCAGGGTGCGATGAGTAAATTGTCACCATTTTATATTTTTAATTTCGAGGATGCGCGTTATTGTTTTTATTTTATTTTGTCGACTGCACAGTATAGTAAGGTCAGTTAGGTACCGTTTGTGAGAAAAAGAAGCCCATGACGCAATTCCCTCCGACAGAAATTTGGAAACTGCATGCTGTACTGCTTGGCATTCGCACCGGAAGCTACAATATGAAGCTACAATATGAACATTTCAGAGTGCTTGGGTGTCGATCTGGGGATAGTGCAGAATATTTGAAAAGAGTTGGATGAGTATAACGGTGATTACGAAGGTACGACAGCTCGGAAAACTCACTCTGGTCGTTCTGATAAGAAAAGAACATCTGAATTTGTTGGTGAGAGCCTCAGACTCAACACGGGGGCCTGCACCAAGTGCATTAAGGAGGCAGGGTAAAGATGGTGGCTGCAGGAAGACCCTATATCTGGCAACACGACTCTGCACCATGCTACACAAGTAGGAGAACCCAGACATAACTGTCAGACAATTTCTGCGACCACATCACCCCTTACATGTATCTACCTAACACCCCAGACTGCAACCCCATTGATTATTATATGTGGAGTGCAGTTGAGCAAGAGACGAATAAAACTCCTTGTAAGCACCAAAGATGAACTAAAAGCAAGGATTATGGAAGCATTCACCAACTTAAACAAGGAGACCGTCTAGAACAGGTACAGCAGATCCCGAAGTCATCTGGAGGCCGTTGTTGAAGCCAATGGCAATTTGGTTGAATAAATTTAGTCTTCGTATTTAAAGATATTTTCGTGTAATTTTGGTAAATATGTCTGTTCAAATGAGATATCAGTGTTATTTTCATTTTACACGATAATTTATCCATCGCACCTTGTATACATGTGTATGTACGTGAATAATTTATAAATTTTAAAATCTCTCATCTACTTGTTTAAGCCCGCTTGGTTTGCCATGCAATGCTTTGCCTTGTTCTTCTTTCCCTCTATTCGACCTGTGAGTATCAGATTCTCCAAGCCCTCCTTTCTCATTATGTATCCCAGAAATTTCAGCTGCCTTTTCCTGATGTTAAGTATAAGCCTGCTCCTTGTTTGCATCCTCTCCAAAACCTCATCGTTGTTCACACGCTCGATCCATGGTATCCTCAGCATCCTTCTGTAGAGCCATACCTCCACTGCCTCGGGTCTCTTCCTCATCTTTGACGAGAGCGTCCAACACTGGCTTCCAGTAAACGACAACAGATATCACGTGGCAGTTCAGTACTCTCTTACCAACGATATCCTCTTGTCTCGTAATACTCTGCCTATCTTTTGGAATGCGTCTTTGGCCATCCCCATACGTTTTCGGATTTCAGTGTCGCACTTACCGTCCTCTGTCAGCCGCGCCTGTTTGATTTAATGTCCCCAACCTTGAAGAATTTAAATCAACAATTTGTTTTTGCCAAGCAGAATCAGCATTCATGGAAAATTTGCTCCAAATCGTAAAATAAAAATGCAATAAACCTAAGACATTATTTAACTAGAAAAGCTTTTTAACTGCTTTTATAAATAAGATATACTAGCAGCATGGCTCGGCGTTGCCCGTGCTTGATTCAAAAATCGTACGACTCATACAGCAATCGCTATCACTTGACTTAAAATATTTTTGCCCTTCCTTGCCTTTAAAGGAGTGCCCTTTGCCGTGCTGATGTTGCTACATGCCTTACTTCTTGCCTATCTTACACTGCGAATTTTTTCTAAGCTCTATACTAAACATTAAATCTGTCACGAAAAAAGAACTAAACAAAATGAACACAAAACGATCAGCTTTAAAAAAGGACTCGTAATTGGAAAAACCGAATGAAAAAAGAATGTTAACAACAAATACTTTTTCACACCCAATGCAGTTCTGCGGAATCAGAATCAACGTTGAGTTTAAGCAAGCGAATGAGCCAATTGGGGTAAAGTGCCATGCAGATTTAAATTTTTCCCACTTGCGAAGAATGCAGCTATCGATTTTTTTTTGCATGCTAGCATGCTAGTTAACATTCGTGTCAGTGAGCTGTTGGCTCTGACGCTGGCCAATAGCATCTTCCTGCCTATTCGTGGCAGCCAGCTATAGGCTCTCACTCTGGTCAGTAGAAAATGGCAGCAAACTACATGAAAACTATCGTAGAAGCATGAAAAAATCGATTATTTCCACTATCGATGGGAGTTGGGAAATGCAAAGTCGGTCTTGGCTTTTCCACTAAATTGGAGCATGTGCATGTAAATTTTCGTGCAAATCAGTCGAAAATGCATTCGTCGCGCACACACACACACACACACACACACACACACACACACACACACACACACACATCCTGCCTTTTCAATGATAGAGATTAAGGACGCTATTATCGCAAGAAAAACATTTTTCTCGATGAATATGAATTTTTACAAGAAGTGTTTTCATTTTTTTTAATTAAAATATATTTATGTCTAGCTGCCCACTCGTATTCGAGGATACCCGTGTAATAGGGCGGCTAGACAATCCCTATTGCAGACGTTTGCTCGAGTGCATCTGTTTTTAATCAAGACTCACAGACCCCACTTGTTGTTTATACTGCAACGATGCTGAACAGACCTTAGTTACAGTATCTATGGAAGAGCGTGATATCTAGCGTGATCAGCAATCTGAACAAGGCCAGAACGCTGAAGCCCTCGGCCACGATGACTTGTGACTTCATGCTAGCACAGCTATCGACGGCCTCCAAGGGTTCCGTCTACCCATTGTCCCTCACAAGGCTTGGTTCAACCCATGTTATGATTTACAGGCATTTTCCAAAGATTCCCCCTACGCAGAGATCGAACCCTCCATCCGATATCATCAGGAACCTCTTTCTTGATAAACTGACCATGGTGAGATTCGAACCCGGATCTCATGGTCAGAATGCGAACGTTCTAACCAGTCTAACGAAATAATAATTTATGAAGATTTACATCTTTTTTTAATTCTGTATTAATTTCAGATTTTATTAGTATTTACTTTCCCTATCATTCATCATTTACGCGTTTTTAACAGCATTTATCGAGAATGTTATTCTTTTGTTCTTTTCTTATCTGATTGTAGTAACGTAACATTTTTTATGGACGAGGACGTATTTTCGAATTTGTAGGAAAGAGTGTTTCGAGTCGTAACGTTATTTCATTATTTATTTTGTACTATTCTGGACTATTTTGTACTATTTTGTACTATTGGTTCAGTAGTGAATGTCTCTGAAATATTTTTAGCCACAACAATAATTGAAAATATTCTCCGTCTCGCAGATTTGTCCACTAAAATCATATTCATGTGAATGACCTCGTCAAACACCCTCTGATTCATAGCCATCTCCACCACCGGGCGGCAGAAACGTAAGAAGTTGTGAGGATGGCAATCCCGATGCTCATATGCAAGACGGTGCCAACGATTATTTCGTCAAAACTATATTTAATAATCACAAATGGAAAACCTTAGTACGAATCATCAAACACCAACATTTTTAAAACAAGTTTGAATTATTTGGTATATGTATAAACGTGCTGATTTTTGTAGATACGGATGTCCATATGTAATATTATCAGAAAATAACGAGCAATAACTATAGTAAATTTAAAGCCATAATATCTAAAATTAGGGAAGGGATTAAACTTAGGAACATTAAGATTACCTCCTCGGTTATCCATTGAAACTGCTATCGACCAAAAAAAGAAAAGAAGCCAGTCCCCACCGCGGGTCATTTAAAAGATAGTTCGCGCAGCGGATTGGTTGTACAAACATCCAATCGGATGTGCAGAATACGTGGTCTTTCTTCGTCTAATTCTTTAAAAAGGCCAGAGTAGTTGTTAGCGTTTCACTGTGAGGGGGAATCAGGGATTCATCTCCCCTGATTGGGTCGATTTGGTGATGGGGAGTATGATGTTGAAAGACCCGAAACTCCTTGATGAACCAAGTGAAAAACATCACTGACGACCCCCTCGGGCGCCTACTTAAAAGCGTATTTTTGAATTATTAGCTTAAAAATTACATATAAAATTATATATAAAAAGTATAAAAATTACATATAAAAATTACATATAAAAAGATTAAAAGTATAAAAATTATATATAAAAAATATATAAATGTATAAAAAGTATAAAAATTATATATTAAAATTATATATAAATGTATAAGAAGTATATATAAAAGTATGGAAAGTATAAAAAATTAGATATAAAAGTGTAACAAGTATATAAAGTATGAAAATTATATATAGAAATTATACATAAAAGTATAAAAAAGTATAAAAATTATATATAAAAGTTATATATAAAGTATAAAAATTATATATAAAATTATATATAAAAGTATAAAAATTATATTTAAAAGTATAAAATGTATAAAAATCATATATAAAATTATATATAAAAGTATAAAAATTATATATAAAATTATATATAAAAGTATAAAAATTATATATAAAAATTATACTTAAAAGTATAAAATGTATAAAAATCATATATAAAATTATATATAAAAGTATAAAAATCATATATAAAATTATATATAAAAGTATAAAAATCATATATAAAATTATATATAAAAGTATAAAAATCATATGTAAAATTATATATAAAAGTATAAAAATTATATATAAAAGGCGTTCACGTTAATTGCTCTATTATCTTTTACGACTGCTTTAGAACAACATTAGATAAACATCAATCTGTCATCAAGCTATCAATACCCGAATAGCTTAAATAAACAGTTACCGCTGTGTTAAAAAATGCATTTCTGTGATATTTTAAACTTAAAATAAATAATAATAAATTAAAAATTATTTATTTCAAAAAAAGATTAATTATACTTTAAACCAGCTAATATTCCTCAAATAAGGTTTTAGAAAAGTATATTTTATTTTTAGAAGAATTTTGTAATAAAGAAAAATACATTGTGATAAAGGACAACAAAAAGTCAATTTAAATTAGTTTTTGGAATACAGCAAGTATTTTGGTTATTATATATATGTGTGTGTGTGTGTGTGTGTGTGTGTGTGTGTGTGTGTGTGTGTGTGCAAGTGTGTATATTTCCCCAATTATGGGCATTATTATGACCATGATATAATACCAATAATAATTGTATTTCACGGACGGAACTGAATAGCAGAATCCTTGTAGCAACAAAGGTGAACTGAAGGCAAGGATTATGGCAGCATTCACCAACATAAACAAGGAGACCGCCCAGAAGAGATGCAGGAGATTCCGAAATCGTCTGGTGGCCGTGGTTGAAGCCAATGGCAATTTTATTGAATAAATTTACTCTTTAGTCTTTCAAGATATTATTTGGTAACAAATACCTGTTAAAATGAGATGTCAGTGTTATTTTCATTTTTGTGTAATTATAACAACAATCTATCTATCTATCTATCTATCTATCTATCTATCTATCTATCTATCTATCTATCTATCTATGTGTGTGTGTGTGTGTGTGTGTGTGTGTGTGTGTGTGTCGGTGTGTGTGTGAGTGTGTGTGAACTTCCCCAATTATGGGCATTATTATGGCCATGATATAATACCACCGTATTTCACGGACGGAAATGAACAGCAGAATTGCTACATTATACAAAACATTATATACGCACATTTACATTTGTTCCAAACAGAAAAAAATATGACACATGTCTACACAACAAGCAGTGTGAAAATGGAGGGAAAATATAGTATTTTATTATATCAAGTAAAGTGTCCTCTGGGTGATTGCATCTCCGAGGAATATGTTTATACATATATTGGTTTTACAACGACAACGTTGACGAGACGGTTTATATTTCGTTTGAATGAGCATAGTTCAATCTCAAAGCATTTAACGTGACACTCATGTCCACATTCAAAGTTTACACACATATTATTCGAAAATACATTAGTAGTACATCGAATTATAATAAAAAAAATTTAATCCTTCAAGACCGTTACATAAGAGAATTGCAGCCAAAAATAAATAATGTCAACTATGAGTATAGCAACAGAGTTATTAAATGTTTGTATTATATAAAATAATAAATTAAAATATTATAATTAAAAAAATTCTTTTGCTTTTTTTAAAAAAATTACGAAAGTTATCATCCTTGCATAACTGAAAAAAAATTTTGAATTTAAAACGGTGTAAACGAACAGTGAAAAAATATTTTAAATTTACGTAGCTACTGAAATATTTTGACCCGTTAATATGAGAGACACGGTTTCGGACCGAGCATTTAACCAGTTTTTCGAATTGTGATTTTGAAACCAGGTAAGCCCTTGAAGGATTTTAATCTCTTAATCCATATAATAACATAACTTTATCAGGTGGCGTCTATCAATTATATTTTAAAATATAAATTATCTAAATTAACATCGACAGAGAATGTAAGCAAAGATGAAGTTTTAAGGAAAATGAAAACAAAAACGACACTTATATTTAGAATCAGAAAGTGACAGTTGAAATTGGTGGGGGGGTTATAACGAGGAAAGTAGGCTTGGAGAATCTGACACTCACTTACTAAAGGCAAGAGAGACAGAGAGAAACAGAAAGTAATGAACTGGATGGCAAAATAGGGAGCCTGTAAGCAACAAGGAAGTCTTAAGGAAAATGGAAACAATGAAGACTCTTAGAATCAGAAAGGAATTGGTTACATTTCTAGGAGACATAACAAGGAAAGGGGTTTGGGATAATTAGGCACTGACAAGACATATTGACGACAAGAAGGACAGAGAGAGGTGGCGAGTAACCTACTTAATGAGCTTGGGTAAATGGAGGGCAGAATACGGACCCTGTATACAACAAGGAGTTTTTGAGAAAAAATGGTCTCAGAGGGGATTGAAGGTACGTGGGAAAATAAAAATGATTTCAAAGAAAAGTTTGGAATTTCTCTTGATCAGTCACGAAGAAATTAAATCGTGGACTTGAAAGAATTAAAACCAATATAAATAGACATAATACACCTAAATTATTTAAGCAAAACGGCTTGAATATATATATATATATACAATACTAGAAAGAATTAATTCTGAACTTAGGAAGAAGTTAGGAGTAAACCAGTGGAAAAACACAAAAACAACCATTGACTGGTTCAACAGCATAAATAACAAACAAAATTGCCACTTCCTACAATTAGACATAAAAGAATTTTACCCATCCATAACAGAACGTACACTAGATAAGGCCATCAACTTAGCTCAGGAACAAATAATAATAAAACCAAACGAAATCGACATCATTAAGCACTCCCGTAAATCATTATTATTTCACCATGAAGAAGCATGGATAAAGAAAGATGGGATATTTGACACTACAATGGGAAGCTTTGACGGTGCAGAGACATGCGAAATCGTAGGTATTTACTTACTACACGAAATAAGCAAAATAATAGATAGAAATGACACAGGGCTCTACAGAGATGACGGTCTCATAATCTTAAGAAACTGCAACAAACAAAAGACAGATAAAACTAGAAAAGCAATAATTAAAATTTTCAAAAATAACGGATTCGAGATAGATATAAAAACTAACCTAAACGAAGTAGATTTTCTAGATGTCACCTTCAACCTAAGAAAAGGCACACACAAACCATACAGAAAACCGAATGATAAACCACAGTACATACATATATACTCCAACCACCCGCCTTCTATAATCAAACAGATACCTAAATCGATTAACCGCAGGCTTTCCGACAATTCTTCCGATGAATCTATATTTAACAAAGCCAAGAAAGACTACGAAACAGCCCTAAAAGACAGCGGATTCCCAGCAACACTCACATACTCACCACAGAACACAAAAAAGACCAACAGAAAAAGAAATATCATATGGTTCAACCCACCGTACAGCAAAAACGTAAAAACAAACATAGGAAAAATATTCTTCAAGCTTTTACACAAACACTTCCCGGAACAAAGCACCCTACACAAAATATTCAACAAAAACACAGTAAAAATCAGCTACAGTTGCACCGAGAACATAGGACAAATAATAAAAAAGCACAACAGAAAAATTATTAACAAACCACACGAACAAATTAAACCCACGTGCAACTGCAGAATAAAAAACGAATGTCCCTTAAACAGTAATTGTTTACAAAACAACGTAATCTACCAAGCCACGACAAAATCAGAAGATAATGAAGAAAAAGTATACATAGGAGTAACCGAAGGACCATGGAAACAAAGAAATTATGTACACAAAATGTCTTTCACAAATAGTAAATATGCGAACAGCACAATGCTTTCTAAGTATATCTGGGAAATAAAAAACAAAACACACACCACACCAAAAATATCTTGGAAAATAAGGAAAAAATCATCAGCCTACAACAACCTATCAAAAACTTGCAAACTTTGCTTGGAGGAAAAAATAGCTATCATTACCTTCCCAAATCAAAATAAATTATTAAATAAAAGATCCGAGCTAATCTCAAAATGTAGACATGAAAACAAATTTTTACTACGTAACTTAAAATAGAAAAATAAATAAATATATAAACAAACAACAATAAAATAAGCAAAATAAACTACTCCAAACAAATCACAAAACCACACCTGTTAGAATATGCGAAATAAAATCAAAACAAAAGAACGGACGAAAGTTATAACTGTTATACAAATAAAAATAATAATAATAAGCAAAACAATTTGACCCAAATAAATAAGCGAACAAGCGATTTCTGGTAAATGACGGCCATTATAGACTACCAACAATAAGCTATATAAACAAATTTTTACTACGTTAACAAAAAACACCGATCAAAATAAAAGAATAAATAAATAAATATATAAGATAAAAAATAAAAATAAAAATAAAAAACAAACAAAAAAACAAGCAAAATAATTTGACATAAATAAATAAACAAATAAGCGACTTCCGGTAAAAGTAACCGCCAAAATATACTACCCATAATGCACCACTGACCCTTATATAAACAGCCGAGAAAAATAACAGCACTAGTCGCCTGACGATTGCACTAGCATGAAACAGACTGTCGCCTCTAAGTGCTGACTTCCATGTCCACTTTTATATTTTATATTTTCACACGCTCTATCTCTGATATTGAGCACTTTACCCCATAAATATAGCACACTTTAAGACTATATTTCTGCATATATATATATATATATATATATATATATATATCCGATGCGGTGGGAACGAGAATAATCTATAAATTATACAAATTCTAACGTTCGCAGCATTCATTCAAAAAAGAGCTCAATACATGTAGTAGAGCGATAATTATTTATTTATTATAATTTTATCATATAGACAAAACCATTTTACTCACTACAAAGATGCAACTTCGACCCTCACCCGTAGATGTGCAGTTAAAATGCACTGAAACCAAGTTGCATCTTTGTTGTGAGTGAAATGGTTTTGTCTATATGAAAAAATTATAATAAATAAATATATATATATATATATATATATATGTGTGTGTGTGTGTGTGTGTGTGTGTGTGTGTGTGTGTGTGTGTGTGTGTGTGTGTGATTTGTTATATATATTATTTATATATCATATATGCGCGGTACGTCTTGGAAAGCGCTCAATATCAGTGATAGAACTAACATATTTAGTCGGATATCGGTGTTTTTATGGAAGTGGGAGGTATGTGGGGGAGCGTAGTATATGTGAAATGTGTATGTATATAAATAAAAATACAAATTCCGCCCACTTCCATAAAAACACCGATATCAGCCACCCTATATAAATCCAAAATTTAAAAAAATTATTAAGTTTGTTTGACGATCGGAAAAGCGTGTAAACCAGTGTGACAAACTCATATCAATCCAACTAAATATATATATATATATATTTATATATATATATATATATATATATATATATATATATATATATATATATATATATATATATATAAATACATGTTTCATTAAATAATATAGATAAGTGTTGTCTATATATTTTATGTAAGTTTTTTTCATATAGTCTGATAAGCTTAATAACATTATCATTAAACGAAGAAAGAAAATCACAATATTGATACATATTTTTTAATCCAATCTAAGCTTTCGGCTTACATAAGCTATTATCAAAGATGACAATTACACAATATATTTAAGCAATACACGAACAAGAAATTGATAATAGTCTGTTATTGTTTACATGGATGATTTCCAAGCAACGATAAACACGTGCATATAAAACGCTGAAAGCGAAAATCGCACAACAGCTCATGACGTCACACATGACCACGCGAGAGTGAATCCGATGAGTATTGAGTATGGAAAGCCGTTGGTATGAACCAATGACTTCTGTTACTAATTATAGGCATTTAAGGATATTTGTGGAGATTTCATAGTTTATTTTGTTCAGGTTAGGTTTAAACTGTTTTATGTGTATGGCTTCAAGAATATATATATATTTATTTATTTATGTGTGTCTGCGCGTGTGTGTATGTGTGTGTGTGTATCTGTGTGGATAAAGGTTGAATCTGAAAATATATAATAAAGAACAATAAAACTTTTCTTATCTAACGCGTTTCGTTTTTTGATCGACTTTATCTAGGTAAATACAAGGATTTTATTTTGTTTGTAAAGGTGGGTAGTTTTTCAGAATCCAAAAAGCAAACGTGTCTCACTCATGGCACTTAACTGACTGATTTATAAACAGCAATAAAATGTTAATTTTTCAGAATTTTAAAATTATGAACGCTCATAAATATACTCGTGGCTAACTGAAAGTTAATGTAAACTATGGAAGATGCTAAGTGATGTAATTTAATGTCTAATAAACGAAAGTGAGTAAATGTTGCTATTGTTGAATTTTTTTTATAAAGAATTATTATTTGTATTATCTGAGTTACTGTATGTATTATATATTTTAAGTAAGAGAAAGTTTTAAATTTCACAGTTTATCTTAAAGTTAATATGTTTTTGTCATGTATTTTGGTTTGATTTATAGTGTATTTCTTTTAAGAAAGGAGATATTTTTAAAAAAATCCAAGGCACAGATTTACATTTTGGTAAGATTCAATAACGTCACTCTCTACAATTTCCGGTCTTAGCCTTTTACTTCCTCTAAGTCTTTGACTGTGCCTAATATCCGGAATGAAATGATTGTTAGGGAATTTGGTTCGATTTATTTTCAAACTATTTATCTTTTACAAAAGGAATTTTTTATGACGGTGAAATTATAAAATCGAAAATATTCACTTTAATGCTGTTATGTTATAACGATTTGAAACATTTAAATGCGGTCACGTGATACCGCTCCTTTGTTTATTTTTAGCATAGAACAAGATGGAATTTTGTTTGTTGATTATGATTATGATTTATTTTTTCACATTTATCGTGTATAAATAGGATATCTATTAATAAATTCAATACTTTTATTTAGCACTGGCGAGAGTGAATACGCGATACTTCATATGTTGAACACACACACAAACAAACACACACACACACACACACATATATATATATATATATATATATATATATATATATATAAAAATGTTCATTTTATAATTTTTACTTTTTTAATTTAATTTAATTTTTTATTATTTCTATCTTGATCTCTGAAGTGAAAAATATTAGATTAAGATTTGTTTCCAACATATTTCTTTTCCTATATAAATATATGTGTGTGTATTTAAATGTGTCCATATATATAAATATATATAAATATATATATGTAAATATATGTATATATATGTAAATATATATATATATATATATATATATATATATATATATATATATATATATATATATATATATATATATATATATATATGTATGTATGTATATGTATATATAAATGTATATTTGGCCAGCAAAATTTATTTTAGACGTCTTTCTTCTAAACATAAAGAAAACTTATTAAATATTTGTTGGACTTAATCCATTCCATGATATATATATATATATATATATATATATATATATATATATATATATATATATATATATATATATATATATATTCTGATTGGGTAAAGAACAAATAAGAAACGTTTGTCAATATAACGTGTTGCGCTTTCATTAAAGCTTCTTCTGGTACTAACACAAGTGAGACATTGTTAGATTGATAAACGTTTACTATTTTTTCTTTGAATCTTATGATTTTGTCGAACTCCGACATATATATATATATATATTGTAACAATGAAAGCTAAATATTAAAAAAAGCTAAAAGCTTAAAATTTATTGGTGTTCAGGTGTACGAAAAAGGTCAGTCCTTAAAGGATATATATACATATATATATATATATATATATATATATATATATATATATATATATATATATATATATATGGGTAGCATATCTTCATTCAAACGTTTCATTGAATAACGTGTCTACTTAGCTGATACTGATCCTTTCCAGTTATCTAATCAGTTACTTGATGTTAAAATGATGTACATCAATGAATGCGTCATAGTTTGATTTTTTTTTAAAACCAAGTAATTTCGACCATTTCTAAGATCATCTTCAGGGTTAAATTACAAAGTAATTAAATTATTGTAACTGCGATAAAATCTACATTCCGTTTTAACAGTGATTTTGTTTTAAACACGCGCGTAAATGTTCTTTTATAGTTATTTTAGAATTTAAAGTTTATCCTTTGCAGTTGTAACATTCTTTTACAAAACAAACGTTTCAGTATTGTATGCTAACCGGGAATTGGTAGAAATATATAAAGACATCAGTATATATAATATATATATATATATATATATATATATATATATATATATATATATGTATATGGACTTTAATATGTTATTGCCATATTTGTATTAGATTTGATAGAGTGTTGATTGATTGATTTTGATATAGCTGACCTCGAGAATTTAAAATATTTGTTTAATATTTACATATGCAAAATAAAGAAGATGTGTTTTTATTTTTTATTTACGAATACGACAGATTTTTATTACTTAAACATTATTTTTAGTGGATACATCTGAGTAAACGTTTATTTATTAAACAGTATATTTATTTATTTTTGTCTACCGGTCTGAATATTTAAATAATGACAAATCCCAAGTTTTGATAAAAAAATATTGTCATCGTTAATTTTTGGAGCAAAAAAAAAAAGCTATGCTTTATCACGTCATCATAAGCAACAAATTAACTGCATCTTAAACAGATACCAATCGCAGCTACAATTTTTTTGTTTTGCATGAAACGGAAAGGATTCGGCGACTCCAGTAAAGTGCGAGACATATCATGGCATTGTCACATGATCTTCATCTCAATTTAACTTTTTAAAAGCATAAAACTGTTAAATCAGTAAAGACACACTAAATAAATATACTTAAAGACTACTGTTACATTTTCAACATTCTCCTATATATATATATATATATATATATGCATATATATAGAGACACAAATATGCATATATATATATATATATATATATATATATATATATATATATATATATATATATGCATATGTGTATATATATATATATATATATATATATATATATATATATATATATATATATATATATATGCATATGTGTATATATATATATATATATATATATATATAAATATATATATATATATATATATATATATATATATATGCTTATTTGTTTCTCTCTCTATATATATGCATATATATAAATATAAATAAAACATATAAACATACACATATATATATATATATATATATATATATATATATATATATATATATATATATATATATATATATATATATATATATATATATATATATATATATATATATATATATATATATATATATATATATATATATATACACATTCATGCATATGTTCCACTTCGGTGGAGTAATGGATAACGGCTTGGGTTGAGGAATCGGAGAGTCGAGTTCGAATTCGAGTCGAATCCGTTACATTCACTTACGTGCTAATACACTTGGAAAGTTGTGAATCCTCTTCTTCTCCCTCCGACCTCTGTCCTGCTATTTACACATAGTTGTGTAAATAGCAGGACAGACTGGGTTATATAGCTTTGGATGCCAACTGGTCTGCTTGACCGCATGCGTCGAATTCGACGGGAGAGTCGATGATATATACATATGTGTGTGTGTGTATATATATATAATTTCAACAGTGGCTACAGCTGTTAAGGCATTGGTCTTCAGTATGAATTGAGCGCTCTTGGCTATTTATTTACATTAATTTTAACGGACTTGATTTTATATTCCCATCGCTTAGTAGTACAAAAACTATGTACTGTGATTTCCAGAAAAACTTATTGAAATTAAAATTATCTTCATTCAGATGACCATCTAATGCATAGCGTGTGTTGTTTTATAAAATACATCTCTCTCTCTCACTTTATATATATATATATATATATATATATATATATACACGAAGTAACAAGTCATCGTGACCGAGGGTTTAATTGTGCTGGTGTTGTTTAGATTGTTGATCATTCTATATAACACGGTCTCTCACAGAAACTCTAAGATATGCTCAGCATAGTTGCTCTATAAATAAACACAAATATACCTGAGCGAGCGTCTAGTAAACGGGTATCCTCGAATGCGAGTGTCCAGCTATTATACACACACACATATATATATATATATATATATATATATATATATATATATATATATATATATATATATATATATATGTATATATATATATATATATATATGTATATATATATATATATATATATATATATATATATATATTTGCAGTCACGGCTTATATAAAGCTGCTCTTCTTTCATTTGCGTTCGTCGTGTGAAGATTGTTCAAGCGTTAAAACTGGGTTACGACTAAGGCCATCTTTTCATATGATTCAACTACGTTAAGCGTTATTTTTTTTTTTTTGCTGTCTCGCCAATCTAGGTTTCGATTACTTTATTTTCCAGAGTAGGTATGTTTTCCTTTAGAACATTTTTTTTCTTTTTTGAGCACTGTAATTTTTGTTTAGAAACTTTTTCTGGAGAAGAGTTTTAAGTTTTGGAAAGTTGTCCGTTAGTTCCATGAACAGTTTTTTTAATACATACATACATACACACAGACGCGCGCGCGCGCGTACACACACAGGCACACACACACAGATTTAAGGAGTGATGTGACCGCAGAAATTGTCTGAGAGCGATGACTGGGTTCTCTTGATTGTGTGGTATAGTGCAGACCCATTTTGCCAGACGTCGATTCTTCAGACAGCTACTGTATTGACGGAACTACCCCCTCAAGGCATTGATGTAGGCCTCCGTGTTGAATCTGAGGTCCTCACTAAACCGGAAGGTCCTTATTAGAACGATCAGAGTAAGCTTTCCGAGCTGCCGTACCTTCATAGTCATCATGAGAAATATCCAACTCTTTCCGAATCCTCAGCACTGTCCTAAGATTGACACCGGAATTCTGTTGGTTCCGGCCCGAAGGTAAAGCAATACAGCAGGCCTCTTCCAAATTTCTGGGGAGGCGGGGTGAATTGCTTTATGATGCTCTCTTTCTCACAAACGGTAACCAACTGACCCTACTATACTGCGCAAACGACAAAATCAAAAACAAACAACGCCCATGCGCGAAATTAAAAATATAAAATGGCGACAATTTACACATCGCACCCTTTATAATTATATATATATATATATATATATATATATATATATATATAATCTCCCAAATTATTCAATGAAACTTGTTTCAATGAAAACATGCTGCCAAAATACACACACACAATGTATATATGACTAAAATACACACACCCATATATATATATATATATATATATATATATATATATATATATATATGAACAATATATTGGTAAAATGTGCTATATTTATGGGATAAAGTGCTCAATATCAGAGATAGAGCGTGTATAAATATAAAAGTGAACATAGTAGTCAACACTTAGAGGCGACAGTCTGTTTCATGCTAGATGCAGACGTCAGGCCTGACGATTGCATCTAGCATGAAACAGACTGTCGCCTCTAAGTGTTGACTTCTATGCTCACTTTTATATTTATATAAATCTCGCGTGGTCATGTGTGACGTCATGAGCTGTTGTGCGATTTTCGCTTTCAGCGTCTTATATGCACGTGTTTATCGTTGCTTGGAAATCATCCATGTAAACAAACAAGACTATCATCAATTTCTTGTTCGTGTATTGCTTAAATATATTGTGTAATTGTCATCTTTGATAATGGCTTATGTAAGCCGAAAGCTTAGATTGGATTAAAAAAATATGTATCAATATTGTGATTTTCTTTCATTGTATAATTATAATGTTATTAAGCTTATCGGACGATATGAAAAAAACTTACATAAAATATATAGACAACACTTATCTATATTATTTAATGAAACATGTATGAATGAAAAAATGCTGCCTAAATACACACACAATATATATATATATATATATATATATATATATATATATATATATATATATATATATATATATATATATTAATATGTATAGGAATCAAAATGGCACCAACATATGCCACCCTAACATTAACTTACCCAGACGAAAAGCTCTATGAAATGACAGAACAAATATATAGGGATCATATATAAAAAACACTTCATTAAATCTTGGAAACGATACTTAGATGATTGCTTCATTTCCTGGAAGCCCTCATGGGGGGATCTTAACCAATTCCACACACTACCTCAGAATGCAAAATCAAATTCACCCAAGAATATATAATTTTAGCAAATTACCATTTTTATATATACTCAGGAGAAATAAAAACAACCCCATAATCACAGATGTCTACCACAACCCTGCAGACCCTCAAAAAGCTGCCGGAAATTCATCCCCTATTCTCTATCACGTAGGGTATGTACTATAGTGACTGACGAACACCTCCGAAATCGCCGCCAGGAAGAACTACAGAGAACTCTAAAATAACGAGGCTACCCCACAAACAAAGGTTTTGAACTCGCAAAAAAAAAATTTCTTGAGACCAACTACGAAATCCAAAGAGACTTAACGTCGAACAAACATATGTCTCAACGTACGACAAGAACAATCCAGAACTATTTACAGAAATTACAAAAGATCTACACCTGCTTAACTAGAATGACAAACTGAAAATTATACTATTAACAACCAAAAACACCAATCTAAAAACGTAAAACACATACTAACTTCATCCAAATTTAACCAACACACAATACAGGGAGTCACAAAATGCAAAAAAAAAAAAAAAAGATGTAGGGTTTGTGACATCATCATAGAAGGAAACTCCTACACTTTTGAAAACCCCAAAACGACGTTCATGATAAATAAAAAATTAAACTTCAACTCCAAAAATGTGATTTATGCACTCAAATACACAAAATGCATGATGTCATACATAGGAATCAGCCAAGCACTAAACATCAGAGTTTCCCTTCACAAAAGCAGCATTAAATTTCCAGACAACAGAAAACACTTTGTATCACAACACATCTATAAATGTAACCAGGGTGAATTTAAAATTATGCCAATATACCAAACAGACAATTATTCTTACCTACAAACCAGCACTAACTAGATCATAATCCCACACACAAAAACACACAACATACACACATAATGGCCAAATACAGTGGTCAAACCATTCGCATCCATGCGCACACACTCACACGCGGGTATATATGGGGCACGAATATATATACACATATTGGCATAAACAACTACATATTGACTACTCACAAGCACACACACACGAGCCCTACATAACAAAGGAAGGTTGTATATATATATATATATATATATATATATATATATATATATATATATATATATATATATGTATATATATATTCACTTGCATCTAGCATAAAACAGACTGTGGCCTCTAATTGTTGACTTCTATGTTCACTTTTATATATATATATATATATATATATATATATATATATATATATATATATATATATAGATATATATATATATATAGATATATATATATATATATAGTATGTATGTATACTAATGCCTTATAATAAGACAGCATGTATGTATGGAGAGGGAATATACATATACATACGCATACTAGCAAAAACATACACAATACAAAAAATGAAAATAGATCTAAGAACATACGTTGGGCATTAAATGATAAGAATACAGGTATCTTTCCTCACCCTTTCTCAGACCAATCTTAATTGGTTTATTACCCTTCATTACCCTTCAAGGAGAAGAATTCTTTCACCACCAGTCCAAGAAAGACATTTGTGTCACAACCACACAAAAAAGAAAAAGTTTAACATTGAAAAACATAAGGAAAATTAATTCATTTTAATAATATATGGAAATATCCACTCTTTGCCTGAGGAAGGTCGCAAGAACCGAAACTCGTGTAGCAAAATTATGGAAAATAAAGTATAATATATATTTAAAAAAAATCCACATTACAACCAAAAACGTTTGCGGTTTCTCTCTTCTTTTTAAAATATACACTTTCTATCGTTGGAACAACTATAACCTCTTCTACACACACACACACACACACACACACACACACACACACACACACACATACACACACACACACACACACACACATATATATATATATATATTGTGTGTGTTTTGGCAGCATGTTCTCATTGAAGCAAGCTTCGTTTTATAATTTGGGAGATTATATCCCCAAAGGAAAAAATAATATTTATGCTAGCCATACTACGACCATGTTGTCTCGGCTGTTGAATTTTCATTTGAATGACATATCTAACATCTCTAAACATTTACAACAACATGCTTATCAACATTCGCAATTTATTCTTGTCGAAAATACTTCCATACTATTCTCACGAAAATAATAAACATAAACTAAAAATCCTTGATGCCATCTATCTATATGAAAGAATTGAAACCAAACCTTCAGAAAATTAATTATGAATACTGCACAAATCTTCTAAAACATTTACAATAGTTAGACTAAAATATGAAGCTATATATTAATAGATTCTCATACTATTTTCTTCATTTAAAAAAAAAATCTCTTTGCACATCATAATTAGTTACCTCCCCCAGAGCAAAACATACACCGCAATGCACAAAAACTAGTAGTCTTCATTCCACATAAAAGATTATAACTTTCAGATAAACATAGCAATTTTGTCTTTGGAAATAATAAACACTACATTTTTGTCATAAAATTACAATCTATGGAGGACATTGTGTTAATGTCGAAAGTACTCGGAATAAAATCATACGTATAAAAACGGCAATTTCTTCTCTTAGAAACGACACCAGAAACTCTTCCCAGAAAATGAACTATCCTGTCAAAAACAAGCAAACAAAACGTGTCTAAATGATTCAAACGAAACTTGCCTAATTATCTCTCTCTCTCTCCCCTATATATATATATATATATATATATATATATATATATATATAGGGAGAGAGAGAGAGAGAGAGAGAGAGTGAGAGAGAGAGATTGAGGCAAGTTTCGTTGAATAATTTAGACACGATTCGTTCATTTTCTGGGATGAGCTTTCTGGTGTCGGTACTAAAAACGCAATATATATATATATATATATATATATATATATATATATATATATATATATATATATATATATAATTTAAAGCAAAACAGACCACTTTAAGGCTCCATTGTAATAATTTATTTCGCCAGAGAATTTTATTTTTCTCTGGATCTTCAGATTTCACTTTCTAAAGGTGAAAATGAATTTAAAATTTACACTTTTGACGGGCAGTATTAAGCTTATTGACATAGAAGGTGGTGAGGAATGGTATGAGAGACATGGTTGAGTTTAGAGAGTGAAGGGAGAGTTTTAAAATTCATTTTTATATTTCTTTTTATTATAACACTTAATATTGAGGAAGGAGGGGGTAAGGATTAGACATTGGCCTATTTAATCAGTCAACTCAACGGAAATGATATGGCAAAAGGAAAAAGAGAAAAAAGTGAAAAAGAAAAAGGGGGAAGTAAAGAGAAAAGAGATGTACGTAGGGTTTTTGGAGGAAGAAGAGGGGTGGTATAGCTTTATCAATTTAGATAAAATCAGATATTAACGCTTGATAGTAATTTAAATGTTTAAAATTCCACAAAGAAATTAAATTTAATGCTTGTTAGCAATTTAAATATCCAACTTCTCCACAAATAAATTAGGGGTTTAATATAAGTCGAATAGTATATTAATAAACAATAATAAAAAATAAAAAATTACTAATAGTAATATTTTAATATTGTGAATGATTGTTAAGATAAAATCTTTATCAGTTAGAGTCTAATTCAAGAATTTAATTTGTAGCTGTTTTTACATGGGTAATATTTCTTAATTAAAATTTAGGTTTCAAATCAAGATAGAGTAATATTTGAAGGTAATATAAAAAAAATAAATTACTGTTTTTTCATACATACACCACATACATATTTACGTAAAAACATATACACATACATTTATGTACATGTGCAATTACACATATAACCACATACACATGCATCGATATACATCGGTATATAAGCATATACATATACAAATACTTACATTTACATATCTCCACACGCATCCATATTTTTGCATATTTAAATTTTTACTTAAATTTTACGGTTAACGTTAGGAGGGGAATTAAGAGTTTAAATTTAAAAAAATATTTTTAATTTTAATATTTTTAACATCGTGAATAATGGTTAAGGAGTAACTTTTTTTAATTTAAACCTAAGTGATCAATTTAAATTGAGATTATCTCCAGATGAGTAAAATCTCCAATCTTTCAAGTCTAATTAGAAATTATTTAAAGAGAAAGTAAGATTAAAAGGTAATAAAAAATCTTCTGTCCTTCCATAAGAACTCTCTATATATAAACATACACCCATATATACATATATATGCATTCAACTATATCCTACACATAAATTCATATATATATATATATATATATATATATATATATATATATATACAAATATACATGCAACCCCATATACATGAATCGATATATATGCGCATACACCTATCTAAATTTACGAATACACATACATATTTACATACGCACCCACATATATATATATATATATATATATATATATATACACACATATACACATATATATACATATACACATAAATTCATATATCCATATGCAAGTCCATATACACATTTATATACATACAATTATGTACCCGCACACATGTGTGCATAAAATTATCTTGATATTTATATATAAGCCAGTATTTACCATCGTATATAGTTTCGTTTATATATATATATATATATATATATATATATATTATAAGCTGTTATATTGGAACATGTAAGTTACCACGGCAAAAATGCATATTTGTTTCGATGTCTAATTTAGACATATCACCAGGTGGTTAATATTGGTGGTAATAAAATATTTTGTTTAAAAACACAATATATGAAACATCACTTCTTTTGACATATTTGAAAATTTTTCATAGAAGTCAACAAAACAAATATATTTAAAAAAAATTCCATAAAAGGAAAAGAAAGAAAAAAGCAAATTAAAACAAAGAAAAGAATCAGAAATCAATTGGAAGAGAATAGATGAAAGATTATTTCTTTGCTTTTATTAAAAAAAAAAAAGTGCCGATAGATTAATATATATTTCTTAAAACTGTTATTTCGTTGTCCTTTCTTCTCACTAAAGTTTACTTATATTCTTTCACTGTCAGTAACCCTAGTGGCTTTATTTCCTTGCCTGGGACCAAATGATCGTCTGTGTGTAACACAACGTTGGAATGATACAAGTCACATCGTTCCACTACTCAACAAATTATTTCGAATACTTTCAGTAAACTGAATATAAGAAATAGAATTATCATTCATGCGAAGTTTAATATTAATATTAATTTCCTTTCGAAATTAAAAATGATAGTAATACAGGGACACTGCGAAAAGATTACCACAGTCGAGATTATAGTCATTTTGAACTCAAAGATCTTTTCGATGACTGCATACGTCAATGCTACGTGGGGGTCTGAATTAAAGGGTTGTTTTTCTTTTAGACTGGTTGACAACCACGGATAGATTCCAATCTGAGGCTGAGGAAGAAGAAAAGAACTCAAAACTTTTCCAAAAACCTTTGCGCGTACGCGGAGGGGACGAACACGGCTGGAATTGAACACGGCTTTCCGATTTCTTGTTGAGTAACGGTAATCGCTACACCACCTGCACACCCACAGTCGCTATAACTCGAAAAAAAAAATTTAATTTGGATAAATTTATTAGACATTTGATTCACATATGCGACTGTTTATACGCAAACTGGAAAGACGTAATCAAAAAAGGAATTGGACAGACTGACCCTGTCGGTAGATTTCAATAAACCATGTTAGAATGAATTCTTGCTGCCTAAGTATATATATATATATATATATATATATATATATATATATATATATATATATATGTGTGTGGGGGGGTGTTTGCGTGCGTGTGTTTGTAATTGCGCGCCTGCGTGTACACATATCTTTTCAGAGCACGACGAGAAAGTGTATATATATATATATATATATATATATATATATATATATATATATATATATATAGCATTTTTCAAGTAGGCTTGGCGGAGAACAATTGTAAGAATTGTTTTGATTCAGCTTTTCACATGTGTATGTATCAATGTAAGCAAAATATCGTATTTTAATCAGATTTCGCAATGGCAGCCATTCTAGCCATATGTTCTCCCGCCAACAACACCCAAACAACTGGTGACCCTCCTTTCCCACATTTGCAGATATATATATATATATATATATATATATATATATATATATATGTGTGTGTGTGTGTGTGTGTGTGTGTGTGTGTGTGTGTGTGTGTGTGGAGAGAGAGAGAGAGAGCGAGAGCGATAGAGATGTTCTATCCGTAGCACCCGGGCCCCACCCCTCATCATTAGGAAGATCTGTGTAATGCAATCTTCCCCCGAGGCCGTGAAATTTCGGTCTTGTCTTTCTCTGTATGCAATCTTTGAAAAGAACGTGTTGCTTCTTTTGAACGTAGTTACAAAGCCAAGCGCTTTGAGGGGTGGGGGTCGGCGGTTGGCAGGTAGAAAATCTAAGATCGAGTGAGAGGGAGAGAGAGTATCGGGGGGTAGGAAATAAACATACGTAGGTTACTGAGCAGTAAAACTCGCCACCGCCATAGTGGTTTTGGTTTTTCCCGCCGCCATCACCACCACACCCGACCACCCGCCCACCAAAACGATTGCCTCCTGTACTTGGAGCGGGCTCATGACCTGATGTTAATCTCTTATTTTCAGGAAGTGTGAGTGGTTCCAGTTTAAACCGACAGATCAGTAAAGGGGCCTTTATTTCAGGGACCCCAGTTCATTTCCGCTAATCGTTGTTCCTTTACCTTTTATTCCAGGTCTTAAGCGGCCACAGAGTGTGAGCGAGGGAGGAGAGTAAAAGGAGCCAGGCCTTCTCTCGCACGGTCGCTAAAGACGCTTTTACAAAACCGAGTCGGAGGCCGCCTCCCCCCTGCTGTAGTTTCTTAAGTTCTGACGATTGGAAAACACGAGAGTGTTCCACGCACAAGAATCTTTTGAAACGAAAATCGCTACCGGCGACTTCTGATCAGCGAGCCGCCCAATTAAGTACTTTTAATCGAAAAGAGTTGAGGTCGATCGTTTTTGAAGTACCTATCGCTGGCTGACGGCTTATTTTTGTTTCATTTCGTTTCGTTTCTTGAGATATTAATGCAGCAGGAGCGGCTTGCGTTGGTCTACTGGGCAGAGGGCGCTCGCCTCGGCGGAAGCTGGAGCCCAGCCGAGAATATGAAAAATCGCACGTTACATCAAATAGAGCGGTGTGAACAAAAACTTGAGATACAAGTTATTATTTTAAAGACGAGACAAGAGGAGGAACACAAAGCCGAATTGAAGAACAGCAGCAAGAAGAGAGAGAAGAAGAAGAAAGGGGAAAAGAAGAAGAAGAAGAAGAAGTCAAAGAGAGAAGTAGAAGAGAAAGCTCAAAGATTAAGACGAAAGCGAAGATGTTACAAGAAGAGCTAAGATGTTATGTTGAAAATGATGTAGAAGAAGGAAGCCAAAGGAATTTAGGAGAAGAAGAAGAGAGAAGACGAAGAAGAAAAAGAAGAGAGAATAAGAAGAAAAAGAAGAAGAGCGAAGAGAAGAGTGAAGAAGAAAAAGAAGAAGAAGAAGAAGAAGAAGAAGAAGTCGAAGATGTGACAAGGAGAAGGAATAGGAAGTTGTTAGGTTGAATACGATACAGAAGGAAGAAGCCTAAAGAAGTGATTTTAGACGAAGAAGAACAGAGAAGAAGTAGAAGGAGTAGGAGGAGGAGGAGAAGAAGAAGAAGAAGAAGAAGAAGAAGAAGAAGAAGAAGAGAGAAGACGAAGAAGAAAAAGAAGAGAGAATAAGAAGAAAAAGAAGAAGAGCGAAGAGAAGAGTGAAGAAGAAAAAGAAGAGAAGTCGAAGATGTGACAAGAAGGAATAGGAAGTTGTTAGGTTGAATACGATACAGAAGGAAGAAGCCTAAAGAAGTGATTTTAGACGAAGAAGAACAGAGAAGAAGTAGAAGGAGTAGGAGGAGGAGGAGAAGAAGAAGAAGAAGAAGAAGAAGAAGAAGAAGAAGAAGAAGAAGAAGAGAGAAGACGAAGAAGAAAAAGAAGAGAGAATAAGAAGAAAAAGAAGAAGAGCGAAGAGAAGAGTGAAGAAGAAAAAGAAGAGAAGTCGAAGATGTGACAAGAAGGAATAGGAAGTTGTTAGGTTGAATACGATACAGAAGGAAGAAGCCTAAAGAAGTGATTTTAGACGAAGAAGAACAGAGAAGAAGTAGAAGTAGAAGGAGTAGGAGGAGGAGGAGAAGAAGAAGAAGAAGAAGAAGAAGAAGAAGAAGAAGAAGAAGAGAGAAGACGAAGAAGAAAAAGAAGAGAGAATAAGAAGAAAAAGAAGAAGAGCGAAGAGAAGAGTGAAGAAGAAAAAGAAGAGAAGTCGAAGATGTGACAAGAAGGAATAGGAAGTTGTTAGGTTGAATACGATACAGAAGGAAGAAGCCTAAAGAAGTGATTTTAGACGAAGAAGAACAGAGAAGAAGTAGAAGGAGTAGGAGGAGGAGGAGAAGAAGAAGAAGAAGAAGAAGAAGAAGAAGAAGAAGAGAGAAGACGAAGAAGAAAAAGAAGAGAGAATAAGAAGAAAAAGAAGAAGAGCGAAGAGAAGAGTGAAGAAGAAAAAGAAGAGAAGTCGAAGATGTGACAAGAAGGAATAGGAAGTTGTTAGGTTGAATACGATACAGAAGGAAGAAGCCTAAAGAAGTGATTTTAGACGAAGAAGAACAGAGAAGAAGTAGAAGGAGTAGGAGGAGGAGAAGAAGAAGAAGAAGAAGAAGAAGAAGAAGAAGAAGAAGAAGAAGAAAAAGAAGAAGAAGAGAGAAGTCAAAGATGTTACAAGGAGAAGGAATAAGAAGTTGTTAGGAGAAGAAGAAGAAAGAAGACGAAGAAGAAAAAGAAGAGAGAATAATAAGAAGAGCGAAGAGAAGAGTGAAGAAGAAGAAGAAGAAGAAGAAGAAGAAGAAGAAGAAGAAGAAGAAGTCGAAGATGTGACAAGGAGAAGGAATAGGAAGTTTTTAGGTTGAATACGATACAGCAGGAAGAAGCCTAAAGAAGTGATTTTAGACGAAGAAGATGAGAGAAGAAAGAAAGAAGACCAAGATGTTACAAGAGGAAGGATTTTAAAAGAAGAAGAAGAAGAAGAAGAAGAAGAAGAAGAAGAAGAAGATGATGATGATGAGAGAAGAAGGAGAAGAAACAGAAGAGGAAGACGAAATATCAGATATAAGTATTTTGGGACAAAAAATGAAGAAATATATGACGTTTAATTTTAGATATTACAGTTTTTTTTTACAATGTTCAAGGACATTGCGTTTTCCCACAAGCCATTGAAATTCACCTTCAGTGTCTCTGTTTATCATGTGGCAGCAAGTCTACCCGATGTTCTTCGCTGTATTCTTGTCGATTTCACTTAGCCTGTAGTGTAATTTCATTTCACTTATTTCTTTGAATCGTATCGTATTTCGCTAGTAAAATCACTTGCAATGGAAATTTCCACTCAAGTGATGCGAAATGCATTTCTATAACGACATCATATTCGATGCATTTCGCTCATAAAATAATTTAGAGATCATTTCTTGATTAACTCATTATTTAGTAGGCATCATCGATAAACGCTTATTTTTCCGATTGGTGGGTATAAACTGAGGACTTACTCTTTTCTCAACAATACGAACAACGTTCATTCATGATTCGAGTCTAAATATCTAATTAGAATCTATAGATTTTATGAGGAGACGTCATTTCCGGAAATATTTGCGAGCAAATAAAGCTGGGAGAGCAAGACAAAGACAGGCCTATGTCCGTTTGCTAAATTTTTTGAAGAATATACAACCGCATTGTAAATGCAATGTTTCGAGGGGGATCATTCTGCTAAAATATAGTCCTATCTTAATAGCAAGTCTGACCGGTTCGATAAGGTCAAATTGGCAGCTGATCTAAAAACGATCTACTTTCTGTTGTTAACTGGGGCAAGTAATGGCTTGTTCGTTTTAACGCCTCAAACACGAAACTGTTCTCATCTAATCGTCCGAGATATGTTTTTTTACCATCCATCAGCATATGGCTGATGCTAACCTCCAGGAGAGTGACTCGTTATATATATATATATATATATATATATATATATATATATATATTAGGGGAAAGATGTATGACAATGTCAAAAAGTTTTAGAACTTCATCAGACTAAGTTTGTTTACGTTGGTGCGACTACACTTGCGCACAAATGATGGCCGATTCTGGGAATCTTAGATTTAAAGATGATTTTTTGCGGGGTGGATGTGTTTTGGGCATTAAATATCGCCGATTTCATTTATTTTTTTGTTTTTGTTTTGATTCCGTCAACTTTGTTATTAAATATCACACATTGTGATAATAGAAGATCTGCCAAGAATTGTGAAACGCTATGAGAAGCTGGACTCAAATTGACTGTGAATGGTCTAACGTTTAAAGCCCTTTTCCAACATTTTCGTCTTAGTGAATTCCTTTCTCATTAATTAGAATAGCATTCTTTATATCGATATTGTGGTCAGCTACGGTGAGCAACTAATGCGTTTAATGTATTGTTTTGTAAAAGATCCCTTTTGGGTTCATATAATCTTTTATTTAAATTCCTTGAGGTTCAATATAATCCATGTGGCAGTTATTACAGGTAAAAGAATAAGTTCTTTCTTCTAGTTTTAGCTTACTGTTTTAGTAATATAGATATTAATAAAAAAAATAATACTGTTTTAGTAATATAGAGTCGGTAGGTAGAAAGATATATTTTGATTCGTTATGTTTGGTAGGAAGGACTGCTTTTCTATTTTGGAATAGTTTACGAGCCTTTTGCTTCGCATTTATTATGAAATAGTTTCATATTGGTATTTGAGAAGATTCAAAGAAATACATTGGAGTAACCTTAAGGACTTTTAAATAAAAGATTAAAGTATTTTCGATATGTTTCTCACCTTCGTGTAAATACTGAGGGCTGCAAATTCCAAGTGCTCTGAAATATAATCCAATGATTATTTCGGATTTTATTTTATTTTATCATGGGAATAGAAATTTATAAGACCATTTTTATTAGTTTATTTTTTGGTGAATACTAAATTTTCGGAATGAGAAGAAAATCACAGAATGACGTCAAAATCTACGAAAATATTTCATCATTTAATAGTCAGTTGTGCTTAGTTTAATTTATAATGCATATTATATATATATATATATATATATATATATATATATATATATATATATATATATATATATATAGTTATACTACAGTATTTACATTATTCGGACTATTGTCCTCATCTTTGTCGCCATATTTGTCACAACGATTCGGCCATTGTACGCTCCGGCCTTCTTCAGGTGGTTGGAATTTCGAACTGAACCCTTTATTTCGATCACTGGGGTAGACTGTTCTAGTTCCACGAGCCATGTTTGATGGATGTCAGTTATCAGTTATCTCCTGGTAATTTTTCCCTCTGAAAGTTCTCCACTGCCTGAACCGGGTATTGAACTCACACTCTTTTTGGGTCTGTTACTGGATCTAACCAACGCCTTTATCCACCGTACCATGTGTCCTTGAGGAAGGCCGGAGCGTACAATGGCCGAAACGTTGTGACAAATATGGCGACAAAGATGAGGACAATAGTCCGAATAATGTAAATACTGTACATAATACCTCATCTCAGAAATATAGACAGACTCTGATAGTTATACTAGTTTGGAAAAACTTTAGGTGTTTTGGCTTGTAATTGAACAAACCAATGCCCAAGGGAAAATAAGGGATAAAAAAGAAAGAAATAAGACCATGAAATCGAGTCGAAAACAATCGTCCAGAATTCAAGCTCAGAGTAATAAAAAAACCCTCCAAAACGATTAAAGCAAAAGTAACTATATAAAGTGCTCAATACACTAAGTAGAGCAAACCTAACTATGAACCTAACTACAATATATATATATATATATATATATATATATATATATATATATATATATATATATATATATATAAAGAAAAACAGACCACTTTAAGGCTCCAGTGTAATAATTTATTTCACCAGAGCCCTTTTAATGGACGCTGGATCATCAGACATCACTTCCAAAAGCTGAAACGAAAAATGAAATGAATATTCACACTTTTGATGGGTAGTATTAAGTTTATTTAATTTAACAGAGAGGGTAGCGAGGAGTGGTGTGAGAGACATGGTCGAGTTTAGAGAGGGTTTATGTAATACCTCTTTCTATCATATTTAGTATTGAGGAAGGAGGGACCAGACATTGACCTATTTAATCGGTTAACGGAAGTGATATATTGAAAGGGAAGGAGAGAAAAAGAAAAAAGAAGAAGGGGGAAGTAAAGAGAAAGAAGCTGTAATTAGGTTTTACGGAGGAAGAAGAGGGTGGTATAGTTTTAGCAATTTAACTAAACAGATTTTAATGTTTGATAGTAATTTAAATGTTTAAAAATCCACGAAGAAATTAATTTGATGCTTGCTTAGCAATTTAAATATTTAACTCTTTTACAAATAATTTAGGGAGTTAAATACTATTGTAGATAGGAAAAAAAGTAAATGTTGATAAGTTAGCGATGGTCGCAAATCACTACTCGGGGTTCGAGAAGTCCAGATGGGGGAAGGAGGTAGTACGCGCCGGCACTGCTCACGTATACGCTTTGAATATAAATATCTCGGGTATCGGAAATCAGGTACACAAAAGAAGGAGAACTTGTTTCCACACGCAGATCCAAATATAATTGCATTTTCTTTGTCACAAGCCTGCCTTCTACACACTTGACCCTACGTTATTCACACGGTGGGTTTTGTTACCCCTCACACCAAAAAAAGAAAAGAAAAGTATTTAAAATACTCGTAATATCAAGTTGGGCACTGGTTTCTTTTGCTCCATTCCAGTACTCTCCTGCCTTAGTCACGCTGTGCAGCACGCGGTGTGGCGCAGTTGTAGCTCAGTTGTTGTGTGAAGCAGGATGTAAGAGGACTATCCATTTTCGGAAATCTGAGATGACTAACTGTTGTGGAGTTGTTTCCTTAGTGGAAACTGTATTCGGACTAAATGCCTCCTAAATAGGTTAAACGTACAGAAATGTTAGGAACTTGTAATAAAGTGTTACGCAGAGTAATCGAGTTGTGGTCGCTGACTACTTCTTTTTTCCTCGACGACTACTGACTCCTACTTATAAAAGATGGGAGAGTCTATTATCTAGACAAGGTGTCTTTCACTATAACACTAACGCAGGGTGAACAAAAGAAGAATAAGAAACACAAATGCATGCTTTATGAATTATTTCCAGGGACTATTTTAGGAGTTTAATATTTATCAGAGCGCTAAAACGAATCTGCAAGTCGAATTTAAACTCCTTTCTAATCCATTGCATTGACACCCACATTAATTCCCTTGGAAAAGGCATGAATCCATCTTTTCTTTGATTCTTTCCCAGCAGTGCGTTCAGTTGCTTGGTAGACAGGACTCATTAGCATTTAGTGGCTGACAGTCTAAACCGAGTCATAAGCTATGTTCTTTTCGCGGGCTGGGGGTACCTCGGCGTGGTATACTGGTTAGCAAGCTTGTCTCACTAAAGCAGTTACGACTGAATAGTGAGTTCGATCCTCACTGGGTGACCCATACTTCCGACCTTCTACCACATCTAAGTTACGCTTAGAAAATCAATATAAGCTATGTTTTGAAGAAATAGGTCTACATTGGTTGTTTTTGTTTAGCGGCATATCAACACCTTTATGGGTTATTTAATGCCGAAATCTAAATATTTTGTGCATATTTTTGTACTTTCAATGCAAACGTATTTTTAAATGTATAGTTTGGAGATAAATGTATTGCTGGTAATCTTCTAATCCATTGCATTGACACCTACATTAAATCCCTTGGAAAAGGCATGAATCCATCTTTTCTTTGATTCTTTCCCAGCAGTGGGTTCAGTTGCTTGGTAGACAGGATTCTTTAGCCTTTAGTGGATACCAGTCTAGACCGAGTCATAAACTCAATTCAAAAACATAGACGGTTGGTTGCTTTTGCTTAGTGGCAAATCAATACCTCTATGGGTCATTTAATTACGAAATCTAAATATTTTGTACGCAATTTTATGGCTTCAACTAAATGTATTTTAAATGCATTTGTTTGCCTTCAGCTACAAATATTTTGTATATGATTTTTATACTTTCAGGGCAAACGTATTTTTTTAGAATTTTTTTTCTTGGTGCCCTGACTAAATGACTTTAAGTGTGTTTGTAGATTGGCATCTAGGTCCCATAAATAATTATATAAATATAATATATGTAAATAGTTAAATATAACCAGAACTTCTACTCCAGCAGTTCCTTTTCTTGCACTTCCCGACAGTGGAACTCCCTTCCGTATATCGTCATCTTCTGCCGTCTTGAACCCAGTTCATCTTTTATCCCAGGTTGGATGTTCCTTTTTAAAGAGAACAATCACCCGCGTTGAAAAGTTGATAACTGCGGCATCCTGGGACGACAAATGTTTAAAATTATATGTTAGTTAAATATTTTAGTTTTCAGACAATGTTTATGTTTATACGTTCTTTTTATAGATGCAAATATTTAAGTAAATGCTCTGTTTATAATAAACAGTATGAACAACATTTACTGGCCTAAATATCCGAGAAATTTAAACATAAAAAAATGTCTTAAAATAATGTGTGATGTCATTTGTTTACATTTGAATACCCTTCGAGCAGATATGAATGTATGAGAAGAAAATCATGGAGAATTGTGGTTTAAAAACAGTAAAATCGAATTTGTTAACCGCAATGCTCCTCTGTGGCTCAATCGGTTAAAAGGCCTGTGAGGCTAAATGTCGTTTCTGTATAGGATCCAGGTTCTATTCCTGTCGAGGGACGAATATTTTCTATGAAAATTTCTCGGACATTCAGGCCGGTTTATTATAAACAGGGATTTACTTAAATATTAAATAAAAAGAACGTGTAAACATAAAAAGATGTCTTAAAATAATTGCCGGACTTTGTCCATTTCATAAAGTTACATGTTTTAGTTCATTCAAATAGTAAAGTATACAGTTACTTTTTTAGTTAATTTTTTTCCTTAAATCTAAAACTTCCTAGCTTTTGAGGGACCCCCCCTGTAGTTTTATAAACTGAAATGATATCAATATGGCAAACTCATATTTATTTGAATTTAGAGAAAGCAACCCACGGAAAAGAATGTTTTAGTTTGTGTCATTGTTTCAAAGAGATAACATGCCTGATTTTAGCGTCCTGGGTACGACGTTAAACTGCATCCAGCAGCAAGGCACCTGATCAGGAGGTTTTGAGGAAGCGTGGAACCACCTCTTAATTGCTGGTGTTCCCAGGTCCACCCTGACCCGGGGTGGTAGCACCTGTTGGGGTCCCAGCTATGGGAAAATAGTGAACTTCCAGGTCTTTTCCAGCACATTGAAACAATGATGTTGCCAACTACACTTTTTTGAAACAATGATGTTGACAGCTATACGTTTTTGAAACAATGATGTTTCCAGCTATACGTTTTTGAAACAATGATGTTGCCAGCTATACGTTTTTGAAACAATGATGTTGCCAGCTATACGTTTTTGATATATTTACTAAATACTGGATCTGGCATTAAATAACCCATAGTGGTTGATATGCCATTAAACCCCAAACAACCAAACCAACCTGATTTTAGTTCAGAATATTTAAATATTAAATCGTTTTATAGAGCAGTGATTTCAATTTTCTAAATAGTTTATAAACTGAAATGATATCAAAATGCCAAACTCATATTTAGTTTGATTTTTTGATTTTTATAATGTTGCTTATAAAAGTCTTTTTTATATTTTTTACTCCTGTTGTGCTAATTTGGTTTGCCGTAAGTATCAAAAGAGTGGTATTTCTTGAAGAATATTTTTTTTACTGACAAACAATGGAAAGCTATTCTTGTTTCTTCAAAGAATTTTCAATACTTTCACTTCAAGCTATGTAAATGTCGCTAAAATATATAACGACTAAAAAAATATTCCAGAAGGGCGTGGCCGAGTTAGAGGGTGGCACCGTCTGAATGAGCTCCATAATATCATTAAACTGGGGACTCCATAAGGTCATAATCTGGGCATGATGAAGTGGGGTCATTTTCGTAATTGATCACTGTTGATCTGGTTTTACAGTCAACAGGGCGCAAATTAATTTATTCTAAACAAGTTTTTCTACGCTAGAACTGCTTGGTTGGTTTCCCTAAATCCTTTATTAACTGAAAAAAGAAAACTTTTGTTAGAAACATTGATGCCTGATTACTATTATTAGGTCATCCTATGAGTTCTGTCCGAATTTTAACTTTTTGTTAAAATGAACGAAATTTAAAGAGTATTTTATAATGTCTAATGGAGCTGAACATTATTTTTATATTTAGATGCATTTAAACTGATGAAATTTTATTTCAGAGAACAATAAAATTAAATTTTGTTTGATTAAAACCCTGCTAACATGGAAGTACCCAAGAATCATTTGAGGCACATAATGCTTTATGAGTTCAAGAAAGGAAACTCAGCAGCCGAAGCGGCTAGAAACATTCACTCAGTTTATGGAGAGGAATGTGTGAATGAAAGAACTTGCAGAAGACGGTTTGCAAAATTCGGAGGTGGAGATTTCACCCTTGAAGATAAAGATCGAACCGGACATCCAGTTGAGTTTGATGAAAAGCTTCTTGAAGCAGCCCTTGAAGAAAATCCTGCTTTATCAGTTGAGGAATTGGCAGTGGTTCTCAGTTCAAACCATACAACTGTTCCTCGTCATCTTCAACAACTTGGAAAAGTTCCTAAACTTGGAAAATGGGAGCCTCATGAATTGTCTGAAAACAACCTCAAATTCCGAGTTGACCTCTGCTCTTCTCTCCATTCTCGCCAACTTGTTTCACCTTTTTTGGATAGACTTGTGAATGGCGACGAAAAATGGATCTTTTATCGAAATGTTAAGCGTCGTAGACAGTGGCTTGGCAAAGGAGAAGGACCCCAGTCGCAGCCGAGAAGGGAACTTCATGGGCAAAAGGTTCTTCTTTCAATCTGGTGGAATTGCCAAGGAATAATCCACTTTGATTTCTTACCACCTAATGCAACAATTAATGCTCAAATATACTGTCAGCAATTAGAGCGTTTGAACCAAGCTTTGAGGAAAGAAAAACCTGCTCTAGTGAATCGAAAACGGGTGATGTTTCGTCAGGACAATGCGCGACCACACACAGCAAG
The DNA here is from genome assembly GCA_964036315.1 of Acanthosepion esculentum. NCBI lineage: Eukaryota > Metazoa > Mollusca > Cephalopoda > Sepiida > Sepiidae > Acanthosepion > Acanthosepion esculentum. The sequence goes on from OZ038510.1 coordinate 68,461,980, forward strand.
AATCACGTCACAAAAGATCGAAGAACTTGGTTGAGAGAAAATTCCTCATCTACCTTATTCTCCCGACCTTGCTCCTTCAGACTACCATTTGTTTCGTAGCTTACAGAATCATTTGGAAGAAAAAAGCTTTTGTAACACAGGAAGAGGTTAAAACTGACTTTTGTGAGTTCTTCGAATAAAAGGCAAAAGAATTTTACAGAAATGGAATTAGTAAGCTTTTTAATAGATGGAAGGAAGTCATAGATAATCAGGAAACATACATTGTTGATTGAATCTGTAATTAAATGTAACATTTGGTCACTTGTTTTCTTTATTCAAAATTCTGACAGAACTTATGGGTTGACCTGATATAATAGTTCATA
>OZ038510.1:68474841-68482341 GCA_964036315.1 Acanthosepion esculentum
TTACCAGAAGTCGGTTATTTGCTTATTTATTTGGGTCATATATATATATATATATATATATATATATATATATATATATATATATATATATATGATTGCAAAAGTGTATTGCTGGTAACTATTATTATTATAAAAATGTATAAATGGTATTGAATGACACTCGTATATATATATTACAAAAGTATACTAACCACAATTGACTATTAAAGGATGAAAATCTTTTGGGGGTCTATCGTCCTTGTAATTTGTGTCCAAATCCGTGAATTTGTTTTGGTCATGCTCAATCTCGAAAAAAAAAAAAACTTTATAAAATTCACTATTTTTTATCCATAATGTTGAATATACTAAAATTATTCAACGATAAAAATCCCAAATTGATGTTAAAAATTATTGCAAAACATTGTTGATTTATTTAAGATGGAATGATCTATTATGACAGGTCTCTAATTTTTATTTAGATACGTTGCATTTATTTTATATTTTTCCAGTGTAATTGTTCACCTATATGGCACACGATCCTTTATTGCAATAATTAGATGAGAATAGAATTTATAATTTTTAATGATTACTACATTATGAAAATTGAGATATTGTAGAGAGAGGACCGTATCATAGATTCGCTGGGGCCCATGAGACTCTTGCACCGGCCCTGCCAATGTTCATCTATACAAACCTGTTTTAAACCCGACCAATGTTTACTTATAGAATAACTAGCCTAATGTACTGTCTTTCCTATATAAATCTGACCAATTTGTGCTTATAGAATTACGTGCAAACGTGACCAAGTTCTGTCTGAATTTCTGTGATGTTGATGTTGTCATTATTTACACTATTTTCACGCGGACTATTGTCCTCATATTTGTTGTTATCACAACATTTTGGCCGTATTGTCTTACGGCCTTTTTCATGTGTATGTATATCCGGGCAGCCTACAGGGAAATTCCGAAGAGATCGCTTTATTTAGTCCACGGAGATAGACTGTTCTTGTTTCACTGTTCAGTACTCGGGATATCTCGGCTAGTTTTTATTTCTTCTTCTGTGCTCTCTCTCATCAGGACATTTCATATCAGGACATTTTCCATCAGGACCTTTCCATCAGGACCTCTCCCATTAAGACGTGAACTTCAAAACTTCCTATAATTCTTTTGTCTTTTAAAAGTTTATCCTACTCATTCTCCATTTTCCTTAAAATCTTTTCCTCCCAATCAGGGTTATATAGCCGCTAAGATGCAAGGGCGTTACCGAGCGTTAGGGAATATGAGGAAAAGAAAAAATATTAAAGAGAGAAAAATTAATAAGGAAAGAGAACAATAGAAGAAGAGGAATTCAGAAGACAGAAGATAACGATTGACATTGCATTTAATCATTTCATCCCAAGCAAGGCAATAAATCTACTAAGACGCAAGGAGTTACGGAGTGTGAAAGAATATGAGAAAAAGAAAAACACTATTAAGGAGAGAGAACAATAAAAGAAGAGGAATTAAGAAGACAGAAGATAACGATTGACATTGCATTTAATCATTTCATCCCAAGCAAGGCAATAAATCTACTAAGACGCAAGGAGTTACTGAGTGTGAAAGAATATGAGAAAAAGAAAAACACTATTAAGGAGAGAGAACAATAAAAGAAGAGGAATTAAGAAGACAGAAGATAACGATTGACATTGCATTTAATCATTTCATCCCAAGCAAGGCAATAAATCTACTAAGACGCAAGGAGTTACTGAGTGTGAAAGAATATGAGAAAAAGAAAAACACTATTAAGGAGAGAGAACAATAAAAGAAGAGGAATTAAGAAGACAGAAGATAACGATTGACATTGCATTTAATCATTTCATCCCAAGCAAGGCAATAAATCTACTAAGACGTAAGGAGTTACTGAGTGTGAAAGAATATGAGAAAAAGAAAAACACTATTAAGGAGAGAGAACAATAAAAGAAGAGGAATTAAGAAGACAGAAGATAACGATTGACATTGCATTTAATCATTTCATCCCAAGCAAGGCAATAAATCTACTAAGACGCAAGGAGTTACTGAGTGTGAAAGAATATGAGAAAAAGAAAAACATTATTAAGGAGAGAGAACAATAAAAGAAGGGGAATTAAGAAGACAGAAGATAACGATTGACATTGCATTTATAGTTTTGAAAATTAAAGTTGGTACGGAATCAGGTAGCCGGAAGAGAAGTGTGAAAGAAGACAACTTCCATTTCAGACAAAATGATGAGACCTAACTGCCAACCTAGTAAAGCCTAGACAAGTGAGGAAACCTCATCAGATAAACATACAATGAAAATATTTATAGAAAAGGCACTCGAAGCTACGTTACACTGGTGGGAATGTGACTGAGGCCTAGATGCCAGATCATGATCAATAACATTGTAAATTCTTCTTTGGATTTCATCAAGAATCTCTAAATATACAACAGGAGCGCCAGACCGGATGCCATCGTAATATTCAAAGCTTGGATGAATTGCGAGAGAAGAAACATTTAGCAAAGAACTTACGATTTCCATCTAGCCATTTCAACTGTGTTTTGGTGAAACATAGCCGCCAATCGAGTACTGCGCTTAAATTCATAAAATCTACGCACGAAAGAGGAAAGCGATATTTATTCCGCGAAAATACAGAAATGTGGCACAAGGCCGAAGGGGGATTGGGGAAAAAAAGGACGGTCTTCTTCTGTCTTAACTATAACTTAGCTAGCCGCAAACACTGACCCAATCGTACGAACAATATTCCTTACACCAAAACACCACATTCATACGTACAACCACCATAATACCTCACTGTCTATATGAAAATACTAACTAGTCCCCATATGTACAATTCAATGTCTGTGGGGGAGGGGAATAAAAGCTTATCAGAACAATTACCATGAAAATATTTATAGAAAATCACAGGGAAGCTACGCTACGGCGGTGGGAAAGTGACTGAGGCCGTGACGTTCTGCCATCCATTCACGCAAGCTCGTCAGGTAGGTGACCTGTTGCCTTCACCTGTTAGTATTGCCTTCGATATTTTCCGTAAGTGTCAAATGTTCCAATCCCTCCTTCCTCCCCTACATGCAAGCCACCAATCTGCCACTGGCTGGCATACCACTAGCGTTTACCGCTTTCGGACGGTACGCCACGCACCAGCATTCGATATGAGTAATGAACCCACTGCTACATCGTCGCTTTCTCAGCACGTGATCCACTTGCGTATCACTTCATCCGACACGATGTGAAAAACGGCAAGCACTTGTTGTGTTAACTTATAAATCGGCGACATTAATGATATAAATTAGTATAGTATTTTACAACAACAAAAAAATGTCTTAGAATATTTTTAAATAAGCTTTTTTTTCTTCTGGCTCTGCATTTATTTATGATAAAGTAATTTCGAAGTTTCAAATTCCTGCAACAATTTACTTTAAACATATCACACCAAGCAAGGAGATAAATCCACTAAGACGCGAAGAGTTACTAACTGAGAAAGCGAAACATTATTAAGGAGCAAGAACATTAAAAGAACAGAAATGAAGAAAACAGAAGATAATTATTCATAGCGTACTAGTTGCTGGTAGGATAAATAACACAATGACCGAAGTAAAATAACACTATATATATATATATATATATATATATATATATATTATGTCATTCACAGACATTACTGTTTCGCTGTATCACAGCTCCTCAGTGCGACTAGACTTCCGAATGCCTCAAGCCAGGATTGAAACCCAACTAATTTGGTGTCAGCCAGAGCTATTTTCACTCGGTTGATTTACACAACTAAATCTAGCGTATTGTTTTTACAAATGTAAACAAATGCCCATCATTTTACTGAAGAGCTTTGTATTAGTGCAGGTGGCTGTTGTTTATAGAATTAGCTTATCAGTCAACAGTGCTCAATTGAAATGTATTTTCAAGAGCTAAATTATGTCATTCACACACAGTACTGTTTCGCTGTATCCACAGCTCCTCAGTGCGACTAGACTTCCGAATGCCTCAAGCCAGGATTGAAACACAACTAATTTGGTGTCAGTCAGAGCTATCTTCACTCGGTAGAGTTACACAACTAAATCTAGAGTATTGTTTTTACAAATGTAAACAAATGCCCATCACCCAAAGTGCTCCATTCATTTTACTGAAGAGCTTTGCATTATATATATATATATATATATATATATATATATAGATAGATATATAAATGTATGTGTGTGTGCATGTGTTTTATGAAGAAATAAAAGTATTGTGAATTTTATACTCGAATATTCTTAATTTTTCCTAAGTGAACGTAGATAAGCTGACGGTGTATGCAAGAAGATCCATAAAGTTTCATCAATCGCTTTCGGCTATTCGTTTTGTCATTAGCAAAATCCAAGATTTTGATTAGCAACAAAAACTGTAATTATAGTTTTTTTTTCCTTCATTCCTGGTTCAGTGTTTAAATATCGGCCTCATGGCGTTTGTGCCTTATGATGACGTCAACACAAAAGTGAGGCTTTTCTGTCGACAGAATTTATTAGCAGGTTATTAAATTCATTAAAAATCTTCGCACCTTGATTCAAGAAAATCTGATTCAGCATTGAGCTCTTTATTTCTCTATGGTCTTTAACGAATCTGAAACCATTTTGCACTTAACATATACACGCAGTGAATACAAATATATGACTAGATCTACTGAAAAGCACATTGACTAGAATAAAGGCCATGTTAGCTTATGGGATAAAGTGGTAGTTGTCTGACAAACGTACAACTGTTTGCGCAATATGATAAATACATTCTCGGCATATGTAATATATATATTTGTGAGTGGATGCCGGTGCGTTGTGCACACGCATCCGTTATAGTTCGAGCAGCAACACGGAAACAAGGTTGTGTCGAAGCATCTCGTTCGGTTTTATCTGCTTTATGAATTTATGGTCTGAATGATGTTTTTCCTCCCACCATTGCTCAGTTGGGAAGACAGTTGATCTGACACAAAAAATTAACCTTCTCTCTTTCTAGCAGAATAATTCAAAGGATTTTTTACGACAAATGGTGTCAACATGTCTAAACCTTTCACCTGAAAACGTGGAAAAAAGAAACTCAGTTTATTTATTTTTAATATTAAACATTTTGTGGGATGGATAATTATGCTGTTACACGATTTGGATAATTTTGGTGTTACACCCGATACCCCCCCACACACAAACATGGCTATTTTTGTGGTGATTTTGTGGCATGTTTGTGTTATAATTTTCGAATAAATAATTGTATTTGCTCTAATCTGCATTGAGCACTCTTTTAAGAACAGTATTTGCTGGATATTGGAATTTTATTACGTATACACCAATCCTATACTTGTATATATATATATATATATATATATATATATATATATATATATCATTTCTTCGAAAATTATAAAATAATTATGTTGTGGATTCACTGCAGAAATAGCCATTTTGTTTCAACAGATCTGGTATCTTATCGAAGTTTTTTTTATTTTACTTGAACCTTTTAAAACCCTTTATTCTACATTCAACATCATCACACCAGAAGTGTTGAAACAAAATGGCCATTTTTGTCATGATTTTCTAACATATTTTTGTTATAATTTATCGAATAAATAATTGTATCTGCTCTACTCAGTATTGAGCACTCTTTTAAGAATAGTATTTTTTGGTTGTTTGGAATTTATTCCGTATACACCAATCCCATACTTGTATATATATATATATATATATATATATATATATATATATATATATATATATATATATATATATATATATATATATCCCGGTATGCATTTGTATCTCTGTGTTTTATTCTCGAATATGGTCCCCATATTGTACACAGGTTTAAATCATTGTTGTCTTGGAGATGTTGCAAATTTATTTTTTGTTCATGTACATTCACACACATCTCACTCTGTCTGTCTCCGTCTCTCTCTCTCTCTCTCTCTCCCTATATATATATATATATATATATATATATATATATATATATATATATATATGTAACCACAAACTCACAGGTGTATCTCTAATTTCTACGTCGGAAATTTACCCTCGCAGAAAAATTTCTTATGTTTATTCTACTGTCTTTTGGCGATTTCCCATATTTTTTTTTTTTGTTTAATTTCCGACAAAACAAAAGCTGTTGCCGTATCAGCGACTAGATACACATGATTGTTGAAAAGTTGTCGGCTCGACCACGAACCCTTCACCCCAAAACTAATGGCGTTTGGACATTTGAACAGATCTTTGGGGAAGTGGGTTAGGCGGTGGGATTTCTCTATCGACTGAAACCAGATAAAATAATGAAAACGTCTTTAAAATTAAACCAAATTTACGACCTAGAAAAGAAGTTTCAGAACAGACAGAATAATGAAACGGCTAATCTAAATGAATTAAATTCATTCCTTTTTAGAATTACGGATGTCGATAACCTTTTTGTTGCGGCTTATCAACCTTTTGCAGGTTATTTAAAGCCAGAAAAGAATTATAGATTGAAATAATTTTCTTCTTTTTTTTTAGGTAATAAGGATTTCACGAAGAGGCGGATTCATGCCTTTCTAAAGGGTATTTGATTCTATGTAAATATAACGAAACCAACTGGAATTGGAAATTGGCTCTCCGAAAATCGGTTGTGGATAGCGGAATCGGTATCTGCTTTCGTGTCTAAATTTAGAAATGAGTCCTAAAGTCCTATTAATTATCCAATAGCGAGGGGAGAAGTGATAGATTCATATATCTCCCATAAAAATGATAGATTCATATATCTCCCATAAAAATGATAGATTCATATATCCCCCATAAAAATGTCTTTAAATAACTGTCGGACTTTGTCCAGTTCATAATGTGTGACGTCATTTGTTTATATTTGATTCGGCATGAGCAGATATGAATGTACGTGTGAGATTCATGGAAGATTAAAGTTTAAAGACAGTAAAATCGACCTTGCTAACCGAACGCTCCTCTGTGGCCGAAACGGTTAAGGCACGTCAGGCCTTAAATATTTGTATCTATAAAAAGAACGTATAAACATAAAAATGTCTTAATATATATATATATATATATATATATATATATGTGTGTGTGTGTGTGTGTGTCTGTGTGTGTGCAATTTTTATATATGCGCGGTACTTATTGGAAAGCGCTCAATATCAGTGCTAGAGCTAACATATTTACTTAGATTGATGTGAGGTTGTGATCCTCGGTTTCACGCCTTAAATTCACATCAATCCAACAATATATATATATATATATATATATATATATATATATATATATATATATATATATATATTTCAAACATGTAGTGTTGAATGTTAAAGACAACATAGTCTTACATATTTTCTTTTGAATTTTCTCATATTCTCTAATGAGACTTTTTATTTGAAAATAGTTCCGAAATATGTATTGTCCATACGATGACCTAGCGCTTTCGAACATCATTGTTCATCTTCAGGGTCAATATTTTAGTCAAAATTTTTTTTTTTTTTTTTTTTTTTTTAAACAAACATTT
>OZ038510.1:68487341-68499841 GCA_964036315.1 Acanthosepion esculentum
TGTGTGTGTGTGTGTGTGTGTGTGTATGTACATATATATATATGCGTGCATATGTGTGTCAGTGTGTCTGTATATATATATATATATATATATATATATATATATATATATATATATATATATATATATATATATATATATATATATATATATATATTTGTGTGTATGTGTTTATGTAATATCATGCAGTATAAGTTTAACGGCTATATCACGTTGAAGCTCCGCTTCTGGCACGATCACCGAAGTTAAGCTGTATAGAGTCTGGTCAGTAATGGCGGCCGCCTTGTCATACGAGGTACTGTAAGCTTAAAACCTGCGCTGATTTAATGGATAAAGGCACGGAATTAGAGATCGGAATGCCAAGTACCATTTCCAGGAACGTTCTGAATCACCTCGTTCTCCCTCGGTATGGATTAAATAGTAGGGCTTATATCCATGAATCATTTCTATTTCCCAAAAAAAACTTCTAGCTTTAATAATCTGAAAACGGTTGATAAGTCGTAAAAACTAATCAGTCAGTCAATCCGTATAAATTGGAAAGACACAGACGCGTGCGAACGCAGACGCGTGTGCATGTACACATGAAGACATAGAAACACAAAGAAGACACTGAATGTGCCATCGAATGAAATCAAGAACCGTCCCTGTTTCCCATTAGAATGTCTGATGGTCAACTCAACGAGTGCACCTCTTTGCGACTGCAAGGGTACGTGCTGATACTCTTAATACCCCACCTCCAGCTATGGGTAAATTGCAGGAGAGACCGGGTTCTATAGCCTTGGATGGCAACTGGTCTACCGCACAAAGAAATGGAAACCTACTGCGGGAAAAAAAATCTGCCTCGTCAGTCATGTATCAAAAGATATTTGATCCCCTAAGCGTGTATCACGCATGGCACATAACTGACTGTATATAAGTAGACGTATTCAATTCTCTAAAACGCAATGGATTAAATTGTAGTTTCGCCTACATAGGGGCACGTAGGTTCGATTCCAGCCGGGGAACTCATTTTATTTTCTAAGATTTCTCTATGCCTTTCTGTAAAATATTTATAACAACCTATATATAAAGCAATTTTTAACATAAAATAAAATGATTTTATCCTTTGGTTGTTTTCTTATTTATTGATAGGTTTCTGTTATTTTCATTGAAATTTATAATAGTAAAAAAAAAAAAATAATAATAATTATAATGGATAAGTAGACTCTGATGAGTCACAAGACGGAATTTGTGAAGAGCTGGCGCTATATCGAGTCTGGTTTGTTATCTCTCCGAAACCGAGAAACGTTGGACCAGTAGGTATGACGCTTGCGTCATGTCGTAAAGGTCCGGGTTCGATTTTCAGTAGTGGATGCACACTGCTGATGTAATTCCCAGAATAGGACGAAACGGCCGTACAGTGCTTTCTCAGTTCTGTTGATGATTCTTCTAGACTCAATATATATATATATATATATATATATATATATATATATATATGTATATACATACATGACTAAAATTTTAGTTAATTATCAAATGCAGGATGAATGTTTTTGGGGACTCATCAGCAGTGCGCATCCGCTTGGGTATAGAAGACGTGACTCATGGGGGCTGAGTCACGCGACGAAGAGATAGCGCTATATCGAGTGAGGTTTGTTACCTCTTCGTCACCGAGACACGTTGGTCTATTGGGTATGACGCTTACGTCATATCGTAATGGTCCCGCTTCGATTCTCGGTAGCGAATGCGCACTGTTGATGAGTCCCAAAAATAAGACGAAATGGCCGTCCAGTGCTTTCTGCATTCTAGACTCGATGTATTAATTATTATAATAATTAGTACATTTTTGACGAAATGTTTATTCTCACACATGGCTCCAAGTAGTCTCATGCGTATTGCGTCGGCCTCCCCCACCCCCGGTCAGAGGCATCGACCTGCCGGTTTAATTGTGTGATAGTCGTCGGAAGGGTTTCCCGAAAAAGGAACACCTCTTACCAACGCCGCTGCGCCATCGACTATTTGCCAGCCTGGGGGTAGGAGCTGCGCCTCGGAGGTCTCCAACTTTGCGAACGGCCACAGGAAATTCCGGGTGGAGGGACTGGTTAATCGTAACATCTCCGGTGCAAAAGGAACCGGCGCACCACTGCATTATTTTCCCTTGAATGTCACAATAAAACCAGAATTGCAACAGAAATACGCGGGACACCACAGCATCGCAAAATGCGCTAACCAAATAAACTGAAACTGATATATTAAGTAGCTTGCCCTAAAATGTAGGTTCGATTCCTGTCGGGAAAATTATTTTTCGTTTTTTTCTGAAAAGTGCGAACTGATATAAGTAATACACACTGTTTAATAAATAAAAAAGACGCGTCTATTTTAAATACGAATTTTCGGCTAAAATAACATTTGAAATAGGAAAAATATCAGGCTGTTGATAGCTGATAACATTATTATTGTTACCAAAGTAAAATCAACGGCATGTTCTGCTTTAGAGATATAATGTCACGTCCTTCTGTACAGAATAGCATTAAAACGTGTCTGCCACAGCTACAGTACCACTTTTCTTATTGCGTCATATATACGTCATATAGTTACATTTTCCCAGTTGCGAAAAAGTGGACATATTTCTCTCTCTCTCTCTTTCTCTCTCTCTCTTTCTCTCTCTCTCTTTCTCTCTCTCTCTCTTTCTCTCTCTCTCTTTCTCTTTCTCTCTTTCTCTCTCTCTATTTGCTTATTTTTTAGCAGTGAAAAAAAAGAGAAGATTATGTTAAGAAGCAAGTATATTTAGCGGAAAAAAATGTGGAATTGTAATTTTTACACTGCAAATGTGTTAAGGACTGCAGACTATTCTTCTCTATTTATTGATCTATCTTTTTAGCTCTGTATGTTCATTATCTATCTATCTATTTCTATTTCAGTATCTATCTATCTATCTATCTATCTTTATTCCAGTATGCTCAGTATCTATCTATCTATCTATCTATCTATCTATCTATCTATCTATCTATCTATCTCCGTATGTTCCTTATTTATCTATCTATCTATCCATCTATCTATCTATCTATCTATCTATCTATCTATCTATCTATCTATTTCTATTTCAGTATCTATCTATCTATCTATCTATCTATCTATCTATCTATCTATCTATCTATCTCAGTATGTCATTATCTATCTATCTATCTATCTATCTATCTATCTATCTATCTATCTATCTATCTATCTATCTCCGTATGTTCATTATCTATCTATCTATCTATCTATCTATCTATCTATCTATCTATCTATCTATCTCCGTATGATCATTATCTATCTATCTATTTCTATTTCAGTATCTATCTATCTATCTATCTATCTATCTATCTATCTATCTATCTATCTATCTATCTATCTCAGTATGTCATTATCTATCTATCTATCTATCTATCTATCTATCTATCTATCTATCTATCTATCTATCTATCTATCTATGTATCTCCGTATGTTCATTATCTATCTATCTATCTATCTATCTATCTATCTATCTATCTATCTATCTATCTATCTATCTATCTATCTCCGTATGATCATTATCTATCTATCTATTTCTATTTCAGTATCTATCTATCTATCTATCTATCTATCTATCTATCTATCTATCTATCTATCTATCTATCTATCTTCCAGTATGCTCAGTATCTATCTATCTATCTATCTATCTATCTATCTATCTATCTATCTATCTATCTCAGTATGTCATTATCTATCTATCTATCTATCTATCTATCTATCTATCTATCTATCTATCTATCTATCTATCTATCTATCTCAGTATGTCATTATCTATCTATCTATCTATCTATCTATCTATCTATCTATCTATCTATCTATCTATATTTCAGTATGCTCAGTATCTATCTATCTATCTATCAATCTATCTATCTCAGTATATTCATTATCTATCTATCTATCTATCTATCTATCTATCTATCTATCTATCTATCTCAGTAATATTCATTATCTTTCTATTTATCTTCTACTTTTTCAACCGTCAACACAAACGAAACAGCCGACATTGAATAAAATATCTCCCTCTGTATGAAATGCTATATTGAAGTATTTTATACTCATACAAAAATAGACATACGTATAAACACTGGAGATTTTTCTCTTTCTTTTGAACCGTCAAATATGATGTCGCTTTGATTGGATGCCAATTCCCATTCCGACAATGCCGCCCAAAATGTCCTTCGTTCCATGGAGTCTCATATCGTGCTAGTCACACTTCTTTCCCTTTGGGAGAATTGTAATGGTAATATCTGCCTTTTCCCCTTTAAGGAAACATTTGGCGTTTATTGTCCGAGCAGCTTCGGTTGAGATTTGTAAAATCTTTCTCTTAAAATACATTTTTGGAGAAAACAGATTTCTTATTTTCAGCAGCTGTTATCGCTCTTTCGAGTATTGAAGGGGGTCACTTACGAACTTTTTGTTTGAAGTAGTGAGGAATGTTAACATCATGATCTCTGTGGAACAACACAATCTTCCTGGCACAATTGTCTATTGGCGCCATTAATCTTAATTTGTCACCAACATATTTTCTCTCTCCCACATTTGGAAAACACAGAGAGTTAAAATTTAAATTCAAAACTGAGCGACTCCGTAACTTTAACGTTTTCATGTAAACAATAACCATTCATTCTCTTTCTCTACCTCTAACAATCTCTCTCTCTATCAATTTTTCTCTTTCTCCCTACACACACACACACACACACACACTAGCATGAAACAGACTGTCGCCTCTAAGTGTTGACTTCTATGTTCACTTTTATATTTACACACGCTCTATCTCTGATATTGAGCACTTTATCCCATAAATATAACACAATATTTCTTCATATATATGTATATATATATATATATATATATATATATATATATATATGTGAAAATTTCTCAAATTTAACTTTTAGAGAAGACAAAACGCGTCAGCAATTACTGTTTTCTTATTATCATCTATTTACAAATATATATATATATATATATATATGTACATGTATATATATATATATATATATATATATATATATATATATATATATGTACATGTATATATATATATATATATATATATATATATATATATATATATATATATATGTATATATATATATATATATATGATAATTTCACTCCAAGCAAGGCGGGAATGCTACTCGTACGCAGTGGATTACAGGAAGGGAAAGTTAAAGAGGAGACTGAGTATAGGGAGGATTGAGGAAATGACAAAAGATGAACGGGATTCAAGAAGACGGAAAATGGCGATTGAAGTTGCATTTAAATTTTGTGAATCATTTCACGCCAAGCAAGGCGGAAATGCCACTAAAACGCAGGGACTGGCACGTCACAGTGACCGAACATTTCTGCAATAAAGATATACCTCACCCTACGCCGTTAATTGCTTCCAGAGGTCATGGGTTAGGTCGAAAAACGACTTAAGTCGAAATAACCACGCTACGAACCGCAAATTAATACTCCTCATTGCCTTTTGCAGTATTTATGATATGTGCGTACTGTATTCTGAATAAAATAATTAATTTCTACCGTATCTTCCAGAGGTATATATTTACGCTTAGCATTAGCACTTGCACTGGGAATTTTCTTCGGAGTCATTGGCAAAAATGTATTCTAAATCACAACTGAAATGTAATTGAAAGAACCTTCAAAGGCAGAGCACAGATGTAAACAAGTCTGAATTCAAAATCGATATTGGAGAGGGAGAAAAACGCACAAGTGCCGCCTGTTGGCAGGAATTTGAAATATGAACATCTGCTGAACATACTTTATTATATTAATTGTTTTGTTTTTAATGATTCAGTGGCCGAGTGATTAGAACGTTCGCTTTCTAACCATGTGACACGGGTTCGAATCTCACCATGGTCGATATGTCTGGAAGGAGATTTCCTTATGTTATCGGATAGAGGTTGGTCCCAGCGTTTAGCAGCTTTTGAAAGTGTCTGAAAACCATACCACGGGTTGACCCAAGTCGAGTGAGTGTAATTGGGTAGACGGATCTCTTGAGGGCCATCGATAGCTGGGTTAGCACAAAGCCACAAAACATCGTTCCCAAGGGCTTTAGCGTAATGGCCTTGTTCAAATTGTTAATCACACTAGATAAAACGCTCTCTCCCAGAAACTGTAACTAAGGTCTGCTCAGTGCAGTATAAACCACAGGTGGGCTCTGTGGGTGTTGAGCAAACACAAATGTGCCTGAGCGAGCATCTACAATAGGGATTGGCCAGTCGCCCTAGTAGACTTGTATTCTCGAATGTGAGTGGCCACTAATATATATATATATATATATATATATATATATATATATATATATACATACATATATATATATATATATATATGTATATATATATATATATATATATATATATATATATATATATATATATATATTATGAAATGGACAAAGTTCGACAATTATTTAAAGAGATTTGTGTGACGTCATTTGTTTACATTTGATACGCCATGAGTAGTTATGAATGTACGTGAGAGATTCATGGAAGATTGAAGTGGCCGAATCGGTTAAAAACGCACGTCAGGCTATATGACGGTTCCGTATAGGATACAAGTTCGAATCCTGTCGAGGACGAATATTTTCTATGAAAACTTCTAGAACATTCAGGCCGGTAAATTGTATTTAATACTGTTTATTATAAACAGAGCATTTACTTAACTACTTGTATCTATATAAAGAATGTTAAACATAAAAATGTCTTTAAATATATATATATATATAATATTATATATAGTTTATTTTATGTGTAAACTCGAGTAAAACAACCGAAGTCGTATTTTATTTTTCCATACAGTATTTAAGAAAAACCGACGTATCTTCGAAAATGACGTAAATCGAAACGACTTATGCAGCTATTAATTCTATGTAGTCGCTCCACATCGTCAGTGTAAAACGTGATGCTAAAAAGATTTTGTGTGCAGCTCTCCTGGAGCCAAGCGTCAGTTTCGTTTTGAATGCGTTAAAATTTACAAGCCATTTCCTACCCCAGGTAACCACTGATTGTAGGTCCTTTTCAACAACAATTGCCAGGTTTGCATTGTCAGATCTGAAGGAGTTTATATTATATCAGGAATGAACGGTGGTGTCATTGCATAGATACCTACTTTAGAATTGATGACATCGGGGAGATCATTGATAAAGTGCAGAAACAGCCGAGTATAGAGCGTTGTGGGACACCTGCGTTCGTGTGAAAGCATCTGGAAGCGATCCCGTTCAAAATAACCTTTATTTCAAGATTTGATAGGAACGATTCGATTAGATCAAACGTTCGTCCTGTGACATCATAGCTTGCTTAGAACATCAGCATACCAAAACCCTGTCGAACGTCTTCGAGATATCTAGAGTCACAGGTCAAGCTACGCCGATCTTATCTAGAGCCTGATATACAAATTCAGTTATGTCCGTTAATTCATCAGCGGTAGACAGAGAAACGGAAGCCATGTTGTTTGTCTGAGAAGTGGTCTTGAAAAGTGAGATGCTTGACTACTTCAGCATTGATTAGAGCATCGAATATTTTACCAAAAGACGGTAAGAGACTAATTGGGCGATAGTCTGAAGGATCAGCGGGTTCTCCAGAAGGCTTAAAAACGGGAACTACAGAGGAGGACTTCTAACAAGCTGGGGAGCTGAAAGCAGCGTGGTAGTTGTTGTAGAGTTTGGAATGGGACTGGAGCCATCTCGGGTGCTCATTTCTTTAGGACGACCGCTGGGATCCCTTCACGCCCCTTTGGTTTGAGGGGTCTAGTTTAGAAATGACGTCTGAAACCAGTGACGGGGATATGCGCATATTACTCAGTAGAGCCCACATTCTTGGGGGGGGGGTCAGGTATGAGTTCTCCAGATGAGTCGAGTGTAGAGTTGGAAGAGAACTACCGAGCAAAGCACTTAACCTTATCTACTGTAGATGTCAAGACTTCAAATATCTTGAAGAGAGGCGGGATTGAAGATTTGTTGTTGTTCCGCACGCTCTTACAGAGCCAACAATATCTAAAAGTCAACTTGTGAGAGACTATACGTTGCTTCATTCCATCAGCAAACTATGCCTTAGCTTCCTTGAGGACACACTTGCTTTCATTACTCAGACGTCAGTTGCAATCGTAACTGTCGCTCTGATACAGCCGGAGGAAGCGATTCCAATGGGTAACAGCGGCAGAGCATGCAGATGAGAACAGAGATGATCGTGGTTTTATTTGGTATTTCCGAGCTGGAAGGAAAGCTTCGATGTCGCCTTTCACCCAGGAGATCTCAGAGGCATATTTTGAACAGGATTATTAAAAAATTAATTCCAAAGGGACGTCGCAAAGGAAGTCACGATATGTGTCCCAATCAGCGCGTTAGTAAGTAGGAGGAACTTATCTAATGGGAGAACTGAAATTACCGTAGTTTTAAAAAGGGCAGATCTGCAGAGTATGACATGAGTAAAAGGAAGCTAAAGAAGGAGATCAAGAAGAGAAACGTATCCAGCATTATTGGGGAAGCGCGTGGGGAATTCCCCACTAACGTGAGAGATTGAGTGATTAAAAAGTTCAGGGTTTGGATACCAGTGACAGAGTGAGAAAGCCACTTAGCATGGTGGGCACTGAAGTGACCGAAGGCAAAGATATTTGCTAACGCTGCAGATAGATGACCATATCAATATCTTAAATACTATCTAGCACGCAACAGTCATGAGAGGAAGGGGAACGGTAGAGAAAGAAGAGATAGGTAACTGAGTTTAGTAGCGAAAGACACGGAGGCACATGCAAGAATATATATATATATATATATATATATATATATATATATATATATATAGTCAAACCTAATGAGGCAGACAAAACTAGCAAGGTTTCACTTAGGCAGATCGTCAGGGTCAGCTATTGGTAAATCAAGAATTAGAAGGTTTTTCGACATGAGTATAGTTACCTATATATATATATATATATATATATATATATATATATATATAATTTAAAGTGAGTACTGAAGTCACCACCGAGCGTGACATCGATGAAACATATTGTCGGCGATCGGTGTTGACCTCAGAATTCAATTTATTATACTTTTTATTTACATACGCTAATTTTACCCATAAATTAGCGTATGTCGAATTTAGTTTCAACAACACCATGTTTCGACAGATTGACGGGTTTGCTATGGGTTCCCCTTTGGGTCCAGCTCTAGCCAACATATTTGTGGGCTTTCACGAAGAAAGAATACGTAATAATATACTTTGTCTTCGACTATATCGTCGTTATGTCGATGATACTTTTTGTTTATTCAACAACGATCTTGAGGCCGATCAGTTTCTTTCTTTTTTAAATGGTATCCAATCAGCACTAAGGTTCACCGTTGAGAAGGAATCCAATTATCAATTGGCCTTCTTGGATGTATTAGTACATCGCACAACAAAAAGTTTTCTTACTTCTATTTACAGGAAACCAACTTTCGCGGGATTGTATACGCGTTGGGACACCTTTTGTCCCCCAAAACGTAAGATAAACATTATCAGAACCCTCCTTCATAGGGCACTAAAAGTCTGTTCAGTGTCCTTGGACGATGAGATCAATTTTGTCAAGGATACCCTATGTGGTTTAGGTTATCCACCTAACACTGTTCATTCGGTCATTCGTGACAAAATTGAGGAGTTCAGAAGTGCCAAACTCTGTGTTGTTAAAAAGTGCCCAGTTTATCTAAGATTGCCTTGGATTGGAACCGAATGTGAAAGTATGATTAGACAAATTTCACCAAGGGTCCGTCGCTGTTTTTTCTCTGCTGAGGTCCGGATAGTTTTTCAAACCCGGCCCATGGTTCGTCCAGTGTGTAAAGACGTCCTTCCGGCTCATTAAATTAATTCTATAATTTTAAATATGGTTGTAGTTGCGGGTCTGACTACATAGGAAGGACGACTCAACGCTTGGACATGAGAATTAAACAGCACGTTCCTACCAAAATCAGGAACCTCACTTTGCCGTTGAATGGACTCGTCCCGAACACCTACGGGTCCGCCATATGTGAGCACTTATTAAAGCAGATAATTTTAGTGTTGACCAGTTCACCGTGTTGTCCCGGTCACACTCGTTATTTCACCTTAAGTTGCTGGAGGCACTTTACATCGGGTCCCGCAAGCCTTCCTTGTGTAAACAACGTGAGTGTTTGTTGGGGCTCGCTGTCATTTGCCTCTAGCTCCTTTTGCTCATTTTTTTCCCTCCTCCTCCACATTTTCTTTTATTGTACACTTTCTGTGTTTTTAATTTAAATTAAATCTCCCGTTGTAAACCTGATGAGCGGGAGCGAAACCGGTTGCTTCGCCCGTTTTTAATATGTCTAGTAATATCAAGCTTCATACGTTTATTGCTGTGATATATATATATATATATATATATATATATATATATATATATATATATATAGTCACCTACTCAATACTTTACTCACCTTAATTTCATGATTCCCTCTCTCTTTCTTTTCCATGCTTCTCTCTAAATATTCTTTCTTTCTTTTTATTATCCAACTACTCAATATTTTTCTCGCCTTCCCCTTTTATTCATTATTCCCTCCCTCTCTCTCTTTTCCTTGCTTCCTCTCTAAATCTTCTCTCCTTTTTATTACCCACCCACTCAATACTTTGCTCGCATTTCTCTTTTCCATTATCCCCTCTCTCTTTTCCTTTTTTACTCTCTAAATGTTCACTCTTTCTATCTATTAACCACCCACTCAACACTTTGCTCGCCTTCCCCTTTTATTCATTACTGCCTCTCTCTTTTCTTTCGCTTACGCTTTAAATGTTCACTACTTCTTTTTATTATCCACCCACTCAATACTATGTTCACCTTCCCCTTTTTTCATTGTCCCCTCTCTCTTTTCCTTGCTTACTCGCTAAATGTCCACTGTTTCTTTTTATTAACCACTCACTCAATACTTTGCTCGCCTTCTCCTTTTATTCATTATTCCCTCTCTCTCTCTTCCTTGCTTACTCTCTAAATGTTCATTGTTTCTTTTTATTAACCACTCACTCAATACTTTGCTCGCCTTCTCCTTTTATTCATTATTCCCTCTCTCGCTCTCTCTTCCTTGCTTACTCTCTAAATGTCCACTGTTTCTTTTTATTAACCACTCACTCAATACTTTGCTCGCCTTCTCCTTTTATTCATTATTCCCTCTCTCGCTCTCTCTTCCTTGCTTACTCTCTAAATGTTCATTGTTTCTTTTTATGAACCGCCGACTCAATAGTTTGCTCAACTTTTTCTTTTATTTATTATTCCCTCTCTCTCTTTTCCTTACTTACTCTCTTAATTTTCACTTATTTTGCCCAGCGCTTCGACGTGCTATAATGGTGGACAAGCTTGTCTTCTCTATACCAATTTTGTCTGGATTATGAGTTCGATCCTCACTAGCTGCTCTGCGTTTTCGGCCTTGTTCACATCTTAGTTACGCTTTAAAATCATTTGGGCACCACGACGTGGCGAAACGGTTATCCCGTTAAATCAATTATGTTTGAGTAGTGAGCTCGGTCCTTACTGGGTAGTGCTTGTGCCACATATAAACCATTATAAATCATTGTTTCTTTTTATTAACCTCCCACTCAATACTTTGCTCGCCTTCCCCCTTTTTTTTTGTCTTCTCTATATCTATTTTGTCTGGATTTTGAGTTCGTGACGAAACGGTTATCCCGTTAAATCAATTATGATTGAGCAGTGAGTTCGGTCCTTACCGGGTAGTCCTTGTGCCACACATAAACCTGACTGAGGAAATTCGAACAATTTTTTCCCTGACTTTAGTCTTCATTTCTTTATTCAGTTGACAATAACGCAGTACACTCTGTTCCTTTCATACTGTAATTTTATCTCCCCAATTTCAAATCCTCACCCCGTTCATCTTTTCCCTAACCACCCTCTCTTATTAAAATAAAATTTCACTTCCTCTTCAAACCTCAGCGATTCCTCCATGCGCCGTCGCTGTAACTTCTCCCTCACTTTGTACTAAATAAGCAATAAATAAATAAACTCGAAACCTTCCGGCCTTATCTTCACATCTTGAAAGCGATTGACAACTCGTTGGTCCCGGCTACTGTCCAACTGTAAATACCCTTATGTATATTTGATGACTCGTCTTCCTATCATCCACCGAGATTTGGTTCGCTGCCTCTCACATGAACGGTTTGCCGTATACTTTGGAAAAAAAAAAGAAAAAAGAGAAAAGATTCGCCCCCTTCTTTTGTAGACAGCCACCTCGCTCGCCTGATACAAAATTCATGAGTTTTTACAGGCGTTCAGAAATATTCCTCCGCTTTCAATCAAGTGCCAGGTTTCATGGCAAAACTTGTTTTTGCTTTTAAAACCAGACAAAAATAATAAAACTTATAGCAAGGAGGAAAATATCTAGAAAGTGAAGAACAAGAAAGAAGTTCACAACGATAATAATAATAATAATAATAATAATAATAATAATAATAATAATAGTGAGAAAG
>OZ038510.1:68502341-68507341 GCA_964036315.1 Acanthosepion esculentum
GACATGATAATCTACTTAAAATCATGAAACTGACGAAGTAATCTGTGGTATTGATCGGGATATTTTACCGTACCCTAAGTTGCGACAATACCAAATCATTAACATGAGATGGCTTTTCCTTCAATACCCTCTTCAGATCATGACATTCGTACGGATGCGCTGTGCCTACCCCATTCAGAAATGTTTAAATTTTTAATCTTATACAACCGAATGAACTCTGTAGGCCTTACCAAGAATCATCCTTTTTAGAATCGCGAGGACCGGCGCTACAGAATCTCTAGCGATAAAATTGACCAAATAATAGGAACAACATCACTTGTCTTTCAAAAACAGCGACAAGTAAAAAGTATATCATATGTAACTTTAAGTTAAAATAATGACACTATGTTGATTTTCCACACTACTTCAAAGAAAACGTTAGGAAGGAAACTCCCATTAATAGCGGAAAAGGCAATAAGAACTACTGGACATAAATCTATATTTCTGAATTTTTTTTAAAAAGAAACATTTTATAAATTTGAAACAAACGAAACGATGGCCGTTCGATCAATGAATGTCGAATATTTCCTTATAAGGAAACGGCTAGTGTCTGTTCTCCTCATTTATATTGATAATGTTATGTCAATGACACATGGCACAGTGGATGAAGGCGTTAGTTAGATCCAATGAGAGGACCCAAAGTGTGTGAGTTCAATACCCGGCTAAGGCAGCGGAGAACTTTCAAAGGGAAATTAACAGGAGATAACTGATATACATTAAACATGGCACGTGGAATTAGAACAGTCTACGCCAGTGAGCGAAGTAATGGGTTCAGTTCGACATTCCAACCACCTGAACAAGGCCGGAGTGTACAATGGCCGAAACGTTGTGATAAACATGGCGACACAGATGAGGACAATAGTCCGAATAATGTAAATAATGCACATAATATCTCATCTCAGAAATATAGATATTGATAATGTTATATCGTTAGAATCGAGGAGAACAGATACGAAGAAAAGAATAATTTGAGGAGCACTGCCTGGTCCATCAATGAATGCCGAATGTTTCCTTATAAGGAAACGTCTACTACTAGCATTACTCGTACTGGGTAAGACCATAAACTACATCCGCGTTCAGGGTAAGAGGATGATCTACATCCGCGTCCTGAGTAAGACGATAAACTATATCCACGTCCTGGGTAAGACTATAAATTACACCCAACAGCAATGCCTCTGGTCAGGAGGTTTTGAGGAGCGTGGAACCACCTCTTAATTACTGGTGTTCCTAGGTCTACCCTGGCCCGGGGTGGTAGCACCTGTTATGGTCCCAGCTATGCTCAAATAGTTGACCCTCAAACTTGGGTCAAAACACTATGAAAGTGTAAAAATAGGTTTTAATACCAGCAATATATTTTTCGCAAAAGGTTATTACCAGCAATGAATTTTTGAAGATAAAATATTACCAGCAATACAATACTACCAGAAATAGTTTTGAAGAAAAAAATATTAGCAGCAATAAAAATCTGGTCAGCATTGATTAACCCATTGAGGTTGATATGCCGTAATACAGCAAACCAAACATTATCATTAGAAATACAGATACTACACTTTGATCCCGAAACGATGGCCAGTACACGAAGAAGAACCGCAGTAACTCTGGTTTGAAGTCAGTAAATACCGAGTGGCTAATATTACCATTACAGCTACGATTATTTTTTTAATTCACCAAGACAAAATAGCTATATGTTGCCAGCTTCGATCAATTAAAATTAGAAGACATGAAAGCCATACCTTGCTTATCATTATTATTTTATTTCTTGTGATTTCTGGGGTATACTTCTTTTTTTTCCCGCGCCCCGACTAGAGACAAAGCTCAGAAATTCCATTGATCATTTTTTGACGAAAAAATATGTGTGATCTTAGATATATTTTTTTTTTACATAGATAAAGCCCTTCGTAAAGTGTGGGCTTTACGTGTAAGAACAATTGGTATTCCTTTAAAGCTACCAGGAATCTCGCCAGTTAGTCTATCACAACATTTCCGAGTCAATCCCCGAGCCAGCAAACAACTGGAATTATTGATGTCTCCATATGCCACATATCGGAGATCTTTGTAATGTCATGGTTTTTTGAAGATCTTCAAAGATACATTACAATCTGAATGGATTGCCATGTCAATAAGAAACCATATTTTCTTTTTGCGGTCTTTGATCACGGTGTCTGGGTGATTAGCTTTGATTGTTTTGTCTCTGTGTGTTGCAAAGTCCCAGCATCATTATTATTATTATTATTATTATTATTATTTTTATTTCCTTTGATATCTGGCGTTTACACATTTCTTTCCGGGTCCTGCCCAGAGACCTAAGTTTAGAAATGGCATCATGACACTTTCCACTGCAAAAAAAAAAAAAAATTAAATAAAATTAAATAAAAAAATAATTACATAGATAAAGCCCTTCGTAAAGTGTGGGCTGTACTTGTCAGAACAATTTTTTGTATCTCTTTGAGGCATGGACTTCCAGGGATCCCTTCAATCAGCCTACTGGAATCTTTTCCAACCAGTCCAAGGGCTCCAACTATAACAGGAATTGTTGATGTTCCCATGTGCCACATTTTTGAGATTTCTATTTCAAGGTCCTTGTATTTTGACAGTTTTTCGAATATCTTCAAAGATACATTGCAGTCGGCAGGGACTGCCATATCAATAAGGAGGCACTTATTTTGTTTGTGGTCTTTAATAACAATGTCTGGGCGGTTGGCTTTCATTGTTCTGTCAGTGTGTATTGTGTAGTCCCATAGAATTGTAACAGGTCCTATCTCCGTAACCGGGTCAGGGTGGTGTTCGTACCAATTTCTTCCAGTTTCCTTCCCGTAGAAGTTGCAAATTTTCCAGTGCAGATATTGGCCCACTCTGTCATGCTTATTATTATTATTATTATTATTATTATTATCATTATTATTATTATTAATGTTGTTGTAGTTTTATTTCATTTGGTTTCTGGTGTATACTCACTTCTTTTCGGGTCCCGACTAGTGATCTAAGGTCAGAAATTAAATCATGGCATTTCCACTGAGCAGTTTAAAAAAAAACATAATAATCGCACATATTTTACATAGATAAAGCCCTTCATAAGGTGTGAGGTGTACTTGTGAGTACAATTCTACCAGGGATCATTTCATTTAGTCTATTGGAATCTTTTCCAATCAATCCGAGGGTTCCAACTACAACTGGAATTGTTAATATCCTCAAGGGCCACATTTTTGAGATTTCGATTTCAAGGTCCTTATTATTATTATTATTATTATTATTATTATTATTGATTTCTGGGGTATATTCTTTTCGGGTCCCAACCAGAGACTTAAAGTCAGAAATTCCATTCAGCTTTTTTTTTAAAAAAAGTAAGTTGTAATTGTGAGTACTATTTTTGGTATTTCTTTAAGGCATGGGCTTCCAGGAATCCCTTCAATGAGTCTCTTTGAACTTTTTTCCCAGACAAACCGAGAGCTCCAACTACAAGTGGAATTGTTGATGTCCGCATATGCCATATTTTTAAGATTTCGATTTCAACGTCTTTTACTTTGATAGTTTTATTGAAGATCTTCAAAGATACATTACAATCTGAATGGATTGCCATGTCAATAAGAAAGCATGTTTCTTTTGCGGTCTTTGATCACGGTGTCTGGCCGATTAGCTTCGATTGTTCTGTCTGTGTGTATTGTAAAGTCATATAAAAATGTAACAAGTCCTATATGTGTAACCGCGTCTGAGTGGTGTTCCTATCAATATCGTGAAGTCTTCTTCCCGTAAAAGTTACCGATTTTCCAGTGCAGATACTGGCCCAAGCCATCATGACGAGTTTTATATTATTATTATTATTTGTGTATGTCATGTTTCTTACTTTGTATCCTGCAGAGCCGGTTCAAACTACGGTTCTTATATCCTATAGCCGAATTGTAATTTAATTGACAGCACCTTCCTTATGGGATATTCCTAGTAAGACGATATTCTTGGTAACCAGTAAGTTGATGTTATCTAGGACATGGTTAGTAAAACTGTCCGTTCCTTTTCTCAAGAGGCCCAGAGCTTCGATTACTATTGGTAAAGTTTCAGTCTTCTTTCCCCGCATCCTATTAATCTCGATCTCCAGCTTCTTGTATTTGAACAATTTGGACGTGTTTCTCTCAGATGGCATCGCTATGTCAATAAGCATACACTTCCTGAATGTCGCAGAGGATAGTTACATCATGATTTTGGGTAACAGTGTCTGGTTGGTGCTCATACCATCTCTCAGTGGTTTCGATTTTGTGCTTCTTGCATATCTTCCAGTGCACATATCTGGCTACGTTGTTGTTGTTATTATTATTATTTTTATTTTTATTTCCTTAGATCTCTGGCGTTTACACATTTCTTTCCGGGTCCCGCCCAGGGACCTAAGGTTAGAAATGGCATCATGACACTTTCCACTGCAAATAAAATAAAATAAAAAAAAATAATTACATAGATAAAGCCCTTCGTAAAGTGTGGGCTGTTCTTGTCAGAACAATTTTTGTATCTCTTTGAGGCATGTACTTACAGGGATACCTTCAATCATCATCATCATCATTATCATTATTATTATTATTATTATTGGATGGAGTAATTATTATTATTAGATGGAGTAATGGATAGCGGCTTGGATTGAGGAATCGGAGAGCCGAGTTCGAATTCCAGTCGAATCCATTACATTCACTTACATCCTCTTCTTCTCCCTCCAGCTATGGGTAAATAGCAGGACAGACTGGGTTCTATAGCCTTGAATGGCAACTGGTCTAGGAGAAGGACAACTCTGAATTCAAACCCGAAGGCGGGTGGACGGCACTTTGTGCTACCTTCCGGCAACTCCTGCAGCCGCGTTGGTACCAAACTGTATTGGTTTATCCTCTCCTTTGGACTCTGCTAGCAAGGCCGAGAAGGGGGAACTAGACGTCTGGGCAGCCCTAGTTCTCCATACATCCCGCCGGCTACTCCATCGTCTCTCG
>OZ038510.1:68512341-68529841 GCA_964036315.1 Acanthosepion esculentum
GCTGGAAGTCCTCTACCATTGTTCCTGTCTTTAAGAACTCTGGCGACCCCTCCAACCCTTCTAATTACCGTCCTATCAGTCTCCTTCCCCTCTTCGGCAAAGTCTTCGAGGCCATTATCAACACTGAAGTGATTACTCACCTGATATCCCACGATCTGCTCTCAGACTAGCAGTATGGTTTCCGCTTTGCCAGGTCTACTGCCGATGTGCTTACGGCCATCACTGAATTTGTCTACCAAGCTATCCATAGTAACGGCGAAGCCCGTGCCGTGGCCCTTGACATCTCCAAAGCATTCGATAGGGTTTGGCATGCCGGCCTCCTTCGCAAGCTCAGGGGTTATGGTATCACAGGTCGATTGTTTGACCTAATTCAATCGTTCCTATCAAACCGGGATTTGAAGGTTGTTCTCAGTGGATTCTTCTCCAACTCCTATCCCACTACCGCTGGTGTTCCTCAAGGCTCCATCCTTGGCCCTACTCTGTTCCTCATATTTATAAATGACCTTCCAGACGCCATAGACTCCCAAGTCGGTATCTACGCTGACGACACTACTATTTACTCCTGCCTCAAGCACAAATCTACTGAGGCGGACAAAATTAACCTGGCAGCTCAAATTGAAAAGGACCTCCAATCGGTTGCGGACTGGGGAGAGAAATGGATGGTCAACTTTAATGCCTCTAAAACAAAACTGCTCTCCATTAACCACCACAAGGACCCATCCTTGCATCCCATCAGAATGTCTGAGGACCAACTTCTCGAGAGCTCCTCTCTGCGGCTGCTCGGTCTCACGCTGTCTGCTGATCTGAGATGGAACAAATACATCGAGTCAATTGCATCATCCACCGCAAGGAAAGTTGGTTCCCTGTGCCGAGCCAGGAAATTCTTCTCCCCGGAATCGATCCTCCAAGTCTATAAGTCTACCATTCGACCTTGCATGGAGTATTGCTGCCATTTATGGTCTGGGGCCCCTGCGTGTTGCCTCAGGGTTCTTGATAAGATCCAGAGACGGATATGCAATGTGATTGGCCCTGATCTGTCATCTCGCCTGCAGTCGCTCTCTCACAGACGCGATGTTGCATCGCTCTGCCTTTTCTACAAGTACTTCCACGGTAATTGCTCTGAGGAGTTGCTTTCGCTTGTCCCTAAGCCTCGTGAATTTAAGCGTCCTACGAGGCTGGCATCCCGTTCCCACCCCTTCACCGTTGAAACTGTTAGATGTAGACGTCTTTTCTACTCCAATAGCTTCATGTCTCGCACATCTCGCCTATGGAACTCTCTTCCCTATTACTGTTTCCCTGACAAATACAATCTCCAACGGTTTAAGTGTAGCGTCAATCGTCATCTCCAATTGCCTTGATCTATCCACTTCCTGACATCTTTCATTCCTATCTGCTCTCGCTCTATATCTCCCGTAACCCCCCTGCCTCGATCGACCCTCCGTCCTTCTCTTTCTCCACATCCCTTCCTTTACCGCTCCTATCTGCTCTTCCTCCAACCCTTCTGTAACCCCATGCGTGATAGTGGCCACCGGCCTTGCTTGGGGTGATACGCTTAAAAAAAAAAAGAAAACCTTCCATTATTTTTAGCCTTTTTTTGCTTGTGGATGATGCTATTATAGTAGTATTGTCGACAAGTATGTTACGAATAGTGTCCGGTAGGTCTCCATGAATATTTTAATGAGATCTAATTGAGCTATTGTCAGAAAGGTGTAGAGTTACACAAATGTATGGGATAAAAAATTTACATACACGCTCATATATTTGAACGTAGTTATTATATTCCTAAGGTGTTTTGAATACAGTGCCCTGTTATGAAATATTGAGGTATCAGTTTATATTAGTGGATATACCTAATATCCAAACTCGATAACGCTACTCGGCATTTCATGCAATTAATGCAAACTTCAGGTGTGACTTCTGACCGGTACCTGTGGCGTTCTCTTGATGGTGATTCAAAATTGGGTGTACAGTTGGGTGTACTTAAATCCGCATTAATGCCTACATGCATCCACAAATCCAAGTACCTGCTCAAAAACATTCACCCAGATTAAAAGGGATTGCAAAATGTATTTTAATAATATTAATATAATACGCAAGCACTTTTAATATTCTCAGGACCGATAACCTATAACTTTCCTTATAAACCTATAATCACATACAATGCAATATTACTGTACTTGATTCATTTATAACGTGTGTGCAGATAGAATTTCACCGTTATAAGTAAATTAAAGATATATAGTCCCAAAGTATTATTTATTTATTTACTCATTTATATTTCTAATCTGCGTCATAGTTTAAGTTAATAGATATAACTCGATTTTTTACGCTAAAAACACAAGAGTTACCCCCCTTGATATATTGTTTACTTTCGATTCCAGATTCAAATTTCAATTCATTTTTTAAATTTATTTTTTTATTTATTATTTTTAATTCTCCGACTTTCATACTTATGAATTTGAACGATATAAATTATTCATAGCTAATTCTATATTTTAAATAGACAAGTTTGTACTCCCAATTTTGAATCATCATCAAAGAAAGCGACAGATAACAGTCAGAAACCACACCTGAAATTTGCATTAACTGCATGAAACTCGGAGTAGTGTTATCGACATTGGATATAATGTATATTCAATAACATATATATATATATATGTATATATATATATATTCATATATAGATGTTATTGAATATACATAATAATAATAATATATATATATATATATATATATATATATATATATATATGTATATATATATATGTTTATACGTTATCTTTAAAGATATAATTTATTTAAGTAAATGCTCTAATTTTTTTTTTAAGTATTATATTTACCGGCTTGAATTACTCGAAACTTCAGGCCGTAAACATTCAGAGCGATAGATGCTGATTTGGCGTTTATATACATCACGTATATAATACGTTAAAAGGTTCCCGTTCTCTGCCTTGCTCTGATAGAGTAGGTGTCTCTGGCTGATGCGCAATCGATCGAGTTTCGATCCCGGCTTGGAGCAATCGGATGTCTTACCCCACTGATGAGCTGGTTCTAATTTTTTAATATAGCATTAAAAATCCTTAGTCGATAAAATAATTCAGAATTCATCTTTTCTTCAACTTTCATTCTTTTTTGTTGCAAATAAAATTAGTGCCGAGTTAAAATTAGTTCCGAGTTGAAATTAGTTCCGAGTTGAAATTAGTTCTGTCTATCGTGTCACTGGTTCGTAGTCTGTTCTCTTGTCGTTGATGTGTATATTGAGCACGTTATATAATTGCATATTTAGGTGTTTCTCCTTGAATCTGGGCAGTGTTCATACATTTATTTTGAGGTTTTGATGTATTTCTCTTCTTAGGGCATGAATTACGGCCTCCAGATTCTAAGGTCTCTTAAATAAAAGCCTATGATTACTCTGGATATTATTTTATAGTTGCAATGGGAGTAAAAAAATATTCGAGGTCATAAAATATAAAAATACAAATAATGATTGTTGCTAATACATTTTCTACATTGGGTCATCATCTTCACTTGTATCTATTTATCTCTCTCTCTCTCTCTATATATCTATATATATCTATATATATATCTATATATATCTATATATATATATATATATATATATATATATATATATATATATATATATGTATATATAAATAAGAAGAAAGAACAGTAAGATATAAAATCCGGTGTTCTTATAGATATTTTTATTTTTACACAATAGTGCTCAATGTAAATTTACAGAGTGTTAATATTATAAATTATTTGATTTAAAATATGGTTTTTTCGCTACACAGTGATAACCATGTTTCAGAAATGGAAGCTATATATTATATATATATATATATATATATATATATATATATATATATATATATAGAGAGAGAGAGAGAGAGAGAGAGAGAGAGAGAGAGGGGGGACACGGTGGAGCAGCGGTGGCTTGGATTAAGGAATCTGAGAGCCGAGTTCGAATTCTAATCGAACCCATTACATTCACTTACGTGCTAATGGCCTTGAGAACGTTCTGAATCCTCTTCTTGTCCGTCCATCTATCGGTAAATAGCAGAACAGACTTGGTTCCATAGCCTTGGACGGCAACTGGTCTAGGAGAAGGACAACTCTGAATTCAATACTTGCCGAGGCTCGTTTGGTGACCTTGTGGCACGTAGTGCACCAGGTCTCTGTATTCGGCCCTTCAAAAAATGTAGATAGTTCTGCACAAAGTCTTCGGCACTATAATCAAATCTCATGTGCTGGTGTCTGGCTGTCGGCCCCTAGTAACCGAGATGCTGGGCCCTCATACGTCGAATACGACGGGAGAGTCGAATATATATGAATTGGTTACGGTTTTAAATCGAGGTCTTTAGACAGATTCTCGTTTGCTTTTATTATAGCCCTGTCTTGATTGAGTTTCTCGAATTAGATTTCTTCACACTATAAACATTGCACATTATTGATTTGTGATAAAGTATGTTCAAATTTAATTGTTTTTCAGGCTGTGTATAAATAGGATTTGTCTTAATCCTTCAACTCTACATCATTTACTCCCGCTCTACCATATATATATATATATATATGGGTTGGGCGTGAAAAAGTATTTGTTGTTAACATTCTTTTTTCATTCGGTTTTTCCAGTTACGAGTCCTTTTTTAAAGCTAATCGTTTTGTGTTCATTTTGTTTAGTTCTTTTTTCGTAACAGATTTAATGTTTAGTATAGAGCTTAGAAAAAATTCGCAGTGTGAGATAGGCAAGAAGTAATGCATGTAGCAACTTCAGCACGGCAAAGGGCACTCCTTTAAAGGCAAGGAAGGGCAAAGATATTTTAAGTCAAGTGATAGCGATTGCTGTATGAGTCGTACGAATTTTGAATCAAGCCCGGGCAACGCTGCTAGTAAAATATGCTAAATTAAAGGTAAAACTTATTTTTGTTTATTTATTTTATATTTTTATTGTCGCATCTTGATTTCAATGATCACTTTTATACATAACGCTCTATCCCTGGCATTGACCACTTGGACCCATAAATGTAGTATATTCTATTATATATATATATATATATATATATATATATATATATATATATTGAATTGGACATTATTTAAAGACATTTTTGATAAACAGAGCATTTACTTAAATAATTGTGTCTATAAAAAGAACGTTAAACATATCATATATATATATATATGATTGATTCTCCCGTCGATTTCGAGGTATGAGGATCCGACAGCCCATAAATTTATGTATACACATACACATATATATATATTCGCAGTATGAGGGTCAAGCAACTTAGTTCATAGGAACCGACATGATTTTATTATAGAAGTGAAGGAACAGACCACAACTTTTGAAGAGCCAGGTTTTGCATTCAGAGTTGTTGCCACCCCAGTCTTTAGCCATTAGCAGGTAATTGAATGTAATGGAATACCAGCCGCTATCAACTACTCCACCGTACCTTCTCATATATATATATATATATATATATATATATATATATATATATATATATATATATATAATGTGTGTATTGTGTCAGAGTAGCTGGGCTAAAGAGTCACATTCGTTCTGGACATCAGTAGGTTTTTACCGAAAGATATGTAGAAATGGCCGTACTCGAACACGGGTTGGCAACCACCATTTATCTATGTATGTATGTTTGTTTAGGCAACCGTGAGCTATATATGCGCGCTAGGTGACCTGCCCAGTGTATTTGATCAAATCAACTCAAATGCGCTGGGCATGTCACTTGGTACCAATGGATAGCTCAAGGTTGCCTAAACGTGCCTTCTATGGTGAACTATCTGCAGGCAAGTGTCCCAAACCCAAACCTAGAAACCGCTTTAAAGATTGCGGCAAAACCAGTCTCAAAGTTCTTGGGATATCAGTTGATACGTGGGAACTGGAGGCCGAATGTCGACCTTCGTGGAGAATGACAGTCGATCGAGGTTTTAACCAGTTTGAAAAGGACAAAGTGGAACTTCCTTAGGTTAGAGCGCAATCTTCGTGAAGGTAAACTTCAAGCGCGACCTTCCACCATAAACTTACAACATGTATGTAGTTTATGCGCTAATTTTGATCTTTCGTCGGTGGTTCTTCAAAGTAACCTTAGGTCTCATCAGGCTCGATCTGTTGAAAAAAACCGGCAATCAATCATTGTTCCTTCTTGATCACTCTGCAATAAAATATGCAATTCAGTTTCTGGATTAACAAGACACTTGAAAATTCACGTTGATGCCATGCCTGTTGGGTTTATGGATCTCCCTTTCAGGTGCAACATTTACGCAAAAGCTTGAAAAAGTAAGACTGGTTTAAACAGTCATCTGCGCTCTCATGTTCGGCGAGTCTGAAAGATATAAAAAAAAGAAAGAAATTTATTGTGGAGATATGGTCTTCTTCTATCAAGAAGTAACAATCACCGTGTATGTATGTATGTATGTATGTGTTGTATGTATGTATGTATGTGTTGTGGATTCCGAGAATGGAATCCTGCACAAATAAATAAACAACACCAGTAATTGAGATAGAAAAATAAGTGTATTAAACGTAAAAAATACAGACTTGAATTGAAGATTAGTAGTCCAGAAATGCGGGTTAGTAGAAAGTATATGTACAAGTCTCTGTAAGTGAAGCCGTAATTATCTCTCTCTGGACTCTCGTATAACTCTCTGTGAACACCCTGTGTACTGTCTCCGTATCTCTCATCCTGACTCAACGTATCTCCACCCGCAGGTATTCTCTCTGTCAGCGTAAGAATACTTTGGACGAATCCATCTTGTGTAAAAGGGGTCTGCCCCACAACAGTATGTATGTATGTATGTATGTATGTATGTATGTATGTATGTATGTATGTATGTATATTGGCCGAGTGGTTAGAACATCCGCTTTCTGACCACGAGATCCGGGTTCGAATCTCACCATGATCGATCTGTCAGGAAGGAGACTTCCTGATGTTATCTGACTGGAGGTTGTCGATCCCAGCGTGCGGCAAATTTGAAATGTGCCCGAAAACCATACCACAGATTGACCCAAGCCTTGTGAGTGAAACTATGTAGATGGAACCCTTTGGATCCGTCGATAGCTGTGCATGTCATCGTGACCGAGGGTTTGTGTGTGCCGGCCTTGTTTAAATTGTTGATCACGCTAGATAACACACTCTTTCCCAGAAACTGTAACTAAGGTCTGCTCAGCATATCTGCAATATAAACCACAGGTGGGCTCTCTCGATGTTGAATAAGCACAAATGCTTCTAGCCGCCATAGTAGACGCTTATCCTCGAAGATGAGTGGCCAACTGTACTTATGTATGTACACTTTATTAAATGCATCTCAGCTTATTACCTGAACGTTAATTAACTCTAAACTTCCAAAGAATCAATCTCATGATAAAGCATAGATGTATTAAATGACACATCAGATTAAATGGTAAGTGAATTGTAGAAAGTAGTTCCAAAATGCATTACGAAATTTGAAGGCATTTTTCTACAGCTTTTTTGTGTTTTGTGCGATATGGCAATTTCCCAGCATATGATTTGACATTAATTAATTTAATTATGAGGAAAGTATTCGGTTCAGTTTAGATTATTAACATCTTTCCCCAATGTTCTTGATATAAAAAATATTCATATATCGTTAAACCATATATAAAAGTAAGAATACTCTTCTCTCTACAGTACAGACTGGGTTTTATAGCCTTGGATGGCAAATGGTCTAGGAGAAGGACAGCTCTGAATTCAAGACCTTCGGAGGGTCATTTGGGGACCTTGTGGAATGTAGTGCACCAGGTCTCTGTATTCGGCCCTTCAAAAAGTGTGGTTGGTTCTGCACAAAGCCTTCACCACTATAATTAAATCATATGTGCTGGTGTCTGTTGGTTACTCGGAACTGATCTGCTTGACCCTCATACGTTGAATACGACCGGAGAGTCCACCATCCCAGGTATATATTTGTGTTTTTTTTTTTAATTTTAAAATCTTTTTAAAAAGAATTTCATTTTTTAAATTAATCTTATTTCTTTATATTGATTCAAATATTTTAAGAAAATTATTATATTTTATTACTATTATTTAAAATATAGTTTCTTCGCTACTCAGTAATAACTATGTTTCAAAAACTGAAGCTAAAAACTTCAAATTTAATTATATAATTAAATTAAAAGCATTAGTTCTGTTTCATTTTCAAGCGAATTTTGGAATAACTTATTTTAAAATTTACTGAGTTTTAAACGCACATATAAATTCATAATTTCCTGTTTCCAAGGATACAGAGAAATCCAATTGTTCAGACAGGGGCGGTAGCGTGTTCATTTTTATTAACTATTGTTTATCAATTATGAATTGATACAACAATAGAAACATGGTTATTACTGTGTAGCGAAGAAACCATATTTTAAATCAGTTAATTTATAATATTTATGCTCTGTAAATTTACATTGAACACAGTTTTGTAAAAATAAAAAAAATATCAATGAGAACACCGGATTATATATCTTACTGTTCTTTATATATATATATATATATATATATATATATATATATATATATATATATATAGAGAGAGAGAGAGAGAGAGAGAGAGAGAGAGATACATAGATAGATAGATAGATAGACAGATAGATAGATATACGTTCTTAATATTAAAATAAAGCATATGTATGTGTGTTTTCTCTCTGTCTCGCTGTTGAGGCTTATTACAAAAACGGTTCAGAATGTGTGCAAATACGTTTTATACCATGTTATATTTTTTCTCTACCCATAATTTGCCTATTGATTGCACAAGCCGGTAGACGCAATTGAGACAGTTTAGAAACGTGCTGTCTACTCAAACATGTGTCTCCACTAAAACTAACGTTAGGAAGACTAATATATAGATACATACAAATAATATTTTTTATAATTATTTTTTAAAATATGATTCCATCGTGACACAGAAATTACTATGTTTCGAAACTGGTTATCCGTATTCAGGTTTAAATTCAATATTAAACCCTAACTACCGGGTGGCAGTCTCGTCCTCAGGCGATGTTTGGAATAACTATGCTGCGGAATGTTTTACTCATTTATAGTTTTGAAATGGGGGGGGTGTTTTAGGGTTTGTTTTTCCTTATCAAGGTGTCACTACCTTGATTGAAGTAGGAGTGTTATATGATAAGTTGTTGGAGTCGTGTAAGGTTGGGTTGGTTTTTTTTTTTGTCTGGCTACAATGGCTAATCTTATGCGACTCCCTGCCAAAACTCTAACTGATTGATGTAGTTCTGTTTTATTTTATTTTCTTACTCTATGCTCAAACTTTAACTGATTGATGTTGTAGTCCTGGTAGGTTTTGGTGATAATTTATTTGTTGTTTTTTTTGCTGATGATTTCTTAAAGGAGCTTTAAGATTATGATTGGGTTGTTTTTAAACTTATTGTTTTAATTGTACTTGTTAATACATTTGGAAATTTTATTGTTATTTTATTTTTTCGTCCATTTATAAAATGCTAATTATTTAAGGCGAATATTTGATGATGTCTGCAGAAAACCGTTATCTCATTTCTTTGATTTAATAAATTTTCGTTTTTTAGAAACTTAATAATGTGTAGTTTTTCATGTAGGCATAAAGGGCATGGGTCATCCCAGGTTTTACAAAATCTTGTTCTATGTATTATTTTCCATTTTACTTTTGGCGTTTTATTTGTTTCTTTTAAATGTCCAAAATATTTAGATAAGGAAGACTGATTTTTTTTTTTTAAGCGTATCACCCCAAGCAAAGCTGGAGGCCACTATCACGCATGGGGTTACAGAAGGGATGGAGGAAGAACAGATAGGAGTGGTAAAGGAGAGGATGTGGAGAAAGAGAAAGACGGAGGGTCGATCAAGGCAAGGGGGTTACAGAAGATTTGGAGCGAGAGCAGATAGGAATGAAAGATGAAAGGATGTGGAAAAGGGAAGTGGATAGATCAAGGCAACTGGAGATGACGATTGACGCTACACTTAAACTGTAACACTATTTAGGAACGGCAGGTTAATTAATCAATTAATTAACCACTGAAGTTAATTACGGGGATACTTAAACCGATAGATATAACGAAAGAC
Source organism: Acanthosepion esculentum (assembly GCA_964036315.1). NCBI lineage: Eukaryota > Metazoa > Mollusca > Cephalopoda > Sepiida > Sepiidae > Acanthosepion > Acanthosepion esculentum. The sequence continues at coordinate 68,522,412 of OZ038510.1, forward strand.
ATACTGAGCGATTACTTACACCGATAGATATAACGAAAGACATACTGAGCGATTACTTACACCGATAGATATAACGAAAGACATACTGAGCGATTACTTACACCGATAGATATAACGAAAGACATACTGAGCGATTACTTACACCGATAGATATAACGAAAGACATACTGAGCGATATTCTTTTTGTTTTGTTATTTTCCCAAACAGAGTATCGGTGAAAAAAAAAAAATTTTTTGTTTTGTTATTTTCAAGTGCGATTCAAGATAACCACTTTACTTTCTCGCGGAAGTGTGATGCTGAGATATGCCAAATTATCTGCGAGGACAAAAGAAGGAAAGAGAGAAAGAAGAGAAAGAAACAGAGGGACAAGACTTAACAACTTAGATGATAAGAGAAGGAAAGAATGCCACCCACAAAAGCGATGTTGTTTTGGGTGGTGGAATGGCGAAAATTCTGATGGTCATTTTTTGAGGGATACCAGAGCTTCTGGGCAGATAAAACATTGGCTGTGTCAGGATGACGAACTTGTGTTATCAGTAGTTGGTGGGTCGTCTGCCGACCGCACACAGGGCCTTGGATTGAGATGTCGCCTGGACAGGACATCTGCATTCTGTTTAAGTTCGTTTGTGATAACGAAGGCTATGTTAGGGTATTTTAATTAACCCAATTTCGCCAAAAAGAATTGTCCACTTAATGTTGACGGAAAAACTTGGTTGAGAAAAAACATATCCCGTGAAGTTGGATAAAAATTGAGATTATCAGTTGACGCCTATTGGCCGAATAGCCAGGCGGAGATGATCATGTGACGCAGAGAGGAGGCCGCCACCGCCCATTGAGAGGATAGGTATGAGATGTTACTGCGAGGAAGTGGGAAAACCGTTGACGCCCTCTAAAGTATGGTGAGATACCCATATGAGAGCAGAAGAGGGTGGGAGTGGAATAAGATTTCCAAATACGGAAAATGATAATTATTTTTGGCCGAAAACAAAGAAAATTCTTATTGGGGATTTGAAATCAACGTGGTGGCCACACCACGTCCGACCCCACGCCAGGTTTTGATCGGCGTCCATATAAGAAAACATCTACGGGTGTTTCAGAGAGTCGAGTCGGGTCGAGTCCAGACAGTGAGTCAGAAGTCGAGACAGAGAGAGCCCAGTCAGTGAGTGAAGAGTACAGCCAGTACAGTAAGAGAGAGAGACGCGCCTCGCACAGGTGACCGCACGATTCCATGCCTTCCGACTTAGACTTCTAACCAAGAACAAATTTGTTGAAGTCCGACTTTAGATTTTCCACCAAAACAAGTTTCCGACTTAGACTTCTAACCAAGAACAAATTATAGAAGTCTGACTTATATTCGCCATCCAGATATCCAGAACTAGTTAAGAAACGCAAAAGTGTTACAATCCACATTTTTTTTTCTTCGGGCTGTGAGAGAAAGAGAGAGACGCACTCCTGTAACTCAACAAACCGACATAAAATTAATCACTATTCCTAACCAGTCGCTCGCCTTGAAGTTGTTGTTTGTGCTTTTGTTTTTCTTTGTCTACATTTATTGTGCAGCATCACCTTGACCCGGATTCGGCTGGCACTACGGCCCGACGTTTGATTGATCTCATCAACCTAAGATCAAATCACAACGTGGGTGGGTTGAATCGAGATCAAAGCAGTTGCTTCGGTAACCAGGCGTTGGAAGCGAGCCGAGTACGACAAGTTGGTGCTAGAACCCAGCAAGACTTCAACCGATGTCCCAGGGTTAGCCCGTCACAAAGGACCGACGTCACATTTTGGCGTCGTGACTGAAAAAGAAGTCGGGTGTCACAAGTGCGCCGCGACCAGTACGGGTGTCACAAACGGTGCCCTGACCAGGACAGAGGAGGAGTTGGGTGTCACAAAACCGTTGGAGATTGTATTTGTCAGGGAAACAGTAATAGGGAAGGGAGTTCCATAGGCGAGATGTGCGAGACATGAAGCTATTGGAGTAGAAGATATGTCTACATCTAACAGTTTCAACGGTGAAGGGGTGGGAAAAGGATGCCAGCCTCGTAGGACGTTTAAATTCACGAGGCCTAGGGACAAGCGAAAGCAACTCCTCGGAGCAATTACCGTGAAAGTACTTGTAGAAAAGGCAGAGCGATGCAACATCGCGTCTGTGAGAGATCGACTGCAGACGAGATGACAGATCAGCGCCAATCACATTGCATATCCGTCTCTGGATCTTATCAAGAACCCTGAGGCAACACGCAGGGGCACCAGACAATATATGGCAGCAATACTCCATGCAAGGGCGGATGGTCGATTTATAGACTTGGAGGATCGATTCCGGGGAGAAAAATTTCCTGGCTCGGCACAGGGAACCAACTTTTCTTGCGGTGGATGATGCAACTGACTCGATGTATTTGTTCCATCTCAGATCAGCGGACAGCGTGAGACCGAGCAGCCGCAGAGAGGAGCTCTCGAGAAGTTGGTCCTCAGACATTCTAATGGGATGCAGGGATGGATCCTTGTGGTGGTTAATGGAGAGCAGTTTTGTTTTAGAGGCGTTAAAGTTGACCATCCATTTCTCTCCCCAGTCCACAACCGATTGGTGGTCCTTTTCAATTTGAGCTGCCAGGTTAATTTTGTCCGCCTCACTAGATTTGTGTTTGAGGCAGGAGTAAATAGTGGTGTCGTCAGCATAGATACCGACTTGGGAGTCTATGGCGTCAGGAAGGTCGTTTATAAATATGAGGAACAGAGTAGGGCCAAGGATGGAGCGTTGAGGAACACCTGCATTAGTGGGATAGGAGTTGGAGATGAATCCACTGAAAACAACCTTCAAATCCCGGTTTGACAGAAACGATTGTATTAGGTCAAACAATCGACCTGTGATACCATAACCCTGGAGCTTGCGAAGGAGGCCGGCATGCCAAACTCTATCGAATGCTTTGGAGATGTCAAGGGCTACGGCACGAGCTTCGCTGTTATTATAGATAGCTTGGTAGACAAATTCAGTCATGGCCGTAAGCAAATCGGCAGTAGATCGGGCAAAGCGGAAACCATACTGCTTGTCTGAGAGTAGATCGTGGGATATCAGGTGATTAATCACTTCGGCGTTGATAATGGCCTCGAAGACTTCGACGAAGAGTGGCAGGAGACTGATAGGACGGTAATTGGAAGGGTTGGAGGGGTCGCCAGAGTTCTTAAAGACAGGAACAATGGTTGAGGACTTCCAGCAGTCAGGAAAACAGGACTCCTTGAGACAGCGGTTGTACAATTTAGAGAGGGCAGGCGCCAGTTCAGGCGCGCATTTCTTCAGGACAATGGCTGGTATTCCGTCACCACCGGTAGCCTTGTGGTGATCTAAGTTAGAAATAATGTCCAGTACCGACGACGGGGTTATGTGCAAGCCGTCCAGGAGGCCGTCCAGGAGGGCCTCAGTTCTGGGAGGGAAAACGGGCAAGAGTCAAGCGTAGAATTGGAAGAAAACTTCCGAGCGAAGCATTCGGCCTTGTCGGCAGAGGTGGTCAGGACCTCAAACTGATTGAGCAGTGGAGGAATGGAGGGTTTGTTACTATTCAGAACGCTCTTGCAGAGGCGCCAATAGTCCTTGGAGCCAAATTTGCGGGATGCAATACGTTCCTTCATCCGAGCAGCAAATAGTGACTTGGCATCGTCGAGGATACGCTTACACTCATTGCGTGCAGAGGTAAATAGACGTCTGTTGGAGTCGGACATATCACTACGAAAACGGTGGAAGAAGTGGTTCCTATGGGCAATGGCGGCTGAGCAAGCAGCTGTGAACCAGGGGGAGGAGCGCGGTTTGACCTTGAATTTCCTGGAGGGGATGAAAGCTTCGATACCGGATTTAATCCAGGAAGAGAACTCAGAAGCACAATCATGAGTGGGGAGCTTAAATACAGCATCCCAGGGGACATCGCGGAGGAAGTCACGGAACGAGTCCCAGTCAGCCCGTTGGTAGCAGAATGTGGTTCTGGTGGTAGGAGGCTCTTTGCAGGGGGTGGGGCTGAAGGAGATGCTAACAGACACGACAGCATGATCGGAGTTACCGATAGGACAGAGCTGCGTGGCACTACAAGACTCAGGGATGGAGATAAAACACAGGTCGTGGAGTGAGGGCTTACAGTCACGATTGTAGGAAAAACGCCTGGGGAAATCGATTACCTGGGTGAGGGATTGAGAGATTGAAAAGTTGAGAGTATGTATGCCTGCGAGGTCAGTGGTAGCGTTCTTTAGCCACTGGTTGTGATGGGCGTTAAAATCGCCAAACACAAATATGTGAGCGTACGGATGGACAGAGAGGGCCCTATCTATGCTGTCAGAAATGACATCGAGTATCCCACAGTCCTGAGAGGATGGAGAGCGGTAGAGGAAGAAAAGATAGCTTACAGCATTGAGAAGAGATAGCCGGAGACACAAGTACGAATGATCCGGCGATTCGAGAGAGCATTCTCTAGCCAGAGGGAGATGGTCCTTGACGTAGACACCCACCTTCTGTGTAGTCTCCACCTTATTTTAAATTCATTCTTTGTGGATCTTATGTATATCTTTTCAATATTTGGATTCACAATGGATGATATTGTACATTTGTATACCACACATTCTATGCGGCATTTATTATTCAGAGGGCAATTTTCAGGGTTTCTGCAATCACATAATTTTTCGTTATTTTTGTCTAATTTTAATTTAGGATCTTTATTTATTTGATTTTAACAGTGTTTTTTTTTCAGGATTTTATTATTATGTTTTTTTATAATTCTTTCTAGATTTTCAGTACAGCTATAACTTAATTTTAGAGTGTTTTTATTAAAGATCTTGTAAGTTTGCTGTTAGTAGGAAAATGTTTTTCGATTAAAGCTAGGAATTTTTGTTCTAGATTATTGCTAACCATTTGGTTGAAGTGGGGGGTGTACCAAATGATTTTTCTTTTTCTGTTTTTCCTCTGGTTTGTACTATTGTTTTTTTATATAATTGATGTTAGGGTGTTTATGCATATTAAAGAACTTCGGATCATCAATCTAACAGTTCATTCCTATTATATCAACACACACACACACATTATATATATATATATATATATATATATATGAATAATCTAAATTTATTATAACTGATCATTACACCCAGGTATTTGAAGTATTTAATTACGTATCCTGAATTTTTATAATTGATTCAGAGTACTCGGCATGACTACTTTGATTCCTATTCTAGATTATTGCTTCTGTTTCGCACACGCACACACACATACACCCCCCCCACACACATACACCCCCCATATATATATATATAGTAACGGTAAAAATTGTTGCTATATAAACCAAGTGGATGTTAGAAAAAATATATTAAAACTGATCCACAAAAGAGCTCAATGTATTTATTATTACAGAGCAAATAATTAATAAACAATAAAATACAAATCATCAACATTATATATATATATATATATATATATATATATATATATATATATATATATATCTTGAATGAATGATTCATGTAATAAAAATTGAACTGCACCACATACTTGATTTTAAAAGAACTGATCCGACGTGCAACTTTCGGATAATAACTGGCACATTCCTCTATTTATTGAACAATTTAGTTCATACCACATCGACTGAAAAAACTACTACAACAAAAGAATTCTCTTATTACCATATTAGTAAAAAAACGCACACTCTTAAATTAAAAAAAAAATCAACCTCAGCGTTGCGACCGGACGCTCGAAAATCTCTTACCGTTAACAATAGCACATTTCTAAAAAAACATATTTCAAATCACATTTAATCTTTCGTTGTCCCGTTATTACCTGGATATAAAAATCAAACCAATTTCCATACCTGATGATGTCTGGAGGAACAGACGAAAGTACCAGTAAAAAATGACCTTATGCAACTGGAATTTATTAAAAACACGGATCATAACATCCATCTAGAGGTTCGTGGGTAATAAATTTGTTTGCGAAAATGTATTCTCGCCATTTATATCATTAACTTCACTATCTGCTTTTTGTTTGAATGATTCATGTAATATATATATATATATATATATATATATATATATATATATATATATATAGTTGTATATTTAGGCAGCAATCCTTCTTTTATGCAAGTTTCATTAAAAACGACAGACAAGGTACTACGGTTAAGTTTTTTATTTAATTTTTCTTGTGTACAAACAAGAGCTTTTTTTGCTGGACAAAGGGTGTGTAAGAACTGTCCAAATGTTTTATTTTTCCGAGCGCTTTCGGCTATATCTTTAGCCATTATCAAGGATGATTTGATTTTTTCAGCTTAATTGAGTGTGTGCATTATGTATATGTCTTAGTCTGTAGTAGTGGTGTTTTAATATCCAAATACGGTTAGCCCGTTGTGGCCTTGTTCGTAATTAATATTGTTAAGGATAGGCTTTTTCTTTTTTTATTATTAAAGCCGCCATTATTTTTATCCTTTTTTTACAAGTGGAAGCAATTAATATATTTGTGTTTTCTACTAGTATATTTCTAATGGAGTCTGGTAATTTCTTGTGTGTGTTTAAAAGGGTTCTAATGGAGCCGTGATCGGATAGGTGTAACGTAAGACGTCTGGATAAGCATGTGATTGCGCCTTAGTAGCATTTTCATCTTGCTTGGGGTGAATTGATAAAAAATCCCAGGACTTCAGAAACTATTATGATGCAACCCCCCAACCAAAAAATAAAACTCCTATTAAATATCTTTTTCCACACGAGAGGTTTGGTTTGGTTTATTTTGTTTCACGGCATATCAACCTCATTGGGTTATTTAATGCCGACAACGTTTTTAGGATAGATTCGTATGAATAGAATATGTATTCATTGGTTTGGTTTCTTTTGATTTACGGCATATCAACCTCATTCGGTTATTTAATGACAACATTTTTATGATAGATTCATATGAATAGAATATGTATTCTTTGGTTTAGATTGGATAAGTTTTTGTTTTACGGCATATCAACCTCAATGGGTTATTTAATGCCGACAACATTTTTAGGATAGATTCGTATGAATAGAATATGTATTCATTGGTTTGGATTGGTTTAGTTTATTTTGTTTTACGGCATATCAACCTCATTGGGTTATTTAATGCCGACAATATTTTTAGGATAGATTCGTATGAATAGAATATATAATCTTTGGTTTAGATTGGTTTGGTTTCTTTTGATTTACGGCATATCAACCTCATTGGGTTATTTAATGACAACATTTTTAGGATAGATTCATATAAATAGAATATGTATTCTTTGGTTTAGATTGGTTTGGTTTATTTTGTTTTACGGCATATCGACCTCAATGGGTTATTTAATGCCGACAATATTTTTATTGCTGGTAATATTTTGTTTTGTCAAAAATCTGTTTCTAGTAGTATTTTTCCTTCCAAATTGTATTGCTGGTAATCATTTTTTACAAAAAAA
>OZ038510.1:68534841-68544841 GCA_964036315.1 Acanthosepion esculentum
ACTTAAATCAAATTTTCATAAAACCTTAAAAAATATAGATTTACTTCTTTCTAATCCTTTTTGCAAATTATTTCAATCGCAAATACAAATACAGTTATGATTTTTTAAAGTGCACACGGACTTTATGGACACCCTGTATATATATATATATATATATATATATATATATATATATATATAAGTGTAAAAGGACGAAGAATAAATTTTCAACGTTCAAAACATTAATTTAAAACAGGGCTCAATACAAAATTAGACCAATAAATGTTTATTTACTATGCACTGTTACATTAGAACATGGAAGTATCCACTACAAAATTGTGCATTTTGTTTCAACGTTAAATTAACGTTTCTTCAGGTGGCAAACATCTAAAGTAACAGTACACAATATATATATATATATATATATATATATATATATATATATATATATATATATATTAATTTTATTATATAGACAAAACCATTTTACTCACTACAAAGATGCAACTTCGTTTCAGTGCATTTCAACTGCACTTCGACGGGTGAGAATCGAAAATGATTATGAACAATCCTGCTTGTAGGTAAGTCGTATAATTATCGCTCTACTACCCTGTCTCTCTCTCTCTCTCTCTATATATATATATATATATTTGTGTGTTTGTATGTATAATTAATTGTATTGATGTGAGTTTATGACCCTGGGTTTCACGCCTTTGTAATCGTCAGACAAATCGATTTATTTTTAAAATTTTGGATCTATTTATGTCAGTCTCTATTTGGTTATATTTGAAGGTAGTGGCAGGAAAAATTCACCTTTGTTTCCGTTTCGCGATGTCACTTATACATACGCAGACATGCATACATGCAGGTGTACGTATTATAGTTCAGACAAACATGTTCACATATGAACAGTGTGATACTGGGCGCAGTAATGTATCCATCCGCAACTGTGGTTAGTTTCGGTGTTGAAATTGCGTAGCAAAGTCCCCTCAACAAGGGACCGGCCGGGGTGTTCCTGTCATCTTTCAGATCGTTCGCTTATATTGTTAACAGAATAATGCTTTTTCACACACGTATACACGCAATAAGTACCGCGCATATATAAATAATATATATAGAAATTACACACACACATACATATATACACACACATATATATATATATATATATACATATATATATATATATATATAAATATATATATACAGGGTGACCCAAGAAAACGGGAATTTTTGAAGTGCGTATTGCCAGACATGAGCAAGTGGCAACACTGCGAGACAGTGATCTTAAGCAAGTAAACATTTCGCCATTTTAGTAACGAGAATGAAATTCACAGTATCCCAGCTGAGATGTTGCAGCAGTCAATGAGGAATCTCAACAGCAGATTTCAAGAATGCATTCGTACAGTAGGACGCCATCTACAGGACGTAATTTAAAAAAAATGAAAATTCCGTCATTGTTTCTTAAATGGCATCTTTAAAGGTTTCAATTACTATGAATTAAATATTTTTCTTCCATTACTCTTGGTTTTATTGGATTGTTAAAATGTTCCCGTTTTTTTAGGTCACCCTATATATATATATATTATAATTTTTCATATAGACAAAACCAATTTACTCACTACAAAGATGTAACTTCGTTTCAGTGCATCTAAGATGCACTTTGACTGGTGAGAACCCAAAATGTGAACGAAAATAATTATTGCTCTACTATCGGTATTGGGCCCTCTTTTGAATTAATGCTCTGACCGTTAGAATTCAAATAAGTGTAACCCGGATATAAGAGACCCAGATATAAGAGAAACCCGAATATAAGAGAGATTTTCCCTGGTCCCAAATTAGAGCCTGTGTTAATGTATATATAATAGATCAAACCCGGATATAAGAGAAACCCGGATATAAGAGACGTCTTCTCCGGTCCCGACAACTCTCTTATATCCGGGTTACACTGTACTTCCTCTGTTCCGAAATAGTTGTTCCATAGCCGGAAATCTCATGAGGAATAAACTAATTCTTAGTCGAATTGTTTGCCTTTTACATTAACAGGTTAGCATTGATGTTCCTCAAGTATTTATATTAGCTTATTCAGGTAGAATAATTTGAAGCGTAAATTATATCACTTTTTCACCACATTAAAATTGTATTTTTTTTCAGACCACCCTCTGGCAAGAGATTATGATGGGAGAAGAGAAGTCAGTTGGCAGAAATGCTAAACGAAATTGCAAGAAACACGAATTGACAAATAATGAACGTAGTGCTGTGTTGCAAGCACTGCTGGAAAGATCCACAGATCGTGTCCTGAAGCGTGGTGCAATAAAACAGGTTGCAGATGAATTAAACGTAGCTGAAGAACGTCTGGGTTTGCAAATTGAATTAGTTTGCCAGCCTCCAAATAGTCCTGATCTCAATGTCCTTGATCGGGGTTATTTTAATGTAATTCAATCAATTCAGCACCAGCAAGCTCCAAATAATGTTGACCAGCTCATTGAAGCAGTGGAAGAAATCTTCAATAGACTTCAGAAGTCGAAGCTTAACAATACTTTTCTAAGTTTGCAGTTAGCAATGGAACAAGTTATTTTAGTTGACGGCGATAACAACTATAAACTCCGGCACATGTCTAAAGAGAAGGAAAACTTGAAGTATCCATTTCTATTTCTGAGGAGTTGCTAAAAAACTGCTTTTGTTAAAGTAAACCTTCCCCAGTTATTTTTGTTATTAATTTAACTGTTTATGTATATCAGTTTCGATATATTTCACACTTATTTATATGAAAATTCATTAATATTACTCATTTACTGTTGAGTATGGGAATAAATGATATATTTTGTTCTTTTTGGTGTTTTTTTATCTACTAGAACAATTATTTTGGAACAACATGAACATTTTTTTGGTACAACTATTTCGGAACGGAGGGAGTATTATTTTCGTTCTCATTACATATATATATATATATATATATATATATATATATATATATATATATAACACACACACACACACACAATATATATATATATATATATATATATATATATATATATATATATATATATATATATATATATATATATAATTTAGCTCTTGAAAATACATTTTTAATTGAGCACTTTTGAATGACAAGCTAATTCTAAAAAACAAGGGTCACCTGCGTAAATTTGAAGCTCTTCAGTAAAATGAATGAAGTAAAATGGCTGCTTGGCCTTGGTTACGTTTGTAAAAACAATACGCTAGATTTGGCTGCCTTATTCTGTCGAGTGAAGATAGATCAGTGGTAGAAGTTCTGACTGACAGCAAATCGGTTGGGTTTCGATCCGGGCTTGAGACATTCGCTTGTCTAGTCGCATTAAGAAGCTGTGATATAGCGGAACAGTACTGACTGCGAATGACACACATATATAGATATATATAGCAAGGTTTTAAAAGTTACCTCCCTTAGATAAAAACACATAGCTTAACAGTTAATTGTTAAATTAATTATCACGGGGTACGTTTATCAGTCAGTTGTCTGCCATGAGTGATACACGCATAAGTGATCATGACTGACGAGGCAGATTCTTTCCCCGCAGTAGGTTGCCATTTCTTTCTGCATTAGACCTGTTGACATCCAAGGTTATAGAACCCGGTCTGTCCCGCTATTTGCCCATAGCTGGGGGGAGAGAATAAGAGAATTCATACCTTTCCCAAAGGGTATTAGCACGTAAGTGAAAGTAATGGATTTGACTGGAATTCGAACTCGGCTCTCCGATTCCTCAATCCGAGTCGCTATCCAGTAGTCTACATTACGTGTTTATAATGTTCATTCTTTTCTCGATTTCTGATGAAGACTTAATAAATGTGAAACGTGAGATTCGTTTCCTAACGAGTTTAATTCGTGTATTTAGTTTTCATTCGACATTTTTATTAATTCAAACGTTATTATCTATTTCAAATACGAAGTACAGAGTATAATAACGTTATATATATATATATATATATATATATATATATATATATATATATATATATATATATATATATATATATAACATTATGTATATGTATCTATATATATATATACGCATAAATATGAAGAAATATAGTTTTAAGGTGTGGTATATTTATGGGATAAAGTGCTCAATATCAGAGATAGAGCGTATGCAAATATATATATAAGTGAACATTGAAGTCAACAATCAGAGGCGGCAAGCTGTTTCATGCTACACGCAATCGTTACCTGACGATTGCGTCTAGCATGAAAAAGCCTGTCGCCTCTGATTGTTGATTTCAATGTTTACTTATATATATATATATATATATATATATATATATATATATATATATATATATATATATGGTCAATAACCTTTCTTTGAAACATGTTTCGTTGAATATGTTTGGCGCAGGTCTGCCATCCCTTCGGTATTCGAGTTTATAAAACAGAACTTGTTTTACCTATCCCAGGAGAAGAATGATTTTCAGGGACTCTCCATCAAGACAAGATGTGAGGGGAAATGGTGGGGAAGAAGTTATAGGTTCATGCCTTTCCCAATGCATTTGTGCGAAAGTGAGTGCAACAAACTTGGCCGGAATTTTATGTTAGTTTACCGGTTCACCTACCTGTACCAGCATTCGCAACACTTAGCGATTGTACATTTGCGAAATGTTTGAATCGATAAAAAGGCAGTGAGAACATCTCTTAAAGTGGGCTCAGCTATACTATCCTGTGCCAGCCTAAACTAAACTTTTAAAATAATTCTCTTACCCGGAAGACTCTCTCTCTCTCTCTCTATATATATATATATATAAATTGGCAGCGTTTTTTCATTAAGACGTGTCTCATTGAATAATTTAAACGAATTTTGTCTATTTATTTTCAATAGAACCCTGTCATATTCAGAGACAAGCTTCTTAGTATCCTTATTAAAGGAGGAGAGAAAATTAACATGTTGATATACTCATATGATATACTAATTCCGAGTACTTTCGACATTAGCACAATGTCATCATCAGGGTGTTTTTTTTCCTAAGTCAAAATTATTGTGTTCATCTGAAAGTTATGATTTTTGTGTCTTTGAAGTGAAAAACGGTAAGTTTATCTTCTGTAAGATTTTAATGTCATTATGTAACCGTCAAGGGAGGTAACCGAGTTTTGAAATGTCGATATGTTTTTTTTATTTAAAAAAAAAAATGAAATGTCCATATATTTTTTTTTTAATTAGATATGCCGATTTTTTTTTTTTAATTTCGAAAGTACACAGAATCTCTATCTATAAAGGCAGGATGTGTGTGTGTGTGTGTGTGTGTGTGTGTGTGTGTGTGTCTAACGAATGCACGGCCGCAATTTTCGACGGATTTGCATCAAAATTTACATGCACATGCTCCAAGTTAGTAATAAGGCCAAGACCGACTTTGTATTTCCCAACTCCCATTGATAGTGGAAATAATCAATTTTTTCATGCTTCTACGGTAGTTTTCATGTAGTTTGCGGCCATTTTCTACTGGCCAGACTGAGAGCCTATAGCTGGCTGCCGCGAATAGGCAGGAAGATTCTATTGGCCAGCGTGAGAGCCAACAGCTGACACGAGTGTTAACTAGCATGGAAAAAAATCGATAGCTGCATTCGTCACAAGTGGGAAAAATTTAAATCTGCATGGCAATTTACTCCAATTGGCTCATTCGCTTGCTTAAACTAAAAGTTGATTCTTATTCCGCAGATTTATTTGTTGTTAACATTCTTTTTTCATTCGTTTTTTCCAGTTACGAGTACTTTTATAAAGCTGATCGTTTTGTGTTCATTTTGTTTAGTTCTTTTTCGTAACAGATTTAATGTTTAGTATAGAGCTTAGAAAAAATTTGCAGTGTGAGATAGGCAAGAAGTAAGGCATGTAGCAACATCAGCAAGGCAAAGGGCATTCCTTTAAAGGCAAGGAAGGGCAAAAATATTTTAAGTCAAGTGATAGCGATTGCTGTATGAGTCGTACGCTTTTTGAATCAATCACGGGCAACGCCGGGCCATGCTGTTAGTAGATGAATATATGTCAGCATGGTAATTTTCTCTCTCTCCTAAATAAGCTGACCGTCATTGTTTTTTCTTTTTAAGATATTAAATCGCTCTACAGTTATTATTCTTACTTGAAATTGAGCTCTTTTAACGTGTACAATTTTAACAAATATTTTAGTGTTTGTATACATATCGTATATAATGAGTTAAGATTACCCTTTCGCTGACGTGCGCCGATAGCTAAGGGGTAGGATCTCTGACTGATGCTTGAAGCAATCGGATGTCTAGACACATTGATGAGTTGTGATACAGCGAATCAGGCTTGTATGTGGATGACAAGAGTCAAGTATATATATATATATATATATATATATATATATATATATATATATATACATTAAATTATATATTAAACTAAAGTATGTATGAAACTTACTATTGATATAATACACACACACACACACATATATATATATATATATATATATATATATATATATATAGTAAAAGTAATAAATATTACAGTTCCTCTAGTACGTAGGGGATCACGACTCTCCACAGCTTCTTTTTCTTGCGTGTACTCTGGCTGTTAGTTCTAATAACTAAGCTGCTCATACGCCGAAAGCGATGAGAGAATCCACCACACACACATATATATGTGTGTGTGTGTGTGTGTATAATATGTATGTATATAAATATATATATATATATATGCAATTTTTATACATATTATTTATATATTATATATGCGCGGTAATTATTGGAAAGTGTTCACTATCAGTGATAGAGCAAACATACATCAATCCAACTATATATATATATATATATATATATATATATATAGTCATCCACAGACGGACTGTTTCACAGCTCATCAGTGTGGCTAGACGTCCGTTTGCCTCTAGCTAGGATCGAAACCCAACTGAATTAGTGTCAGTCGGGGATTCTACCACTAAGCCGTTGACGCACGGCAGGGATGAAGGAGAATTTAAGCGTATTTATTTTTAGATAAACACACTGTGATAGAGATAACTCGATTCGATTTACCGAAGAGTCTTGCATTATGAGCCGTATTAGTCACTGTTTACAAACCCACACTTCCTCCCCTGAGAGCTCAACCGAAATAAATTTTTCAGGAGCCTATATATATATATATATATATGAAGAAATATAGTCTTAAAATGTGCTATATTTATGAGATAAAGTGCTCAATATCAGAGATAGAGCATGTGTAAATGGATAAAAAAAAGGATAAAAAAATAAAGGATAAAAAACAAAAATAAATTAAATAAAAACAAGCAAAATAATTTGACACAAATAAACGACTTCCGGTAAAATATCTGCCAAAATTGACTACCCACAATGCACCACTGACCCGTATATATAGCCGAGAAAAATAACAGCACTCGTGGCCTGACGATTGCATCTAGCATAAAACTGACTGTCGCCTCTAAGTGTTGGCTTCTATGTTCACTTTATATATATATATATATATATATATATATATATATATATATATGCAGACCGTGTGTAACAGCAAAGTTGTCCAATTGTTAGATTATGTTCTGAACCGTTATATATTAGACATGATTAAAGATATCTTACTGGAATTCTGAGAGGTTTTTATAAGACTACTGGACTCTACTTTGAACAGTAAGAATATATTTATCTCTAAGTTGAAATGATGATCTTTCTTCCTGTTGTGACTTCCTTATAAAGTTTTCCTCTCTACAGTTTCCTCTTTTTTAAACTTATTCACCGTTCTCTTGATGGTCCTTGAATAGAGTTTGAAGTTGGAAGCCAAATCATGAATGTTGGTACCATTGCTGAATGATCTTATCCTCTCACCATTTCTCAGTTGGGAAGACAGTGGGTCTGACATAAAATGATTTTAACCTGTTTTCTTTTCTAGTTGAATAACTTAAAGTTTTTTTTTTGTTAATCCTTACGACAAATGGTGTCACGATGTCCAAGCGTCTTATCTGAAAAAAGGAACTGAATTAGTTCAGTGGTTTTTCGATATTAAACATTTTGTGGGATGGACAATTATCGCATACTGTTACATGATGTTGAAAACTTTGCTGTTTTACCGGTATGTATATATATATATATATATATATATATATATATATATAGTTTACGAAAAACTAGGTAATCCGTATGGGTAGACCCAAGGGGGATATAATCCAGAGAGCTCAATGTAAATCAGAGCTAATAATTTAAATAAAAACAGACCACTTTAAGGTTCCATGTAATAAATTATTTCACCACAGCCCTTTTAATGGACCGCGGATCATCAGACTTTACTTCCAAAGGTTGAAACGAAAAATGAAAAGAAATTTACACATTTTTGACGGGCAGTATTAAGTATATGTAAATTAACGAAGTTAGGAAGTGAGCGAGGAGAGAGACATGATTGAGTTAGATGTAACATGTCTATTCTTTCAAATTTAAATTGTTTGAGGAAATCCAGACATTGACACATTAAATCGGTTAACTTAACGGAAGTTATATATTGATATGGAAGGGGGAGAGGAGAAAAAGGCATAAAGAGAAAAAGACAGAAAAAAGTCATGAGAGAAAGTGTCATTAACTTTCTTTGGAATGAAAGGCCCGAAATAGACGCTGTTGTTTTGCTTTACTTTGAGAGTTCATAAATATTATAATTTTTTATATAAGTTTGAATGTTTAAACAGTCTATAAGGAATTTAATTATATGTTTGTCAAAGTTTTTTTTAAAAAACTTTATTACAAAAATTTTTGGGATTTAATATGAAATAGTCGATTAGAAAAATATTCATAGAATTTACATTAAAACACTAATACAGTGTAACCCGGATATAAGAGTGTTGTCGGGACCGGAGAAGTCTCTTATATTAGGGTTTCTCTTATATCCGGGTTACACTGTATATATATATATATATATTATAGCAAAAAAATAAAAATTACTTCAACATATGTATAGTCTATATCAAACGGTTCTTCATACGGCTATCATCATCCCCTAAGTGCTTGTCTCGGAGCATCGTTCTAAATTTATTTTCAAAGTAAGTCCTCCTCTAGTAGGCGCCTTGTGAATGAGAGTGGGTTTGTGTTAGCGATTGGTGGGGGCTTAAGTTTTCTTATCTCTGTCTTATGACCAGGATTTTTGTTTCTAGTTTAATATCAGTTCAAACTATGTGGTGTTTCTTATGAGGGCGCCGGAGTGTGTATATAAATATCTCATCCAAGTTAAGTAAGAAACGCTAAGGTTATGTACTGTACATTTTGAATTGAACGATGTAAACGTTAGGGAAGGTAACTAATTTTTTTTAAATGGACATATTTTTTGAAAAACCTTTGTGTTTGTCACTTCACATTTAAATATTAACTTTCATGTATCTTAGAAACAAAAAATCAACACCCTGATGATGACATTGTACTAATGTCGAATGTACTTAAAAAAATATCGACATTTCAAAACTTGGTTACCTCCCCTGACGTTTACATCGAGAAAATTAAATCTTACAGAACATAAGCTTAGCGTTTTTCACATCACAGTTTTTAAAAAAAATTAACATTCAGATGAACACAACCTTTCTGTCTTAGAAAAAAAATCACCCTGAAGATGACATCGTGCTAAGATTAAAAGTACTCGGAATGAATATGTATCAACATCGTAATTTTCTCTCTTTCTTTAATAAAATTATTAAGAAGCTTGTCCCTGAATATGAGAGGGTCCTACTGAAAATAAGCAGACAAAACTTATCAAAATTATTCAATGAGACATGTAATTGAAAACATGCTGCCAATATATATATATTATATATATATATATGTAGTATTGAATGTTAAAGACAACATAGTCTTGCATATTTTCTTTTGAATTTTCTCATATTCTCTAATGAGACTTTTTATTTGAAAATGATTTCGAAATATGTATTGTCCATACGATGACCTAGCGCTTTCGAACATCATTGTTCATCTTCAGGGTCAATATTTTTAGTCAAAATTTTTTTAAACAAACATTTGCCAATTATCTTGTAGCGAAATCATGTTGCT
>OZ038510.1:68549841-68579841 GCA_964036315.1 Acanthosepion esculentum
ATATGAACGAAATCAATTCGCTTTTCACTCGCAGTAAAGAACAAGGAATTATTTGTTGTCGAATTTTTTCATTGGTGAAACAGAGAAAGGAAAACGCAAATATATATGCAAAAATGAGTGAATAAATAAATAAATTCTATTTTATAGGGGGGAAAAAGTTAGTTGAGATAAGTAGTTCGGAGTTCCAATCTTTCACCCTGAAGGGCCTGGCTAATTCATCTATGTTCCTTAAGAATTTTTTCTTTCTTTTTTTTTTTTAAAATAATTCCTTAAACCATATGTAACACTTAATTCTTTGCATATTTATTTATTCGATATACATAAACGGCCTTGTACAGCTCCAGAATGTTAGCACCTTTTGTTCATTGGGAATTGAAAGATAGCAGTTAAATGCTTGCGGACGCGAGTAATTTAAACAGATTTCAACGCGGGAGAGAATAAAGGTTGCGTCTGGCAAAGGGCTACAAATATCGAGGATTTTAGTGAGAGCTGAATTTTTAAAACAGATATCGTATTTGATGGCAAATAATAATCATTTCACCCTAAGCAAGGACATAACGTCGCGAAGAAGCAAGGGTCTACTGGGAGTGAAAAAGGATGAAAAATATTTTAGAACTAACAAGAAATCCAATCCTAATGGATAAACCTGTTCAAAAAGGAGTGCGAACAGGGCGAACCTATTTGCTGCTATTATTACACCCCCCCATTTCAGTAGGGTATATTTAGGAATTTTTCTTAGTGCATTTAAACATGTAAAGTATAAAACAAGTTATCATTATATTCTTCGTCTTCTATATGCCGTGGCGTTGACGATCGTAGCCCTCCATATCTTCCTGTTCTTTGTAGCTCTTTACATGTTTTTTTTTATTTTCCTTGTATTTACTATTCTGCCAGTAATTTACACAAACTCGTTAGGTAGCTTAATCGCCGTTTTAGCCTGTTTTCTTGTCTTCATTGTCCTGAGAGTGTCAAATTCTCCAAGCCCACTTTCCTCATTATCTATAAAAAAAATTAGGCTGTCACTTTCTGATTTTAAATTTAAGCGTCCGTTTTGTTTCCATTTTTCTGGAAATTCATCGTTACTCTCCTGTTCAGTACATCGCATTCTCAACATCCTTCTGTAGATCTACATCTCTGTTAAATCAGATTTCCTCTTCATCTGTGATAAAATTGTCTCATTATTCACCGCTATATAGGGGGTTTAATATTACATAGTAGTTCCGCACTCTTTTCTGTGATTCTAATAAAATTTTCATGTTTCTTAATACTTTGCTTAGCTTTTGGAAGGCATTTTTCGCAATTCCAATGAGCCTTCAGATTTCGGTGAGATATTCTGGGTCCCCTGTTGAAAACACTTTCCAGATGTTTAAATTTTTGACACCTCCAATTCATGTTTTGCATCCTGGGCTGTTCTTCTTTCTGACAACCGTGCAATCTGTATACATACAATTGATAGTTAGTCCATTCCTCAGGCTTTCCTTTACTTCATTGTCCGGGAGTTACTGCAGTAAATGAGTTCATTAATAATTATAAAATCACTAATCATTAACCTGGAAAACAATATTTTTGTAGCGGCCAAAAAAGAATTGTTGGATATAAAACGCAAGGTCGCTCAGCGTATAACACGCCCACTCCTTCAAAATTCTTTTTTGGTCGCTACAAAAATATTGTTTTCCAGGTTAATGATTTACCGATTCTTTTCGGATATGAATCTATTTTTAGTTTATAGCCGGTTAATGATAGAAATGTGTCAAGGCATATTTAGGAATGATGAATCACCTCGGACCGACAAACTTAGCCGGTAATTTACGATAATTCCTTTTACACTACCAATGATAATAACAACAGCAATAATAATAATAATAATAGTAATACTACGAATACTACTACTAATAATGTTGTAACCTAGAAGGGGTTTCTGAATTAGGAAAATGAAACGGTAATCTTTATAACATCAAGAAAATACAATACTCGCCAGCGGCGTGAAGTAGGTAAACCACTGCTATTGGACTACTGAGACAGCATATCAACCCCACTTACAATAGTGTCCAACGTATTTATGAGGATTGGGACATACCTATTTCTGTTCATAGGTACGGTATATAACAATAGATAGATAGATAGATAGATAGATAGAAAGGAATAGACCGAGATAGATAGATAGATAGATAGATAGATAGAAAGGAATAGACCGAGATAGATAGATAGATAGATAGAAAGGAATAGACCGAGATAGATAGATAGATAGATAGATAGAAAGGAATAGACCGAGATAGATAGATAGAAAGGAATAGACCGAGATAGATAGATAGATAGATAGAAAGAAATAGACCCAGATAGATAGATAGATAGATAGAAAGAAATAGACCCAGATAGATAGATAGATAGATAGAAAGAAATAGACCCAGATAGATAGATAGATAGATAGAAAGAAATAGACCCAGATAGATAGATAGATAGATAGAAAGAAATAGACCCAGATAGATAGATAGATAGAAAGAAATAGACCCAGATAGATAGATAGATAGATAGATAGAAAGAAATAGACCCAGATAGATAGATAGATAGATAGAAAGAAATAGACCCAGATAGATAGATAGATAGATAGAAAGAAATAGACCCAGATAGATAGATAGATAGATAGAAAGAAATAGACCCAGATAGATAGATAGATAGATAGAAAGAAATAGACCCAGATAGATAGATAGATAGATAGATAGATAGATAGATAGGAATAGACCGAGATAGATAGATAGATAGATAGGAATAGACCGAGATAGATAGATAGATAGATAGGAATAGACCGAGATAGATAGATAGATAGATAGATAGATAGATAGATAGATAGGAATAAACCGAGATAGATAGATAGATAGATAGATAGATAGATAGATAGGAATAGACCGAGATAGATAGATAGAAAGGAATAGACCCAGATAGATAGATAGAAAGGAATAGACCCAGATAGATAGATAGATAGGAATAGACCCAGATAGATAGATAGATAGATAGATAGATAGATAGGAATAGACCGAGATAGATAGATAGGAATAGACCGAGATAGATAGATAGATAGGAATAGACCGAGATAGATAGATAGATAGATAGATAGGAATAGACCGAGATAGATAGATAGATAGATAGGAATAGACCGAGATAGATAGATAGATAGGAATAGACCGAGATAGATAGATAGATAGGAATAGACCGAGATAGATAGATACAAAGGAATAGACCGAGATAGATAGATACAAAGGAATAGACCGAGATAGATAGATACAAAGGAATAGACCGAGATAGATAGATACAAAGGAATAGATCGAGATAGATAGATACAAAGGAATAGATCGAGATAGATAGATACAAAGGAATAGATCGAGATAGATAGATAGATTTTGCAAACTTGGAAAGAGTTACTGAATGAGGAATAACCAAAACGGAGGTTTGAAATGAAATTGTAATCTTTATAACATCAAGAAAATATAATACTCGCCAGCGGCGTGAAGTAGCTAAACCACTGCTACTGGTAGACTACATAGACAGCATATTACCCCCCACTTACAATAGTGTCCCAACGTATCTATGAGGATTGAGTGTTCATTAGTGTTCATAGGTACTGTATATAACAAATAATAACAACAATAATAATAACAACAACAACAATAATAATAAATGTGATAAATGGCCAGAAACAATTGACCATCTTGTATCAGGTTGCTTGATATTAGAACCAACTGAATATAAAATTCGGTATGACGGAGTGGGCCATTATATGCTTCGGAAAATCTGCAACACTTATGGAAAGGAAACCTGCAAGAAATTGGTATGAAGACCATCCAGACCCGGTTACGGAGATAGGAACTATAACAATTTTATGGGACTACACAATACACACAGACAGGACAAAGCTAATCACCCTGACATCGTGAAGACAAAATGTGCCTCCTTATTGACATGGCCATTCCTGCAGACTGCAAATATCTTTCAAAAAACTATCAAAATACAAGGACCTTGAAATCGAAATGTCTTTAAGAATTCCTGTTGTAGTTGGAGCCCTCGGATTGATTAGAAATGATTCCAATAGACTCATTGAAGGAATCCCTGGTAGCCCATGTCTTAAAGAAATACAAAAAAAATGTTCTTACAAGTCCAGCCCACTCCTTAAGAAAGGCTTTATCTATGTAAAATATGAGTGATTTTTTTTTCAAATTTGCTCAGTGGAAAATGACATGATGCACTTTCTAACCTTAGGTCTCTTGTTGGGACCCGCAAAGAAATGTGTACACACCAGAAATCAAAGGAAATAATGATGATAATAATAATAATAATAATTGCGAAAAGGTATCAGAATACATGAACATTGAAAGCGAAATCTCAAAAATTTGTAGTTTATCGTCATACCAAGGACGCGGATGTAGTTTATCGTCTTACCCAGGACGCGGATGTAGTTTATCTTCTTACCCAGGACGCGTATGTAGTTTATCGTCTTACCCAGGATGCGGATGTTGTTTATCGTCTTACCCAGGATGCGGATGTAGTTTATCTTCTTACCCAGGAGGCGGATGTAGTTTATCGTCTTACCCAGGACGCGGATGTAGTTTATCTTCTTACCCAGGATGCGGATGTAGTTTATCTTCTTACCCAGGACGCGGATGTAGTTTATCTTCTTACCCAGGACGCGGATGTAGTTTATCGTCTTACTCGGGGCGCGGATGTAGTTTATCGTCATACGCAGGACGCAGTTTGGTTTGGTTTGGTTGATTCATTTTCTCTTCGAAGGTTATTTAATGTCAGAACGTATTTTTAGATTGTAATAATTTATTTTGAGATAATAATGGTCTAATGATACAAGTATTACTAATTAACCCATAGGTAGGGGAGAAGATGTGAATTCATGCCTTTTCCAAGTATATTTGCGCGTAAGTGAATATAATGAACCCGATTGGAATTGGGACTTGGCTCAGATTTTCAATTACGAGCTATTATCCATTATACCACATACACATCCAGGCTTACACTATCTAGTATTCCCAAGTTCTAGGTAATGACCAGGTTCCGGAATAGGCCTTTCCTCCTACCAGATATGGGTTAAATTGTAGGACTTGTATCTGGAAAACTTGATAATGTAGTACTGACTTGTAAAAAATAAATATTCTTACAAGCTAAAATGTAAGATTGCTGTTTCCTATTTATAGATTGTTGTACGGAGTGTTTAAATAATCAGGGCCCATCTCTTTATATCTGTGCTTATATATGCTCAGAGCATATACAGATGACTTCCTATAACGGTGGAAATATTCAATGCACAATCGACTAATTATAGATTAGCTGTTGTGATTTTATAATTTTTTTTTAGACGAGAACAATTTCAAAATTTTGCTGATAACAACAATGTAAATTTTTATGCAACGTAAATAAAAATATATATGATATCTCTGATACGATATCTGTTAATAAATAGATATGATATCTTAGTTAATATCTTAGGTATCTAAGTTGATAAATAAATATGCTATCTGTTAATAAATTTCTTCAGATTTATAACATTTCGACATGCGGAACTGTGCCTGAGAAACTCCGAGTCGGGAGGTAAATCACGGAAGTTTATATATATATATATATATATATATATATATATATATATATATATGTGTGTGTGTGTGTGTGTGTTTATATATATATATATATATATATATATATATGTATATATATGTGTGTGTGTGTGTGTGTGTGTGTGTTTATATATATATATATATATATATATATATATATATATCCTTTAGTGACTGAATTTTTCGCACACACGAACACCAATATAGTTTATGCTTTTAGCTTATTTTAATCTTTAGCTTTTAATGTTACTATTTGTATATATATATATATATATATATATATATAATGTATGTATGTATATATATATATATATATATATATATATATATCTATGTATATATATATATATATATATATATATATATATATATATATGTATGTGTGTGTATATATATATATATATATATATATATAGTTGTTTATTTAGCAGAATATCAACTCAATAATTGGGAGCCTAACAGGTGCTATCAATCTGGTTCAGGTTAAATCTGGTAACAACAGCAACTAAAAGGTGGTTCCACACACCTTGAAATATCCCGATCAGAGGGTTTGATGTAGTTTATGGTCATACCCAGTTCGGTTTATATATATACACACACACACATATATATATATATATATATATATATATACGTTGGTTTTATAGATACAAATATTTAAGTAAATGCTATGTCTTTACTGGCAGGAATGTTCGAGAAATTTCATAGAAAATAAGCGTTCTCCGATAGGAATTGAACCTGTATCCTATACGGAACCATAACAGAGCCTGACGTGCTATACCATTTAGCTACAGAGTAAGCGTCTTTGTAGCAAGATCGATTTAATGTTTTTAAAGTACAAATTTTCCATGATTTTTTTAAAAAACACAAATTCAATTTTGCTAACAAGACGCTTCCTCTATAGCTTCAAAGACCTTTAACTTAATGAGATACGCCACTCCTATACAGAGGTATACAGAGATATGATAGATTCTTCTGTATTTCATTCTCTGGAAAATAGATTCTGGCTTTAAATAATCTGCAAAAGATTGAAAAACCGTAAAATGTAAATCAATCCGTTAATCACAGCAGTCATGTCTTTGAATATATCTGGGTAATATTCCTATGCTTTCATTATTTCTTTTTTAGCTTTTTTTTTTTTGCATGTGGATGGGACTATTGTAATAATAGAAGCATTATTAATAAATAAAAAAGAAAAAGAAAAGAAACACGCAGTAAAATCGACGCGGCCAAAATGTCCTGACGTGACGTGTTCGGAAAATAAAACACCCCATTAAATCTAGATACATACATAAAACAATCTATACATCAAGTTAAAAGGAAAAATAAAAGAATCGTTAATTCATGGCTAAAAGTATAGCCGAAAGCGCTCGATCATACAAAACATTTGGCCAATGTGTAAATAATTCACGTCCTGAAAAGAAGAAATTTTAAGAACACACAAAAAAATTAATTAAAACTTAACTGCATTACCTTGTCAATCATTTTTAACGAAACTTGTATAAAAAGGAGATTGCTGCCGAAATACACAATTATATATATATATATATATATATATATATATATATATATATATATATAATTTGATAGTTGTATATTTAGGCAGCAATCCTTCTTTTATGCAAGTTTCATTAAAAACGACAGACAAGGTACTACGGTTAAGTTTTTTATTTAATTATTCTTGTTTACGAACAGGAGCTTTCTTTGCTGGACAAAGGGCGTGTAAGAACTGTCCAAATGTTTTATATTTCCGAGGGCTTTCGGCTATACCTTTAGCCATTATCAAGGATGATTTGATTTTTCTGTTTAATTGAGTATGTGCATTATGTGTATGTCTTAGTGTGTAGTAGTGGTGTTTTAATTTCCAAATACGGTTAGCACGTTTTGGCTTTGTTCGTAGTTAATATTGTTGAGGGTAGGCTTTTTCTTTTTTGTTATTAAAGCCTCCATTATTTTTAACCTTTTTTTACAGGTGGAAGCAATTAATATATTTGTGTTTTCTACTAGTATATTTCTAATGGAGTCTGGTAAATTTTTGTGTGTGTTTAAATGGGTTCTAATGGAGCTGTGATCGGATAGGTGTAACGTAAGGCGTCTGGATAAGCATGTGGTTGTGTAACCGATGTAATTATTTATGAGTCCGGTTTCGTTAGGAACGTAGTTCCGTAAGGGGCATTTGAACTCATAGATAATGTTCGCTCTTTGCAATTTTGACTTAGCAGGTGTGTTGTTACTACCCAACAACGAAGACAAATATTTAAATTCATCCAACCACAAATTAACTGATGACCAAATAGAATTTTTAAATTTAGGGCCAAACTGTCACATCCCACCTAAATTTGACCTGATCACTAAGACAACGGAAATTGAAATTCTACACTAGTCACTATCCCAACTTGCTACACTTGGAGACATAGTAGTTCACCCAGACCTGAGAGACCTACTCAAAGCCGAAGGTTTGAAGAACAGATCCCCTGGCAACAACCATAGTAACATCTTAACGCCAAAACCGTATTTGGAAATTAAAACACCCCTACTACACACTAAGACATACACATAATGCACACACTCAATTAAGCTGAAAAATCAAATTTGCATATATATATATATATATATATATATATATATATATATATATATATATTACAAACATTATGTCTGCTTATTTTTAGCAGAAACCATTCATATTCACGGATATTTTTTCATGTATTACAATCAAATGATGCAAGAAATGCACTGTAACAGTGAGAATCACTTTTAATTCCCATGTACTTTCCATCTCTTTCTGAGATCATCATCGGGGGTACAACTAGTAAGGCAAAACCTATGTGTGACTATCCATTAATGAATACTATACCTACTACACATTATATGACACCGTAACAATAACTTTAATTTCACCAATGCCAACCTTATCAAAAAAGAACGTAACCTTTTCAAGAGAAAGTATTATGAACATATGTTTATAGTAATATTATTAACTATTAACACACATTTAAAAACACTACATTACCATGTTTCATGAACTTAACTCATCTCTTCCGAATACATAAAAATCAATATATATATATATATATATATATATATATATATATATATATATATAGAGAGAGAGAGAGAGAGAGAGAGAGAGAGAATACGCACGAGATATACTTTAATGAAAAATCTAACCAAAGAAAATTTTTCAAAACATCCTTCAGCGTCTCACTAACAATGGCGTCAACAACGTTTGTCACACATATTTGAATATTATCTCTTACTTCATTACACGTGACACGTATCTAACCAATAAGAATTAGCCAAACACAAACTTACCATTAATCTGCATCTTTTTGCTTTTTATCTTTTCTATCTTGATCTTTGACGAAGCTCTATTAAAGTGAAACGTGTTAGATTAAGATCTGCTTCCTACTTGTTCTTTATCCTATCATATATATATATATATATATATATATATATATATATATATATATATATATATATAATTAGTTTTAAAGAAATATTATTCCATCCCGGCATAGTATATCCTGTGTTTCAAAACGGAAAACTCCAAATCTCGATTAATTTTAAAAAGTCAATCTGCAATACAGAGTTTCGTTCCATTATGAAGCGATTTTAAGAATAACCTAAGAAATGGATTTACTTAATATTAGCGTAGTCAGCTATAATATTTTGGTAGTGAGTTTTAATTTTTCTTATTGTTTAGGGGCGGTCAAGTTCTAAGCTCACTCTTGTATCGCCAAGTAATTGTGATTGTAAATTCGGTCAAATTTAGGCCGGGGATTGACCTGTCTATTCATTGACATCTACTTCCCTTTATTTTCGGCAGTTATATAAGATACTGTATTATTTTTAAACATAGATAGATAGATATGGACAAACTCAGGATATATATATATATATATATATATATATATATATATATATAGAGAGAGAGAGAGAGAGAGAGAGAGGGAGAGAGAGATATGGACAAACGCAGGAGAGATAGATAGATAGATAGATAGATAGATAAACCAATTAAGATAGATAGATAGATAGATAGATAGATAGATAAACCAATTAAGATAGATAGATATATAGATAGATAGATAGATAAACCAATTAAGATAGATAGATAGATAGATAGATATGGACAAACTCAGGAGAGATAGATAGATAGATAGATAGATAGATAGATAGATATGGACAAACTTGGGAGAGAGAGATAGATAGATAGATAGATAGATAGATAGATAGATAGATAGATAGATAGATAGATATGGACAAACTCAGGAGAGATAGATAGATAGATAGATAGATAGATAGATAGATAGATAGATAGATAAACCAATTAAGATAGATAGATATGGACAAACTCAGGAGAGATAGATAGATAGATAGATAGATAGATAAACCAATTAGGATAGATAGATAGATATGGACAAACTCAGGAGAGATAGATAGATAGATAGATAGACCAATTAAGATAGATAGATAGATAGGTAGATAGATAGACCAATTAAGATAGATAGATAGGTAGATAGATAGATAGATAGATAGATAGATAGATAGATATGGACAAACTCAGGAGAGATAGATAGATAGATAGATAGATAGATAGATAGATAGATAAACCAATTAAGATAGATAGATAGATAGATAGATAGATAGATAGATTGTGAGAGGAAGAAAGAGTGAAAAATATAAAGAATTGCGGGAGTGAAAAGTAAACACAGACAACCTTAAGGGTTCATTGATTATATTTTATGTCCCCACATTAGATTGTGCGTATGAGTTTTTCCTCAGTTACTTCTTTAAATAAGTTTATAATATTTTAAACTGATTATAGATTAAATTTCAAAATTAAAATTGGTAATTTTTAATTTTCAATTTTATAGTAAAATTTAATATTAGTTAGAATGATTTCTATTTTAGTCTAAGCCTAACATTTAAGGCATTAATTATTATAACCAATGTTCGTTTTCAAGTTTTTTGAATTCTCGTATACTTGTATTTTGATTGGTCATTCCAGCTTATGAAACAGCGTTTCCCCTAGCGAGGGATGTTTGATTGAGTTGAACCCTTTAAAACCACTTATTCTACATTCAACATGTTTCAAAAGCGAGAGCTGAGATCCTTGAAGATGAAGCAGGACTTAATACCTCAATTCAACTAAATTTCAATAATTATATTGAGGGTCTCGGCTTTCGCCTTTGAAACATGAGAACTCTTATGTAGCGAAGGAATCATATTTTTTTTAAAAATATTATAATATAAGCTCTACTTCTGTATGGAGCACTGTCTTTTTAAAAATGAAAACAAAAATACTAAGGAACTCCGGATTATTTACCTAACGTGTTCTTTCCTATTTTTTGCATACCCGCACATATACACACACATTATATATATATATATATATTGTCATCTAGAGGCAGACTGTTTCGCTGTATCACATCTCTTCAGTGTGGCTAGACGTCCGATTGCTTCAAGCCGGGATCGAAACCTGCGACGATAGCCTAGGGGTAGGATCTCTGACTTCGTCGCACGGCAGGGAAATTTTAACGTTTTCTATACGACATACACCAGTGGCCTGGAGAACTCAATTCGTACTTGAAGAGTACTGCATTAATAGCCGCTATGATACAACCTATATTTTTCCCAATCATGCATATAATATATACGTATAAAAAAGATTTGGCGTTATATAAGTCTCAGGGCTGATGTACCATAAAACCTGACCAACCACCCAAAGTACCAACCATAGGTTATCCGCTGATTTGCTCTGTTCCTCTTGCCTTCAGTATGTCCTGCGAGTGTCAAATTTTCTAAACCGTCTTTCCTCATTTTCTGCCCTAGATATTTAAACTAATATAAGTGCTCTTTTTGTCCCGTTTCACTTAAATCTTCCTTGTTGGTCACATGCCCCGACCATGGTATTCCCAACATCCCTCTGAAGATCCAAATCTTTGATGCCTCACTTCTCTTCTTCATCTGCGATGAAATCGTCCAGTATCCACACACATCCATGGGGTGGGTTGATATGACATAGCAGTTTAACGCCGTTGTTTTTTTTTGTTTTTTTTATTATTTTTTTTATTTTTTTGTAACTGGAACATTCTGTTTCTTGATACGTTGTTTAACTTTTGAAAGATAGACCTGTGTTTTACGTGAAGCGGACTTCTTCCCCTAAGAAAGGCGATAAAGCCACTGAGACGCGAGTGGGAAGTGAGGAGTTACGGAACGTGAAAGAATATGAGAAAAACAAAAAAATTATATAGAAGAGAGAACAATAAAAGAACAAGAATTAAGAAGACAGAAGATAACGATTGATATTGAATTGAAATTTACCAAGGAGAAAAGCTCACCAGAATAGTTAACATAGAAAAAGCACAGGAAAGATAAGTTACGGTGGTGGGCAAGTGACTGAATTTGAGATGCCAGGTCAATACTAACAAAATTGCGAATTCTTCTTTGTATTTTATCAAGAATCTCTGAGTATATATGTTACCAAAAATATTACTATAAATTATAATTTTTTAAATCATTTCCTGCCAAGCAAGGAAATGAATCCACTAAAACGCAAGGAGGGTTGCTGACAGTATATGAGAAATTTTTCTCTACAGAATCTGCTTACATATCTATGTCTACCTTTCGTCAATGCTTAGAATATTGCTGCCATATATGGTCCGCTGCCCCTGCTATTTACTTCGTGCTCCTTGATAAGATCCAAGGAAGAATCAGCAATATTATTGGTCCTGGTCTGGCTGTTCGGCTTCAGTCACTTGCCCACCGTCGTAAGGTAGCCTCTCTGTGTCTTTTCTATAAATACTTTCATGGTAATTGTTCGGGTGAGTTCTTCGCTATGACACCTAGACTTTTTGAATTCAAGCGCAGTACTAGACCGGCATAAAGATATCATCAGTCGACAGGTGAGCTGGCTAGATGCAGCTGTCAGTTTCTTTTCGCGCACTTCTCGCTTGTGGAGCTTCCTTCGGCTCCTTGCTCTCCAGCCAACTTCAATCTGCAAAAATATAAATAAAATGTGACTCGCTATCTACTCTCCTCTTGATAACTCTTTCCTCTTTCCACTCATTATTGCTTTTGTTCTTAATTCCCTCAACATCCCGCCACATCCTGTGTTTTAGTGGCTTTACTACCTCGAATGGGATGATAATCGATTAAAAAAAATATGAAAGAACAGAAATTATGAAGACAGAAAATAACGATTGTCATTGAATTCAAATTTTTGAAGATCAAAGTTGATTGGGAAGCACGAATCCGGAAGAGATAATTGCGATAGAAGAAACTCTTAGCATAGAACTGACGGTTATATCTAGCCATTTCAACTGCAGAATGATTAGAAAATATTTATAGAAAAGGCACAAGGAATCTACATTACGGCGATGAGAAAGTGACTGAAGCCGAAATATTCGTTATCTATCTATCTATCCATTTCCATATACACCTCATTACCAGTTTGTCTATTTCAGTCTGTTCATATTTATCTATCTATCTATCTATCTATCTATCTCAGCCTGTTCATAATCTATCTATCTATCTATCTATCTCAGCCTGTTCATAATCTATCTATCTATCTATCTCAGCCTGTTCATAATCTATCTATCTATCTATCTCAGCCTGTTCATTATCTATCTATCTATCTATCTATCTATCTCAGCCTGTTCATTATCTATCTATCTATCTATCTATCTCAGCCTGTTCATTATCTATCTATCTATCTATCTCAGCCTGTTCATTATCTATCTATCTATCTATCTCAGCCTGTTCATTATCTATCTATCTATCTATCTATCTATCTCAGCCTGTTCATTATCTATCTATCTATCTATCTCAGCCTGTTCATTATCTATCTATCTATCTATCTATCTCAGCCTGTTCATTATCTATCTATCTATCTATCTATCTATCTATCTATCTATCTATCTCAGCCTGTTCATTATCTATCTATCTATCTATCTCAGCCTGTTCATTATCTATCTATCTATCTATATATCTATCTATCTATCTTAATAGTAGTTTAGGTAATATTGAGTTCCTCAGAACAATTGCCAAGAAAATATTTTTAGAAAAGACAGACTGAAGCTACAATACGGGGATGAGAAAGTGACTGTAGTTGAGATGCCAGGTCAGGATCAATATCATTGCAGATTTTTCTTTGTATTTTATCAAGCATCTATAAATGCATCGCAGAAGAAGTAGACCAGAAGTGACTCAATATTCAATGAATGGACGAATGGTAGATTTATAAACATTTGATAGATTCTGGCATGAAAAATATCTAGCACGAAACAGTGAAACAATTTTCTTAGCAGCAGACCTAGCATTTGATTCGATATAATCTTTCCACCTCATGTCTGCGGAAAATAATGCACAATAGAATCATTCCCTGGAGGTTACATTAACCATCCTGATGGAATGTAAAAAGGGTTCTCTCAAACTGTTAAAAGAAAGCAGTTTCGTTTTTGTGGCGTTCAAATTAACAAGTCATTTCTTGCCCCATTTAACAACCGACTGTAGATCATTTTGAGCTCAGCTGCCTATTTGACCTCACCGAACCGATCAGATTAAATAGTTGTGTGATCAGCCTAGATGCCGAGTTGAGATCTGATAAAAAGATTTCAGAACAAGATGTAGATAACTTCATGTAAACTTCGAGATGTAGATTTAGCAAACGCCAAACACTTCAAATACCTCGGTGTATAGATCAAATTTAGTATAGGAGTTAAGGAAACTGAATGTAGAATAGGCTGTGCTAGATTACCGTATTTGACGGCATATAAGGCGCACTTTTCTTTTCTAAAAATATCTTTTAAAATTCCTCTGCGTCTTATATAGCATATGTTGGGTTAAAATTCGCCGAAATTAGCTACTTAGAAACTCTTATTAGCTTAGACTTTAGATTAACTTTCATATACCTCTTGTCATTATTTAAAAGGCTATTATGCAGATTAAAAGTGTTATCATTGATAATATTCATTATATTAATTTCATCACGTTTAATATTAGTACTTTGTTTTGACTAAAATTATATGCAATAAATTCAAATTATGTATTTGTAAAATATATTTTTTTCATTAATCTTTTTCTTGCGATAACTTCCGGTTGCATTGGTATAAATACAATCAGAATTTTTATATCCTAATCATTCCACGAAGACGTTTACAAGACGCAGGTTGTACAGATCATATAAAGGATACAATAAAATTTTATAAGCCGGTGTTCGTTTTTCCTATTATTTTTCGTTTAATTGTAACCTTGGTTTGTTTAACTAAAATAATACCTCATAAATATAGCCTAAGCTGTAACATTTACTAATAATTTTACGAATTACTAATTTTTTCTTGATTTACCCTGATGAAATTGGGGTGCGTCTTATACAACCGTGCGTCTTATATGTCGTCATATACGATAGTTTCACACAATACCACAATTTGCTACAAAACAAAAATATTATTAGAGTCATGTTCTTAACTGACTTCGTTAGTTCTAGACTGTCCCATGGCGTCCAGCTCGTTCAAAAATATCGAAACTGTCAACTGTATACAACCGCTTTCTCATATCATTGGTTAAAAATGGCTTTAGGCTTATCTTTCAAAAGTTCAACGATAATTCTTTTGTCGCCACTTAAATTAAGGACAGTTTGATGTACGTAGGTCCTTTATCTCATCGGTGACTTTCGCTAGATTTCTTAATTATTTTCGATTATTCCCAAATTTATTTCCAAGTTATAAAAATTGTCATCGTACAAAAAAAATTCGTCACGGAACCCCCCCCCAAAAAAAAAACCATAAAAAATCACCGAAAACAATCTCAGTAAAGAAAACTTGAGAATCCAAAATTTCAGGATTGCGGGTCTGGATCCGTCTCGGAATATCTTTAATTTGCTCACGGAGTCGGCCTGATTCCAAAATGGTATGATATGTTGGGCTACGGCCTCTAGGAATAAAGTGGAAAAAGTGTGACACACTGACATTCGCCAATTATTTATTTATATAGATAATATTTCCACTTCAATTCAGGGTTCTCTCAAACAGTTAAATAAAGCAGTTTCGCTTTGGAGGCGTTTAAATTAACAAGTCATTTCTTGTCCCATTTAACAACGGATTGTAGATCATTTTGAGCTCAGCTGCTAATTTAACCTCGTCGAACCGATTAGATTTACTATTAAGACAGGAGTAAAGAGTTTTGTCATCTGCATAGATACTGAATTTAGAACTGATGACATCAGGAATTTATGCAAATTAGGAACAACGTTGATTCAAGGACAGAGTCCTGGGGAAAATTTGCATTTATGCAAAATGATCTAGAACAGTGGCCAGTAAAGACGTTTTACATTTCGCGATTTCATAAGATTGAACCAGTTCAAAAATTCGTCCAGAAATACCACATTTCAACTTGTGAAGAAGTCCAATATGCCAACCCCTGTCAATCTCTAAATATATAGAACAGAAGACCAGACCAGATCTAGCAGCAGTATTCAAAGCAAGGCCGAATAGATAGATTCGGATGAGAAAAACTGTCTTGCACGACATAGTAATTAATTTTCTTAGCTGTAGACTTAGCAATATATTCTTTCCATTTCATGTCAGTTGAAAACCTTCGGCCAAGATAGAGATGCAACGAGTCACTCTCCTTGGAAGGTAAAAAGAATTCTCTCGGAAGAGCAGTTTCGTTTTTGTAGCGTTAAAATTGTCAAGTCACTTCTTGCCCCATTTAAAAACAGATTGTAGGTCATTTTTTCAAAGATCATCTGCCAAATTGGTCCTATCAAATCATTTATTATTAAGACAGGAGTAAAGAGTAGTGTCATCGGCATAGATACCGAGTTGAGAACTGAGGACATCAGGAAGGTTGTTGATGAAAATTAGGAACAACGTTGCTGCAAAATGATCTAGAAGAGTGGCCATTCAAGATAACTTCTATTTCGCGATTTCATAAGGCTGAACCAGTTCAAAAATTCGTCCAGAAAGACCACATTTCAACTTGCGAAGAAGCCCAATATGCCAAAACCTGTCAATCTCTAAATACATAGAACAGAAGACCAGCAGTATTCAAAGAAAGGGTGAATGATAGTCTTATAAATAATGCAAGATAAATTCCTAGCTGCAGACTTAGCAATTGATTCAATATATTCTTTTCACTTCATGTCAGCAGAAAACGTTAGTGCATGAAGGTGCAACGAATAACTCTCCTGGAGGTTAGCATCAGCCATGCTGAAGGAAGGTAAAAAGGGTTCTCTCAGATGATTAAAAGAGAGCAGTTTTGGAGGCTTTAAAAATAACACGCCACTTCTTGCCCCATTTAACAACAGTATGTAGATCCTGCTGCTAATTTAACTTCATTGAACCGATCAGACATACTGTTAGCACAGGAATAAATGGTTGTCATTAGCATAGACACAGAGTTGAGAATTGACGACATCAAGATCATCAGCAATTTCTTTTTTTGAGGCGTTAAAATTAACAAGTTACTTCTTGCCCCATTTAACAACAGATTGTAGGTCATTTTTTAAAGATCAGCTGCCAATTTGGTCTTATCAGATCATTTATTATGAAGACAGGTGGAAGTATAGATGCCGAGTTGAGAACTGAGGACATCAGGAAGGTCCTTGATTGTTATTAGGGACAACGGATCAAAAGAAGAATAATCATATGAACAGTTACGGTGGAAACATCATTGCCTAAAATTTAAAAAAAAGTGTTCAAGAATTAGTGCTTTCTGGGGGGATGGCTCGGATTTTTGTTTGTCGATTCTCTTTCTCGAAGCGGAGGGTGGAGATATATCGTACGTAGATATTGATAGCTGCGCTGAGCTATAAGAAGCGTTGCCTCCCAAACTAAAACGAAAGCAAAAAAAGAAAAAAATAATATAAAAGGATCAATAAAAAAATAGCCGAAATCCACGAAAAAGTGGTTCAGCAATAAAAACAACAAACCAAGCAAACAACAAAATGGCGGAAGAATTGAACGAAAGAATTACTGTATATCCATTTTCACGAAGTAGCACACAACTGACTCTTCAGAATGTTTTCTTCCAGAAACTTCTATTCATCGACCCACACCCACCCACCAAAAGAGGGCTGAGCACGAAATAGGCATAGATATATTTTTGTCTACCAACATATATTCGCCTGCTTGAAAGAGGAAGCGTTCCTTTTGACTTTCCTTACCGGTTGTTTCAAAAGATAAACAAACAAATAAATAAAAAGAAAACGGAAAGAAAACATATACGATTTATCTATCTATTTTTTATTTTATTTTCACGCCTATTAATTTATTTATATACAGAATCTTTTAGAAGGACGAGTTAAAAAAGAAAAAAAAAACGTTGTTTTGTTGTTAGAGTCACTTAGAAGATTAACCTTCCCGAAGTGATTCGATCGGGTACAAACAGATGTGCAAATGATTATATATATATATATATATATATATATATATATATATATATATATATATATATATATATATATTATTTTGTTCCGAGATTTCAACTTATATCAAGGTGGAATATTTAGCGATTATTATTATTTTTTTTTTTATATCCAAACGATTTGTCGAAAACATATTTCGGGGCACAATTTAAAAAGAAAAATTCAAATTTTCTTCTTTGTGATTATTTGTATATATATATTTTTTAAATCAAATTCATTCATTTCCTTCTTTCTTTCTTTCATTGATTCATTCTTCTTTTTTTTCATTTTTTATGTTTGTACTTTCTTTTTTCTCATTCTCTTCTTTTTTCATATTCTTTCAGAACTCTTCCCGCTTCTTTTTTTTCTAATTCTTTCTTTCTTTCTCCTTTACGTTTGTACTTTTCTTTCTCATTTCCTTCTTT
Source organism: Acanthosepion esculentum (assembly GCA_964036315.1). Lineage (NCBI taxonomy): Eukaryota > Metazoa > Mollusca > Cephalopoda > Sepiida > Sepiidae > Acanthosepion > Acanthosepion esculentum. The sequence goes on from OZ038510.1 coordinate 68,568,288, forward strand.
TGCCATATTTTCCATATTTCCAACCTCTTCCCGCCTCTTTCTTTCTTCCTCAATTTCTTTCTTTCTCTCTTTCTTTTTCTTTCGTACTTTCTTTCTTTCTTTCGTACTTTCTTTCTTTCTTTCGTACTTTCTTTCTTTCTTTCTTTCTTTTCTTTACGTTTGTAATTTTCTTTCTTATTTTCTTCTTTTACCTTTTTTCTTACGTATATTCCAACCTCTTCCCGCTTCTTTCTTTCTTTGTTTTTTACGTTTGTACTTTTTCTTTCTTATTCATTTCTTTTGACATATTTCGAACCTCTTCCCTTTCTTTCTTTCTTTCTTTCTTTCTTTCTTTCTTTTCATATTTGTTCATTTATTTCTTATTTTCTTCTCTTTTAATTTTAAATTTTTTTCCGAGCTGTTTTTTCTTCTCGCTATCATTCTTTCTTTCTTTTTTCTAATATTTGTACATTTCATTATTTTCTTCTTTTTCTATTTTATAATTTTTCTGGCCTCTTCCTGTTTCTCCCTATCTTTCTTTCTTTCTTTCTTTCTTTCTATTTTTACATTTCTTTCTTATTTTCTTCTATTTTATACTTTTTTTTGAGCTCTTCCTTTTTCTCTTTCTTTCTTTCTTTCTTTCTTCTTTCTTTCTTTCTTTTTTTCTTTCACTATTTTTCCTCCTCCTTTTTCTCCAATTTTTTCAACTCCTGTAAGTTTTAGAATTAAATAATTTATCGTATGCAGTATCGAACAGGCGTCAAACTCTTTGACTTTCACTGAGTTCATGTGAAACTCTTTTATCGCGGTTCTTCACCTTGCCATTTTTCCCTGAGATGATCCGATATTGTTGGAATACTGACACTCATTACCTGAGACATTTTCTCTGACACTTTGACGTCGGTTTTGTTCGACTAGTATTCCCAGACGTTCATTGTCAATTGCCGATGGATGCCTTCTACTTCCATTTCCAAGACTCGTATCCCCACTGCGGAGCTTCAGAAACTAGCGCTCTACTCTCCATCTACAAATGGATTCTTCACCTCATACTCTGTTAATGTTAGCATGAGACTGAAAACCATGCTTGAACTCGTGCAAAAAAAGTAAACGCATCTCCATTTTTCATGTTCAGAATGAGGGGTATATAATGTTTTAAATTAAATTCTCGACGAGATTGACATAAAATTAACAAAGAGGGCACTTCAATCATCAAGAAGGAGTAACATATTTCTGTGCAAATATAATAATTTATTAGAACATAATTAAAATATTTGTTCTAAAATCGGACATTATTTTCCGAACGGCCTGATACTATTTTCAGGATGCGTCACGTATTTGAGAACTGGATTCTGAAAGTGATTGATATAAAAATTAACACAAAGTACACTTTTAATTATTAGGAATGAGTAATATATTTAGTGCAAATATTATAATAAAATTTAAATTAAAAATGTTAAAAAATTAAAATTGCACAGACAGGAGTTTTTGATTTTCTGATATATATATATATATATATATATATATATATATGATGTGGGTAGAAATAAAATCTCACTCTTTTTACCCGATAAATGGTGCGGTGTTCGTAAAGCTAGATAAGTGGTAATGGTGTAGTTAATACGCTGACTCTTTTTAGCTTCCCCTGTGTAGCTATGTCCTTCGGTTCTCTTTGCAAGTGACGAAGTTCATCTGTGGATCCGTTGGTTGAGATAATAATGATTCAGGGATCTTACTGATTAACCCATAGCTGGAGGGAGAAATGGTGGATTCGTACCGTTCTCAAGGTTATTGCGCGTAAGGGAATATAACGAACGCAACGGGAATTGGATCACCGCACTCCATTATCCATCACATCACCTGCACATCCATTATAGAACCAAACAAGATATTGACAGCATAGACATTGCTTAACTTCGGTGAACGTACGGAAATTAATGTATCAACATGATGTAGAGGTAGGAAATACAAAACTGCCGCATGAAAGACATGTGCATAGCCATCGGGTTATCATTTGGCATTGTATTTCAAATATTGATATTTGTGGTACATATTTTACAGACCGTGGAATCGCTTCTACTTGACTTCTCCACAGATTTCTTTTCTTTATTATCTGTGAATTGCCATGACTTCTTGGGGAAGATAGAGGAGTGGTTTCCCGTTGCCTTCTCCAAAGATTCCTTTTCTTTATTATCTGTGAATGGCCATGATCACTTGGGAAAGATAGTGGAAGGGTTTCCCGTTGCCTTCTCCACAGATTCCTTATCTTATTATCTGTGAATGACCATGATTTCTTGGGAAAGATAGTAGAAGGGTTTCCCGTTATCTACTCCACAGATTCTTTTTTCTTTATTATCTATACATGGCCATGATTTCTTGGGAAATATATTGGAGTGGTTTCCCGTTGCCTTCTCCACAGATTCCTTTTCTTTAGTATCTATGAATTGCCACGACTTCTTGGGAAAGATAGTGGAGTGGTTTCCCGTTGCTTTCTGCACAGATTAATTTTCTTTATTATCTGTAAATGGCCATGTTTTCTTGGCAAAGATAGTGGGGTGGTTTCCCGTTGACTTCTCCAGAGATTCCTTTTCTTTTTTATCTGTGAATTATCATGACTTCTTGGGAAAGGTAGTGAAGAGGTTTCCCGTTGCCTTCTCCATAGATTCCTTTTTTTATTTTCTGTAAATGGCCATGACTTCTTGGGAAAGATAGTGGAGTGGTTTCCCGTTGCCTTTTCCACAGATTCCTATTTTTTATTATCTGTAAATGACCATGATTTCTTGGGAAAGATAGTGGAGTGGTTTCCCGTTGCCTTTTCCACATATTCCTATTCTTTATTATCTGTAAATGACCATGATTTCTTGGGAAAAATAGTGGAGTGGTTTCCCATTGCCTTCTCCACAGATTCATTTTCTTTATTATCTATCAATTGCAACGACTTCTTGGGAAAGATAGTGGAGTGGTTTCCCTTTGCCTTTCCCACAGATTCCTATAATTTATTATCTGTAAATGGCCATGATTTCTTCGTAAAGATAGTGGAGAAGTTTCCCGTTTCCTTCTCCACATTTCCTAATTTTATTATTTGTGAATTGCCATGATTTCTTGGGAAAGATAATGGAGTGGTTTCCCGTTGCCTTCCCCACAGATTGCTTTTCTTTATTATCTGTGAATGGCCATGATTTCTTGGGAAAGATAGTGGAGTGGTTTCCCGTTGCCTTCTCCACAAATTCCTTTTCTTTATTTTCTGTGAATTGCCATGACTTCTTGGGAAAGATAGTGGAGTGGTTTCCCGTTGCCTTCTCCAGAGATTCCTTTTCTTTATTATCTGTGAATGGCCATGATACTTTTGGAAAAGATAGTGGAGTGGTTTCCCGTTGATTTCTCCACAGATTCCTTTTCTTTATTATCTATGAATGGCCATGACTTCTTGGGAAAGACAGTGGAGTTGTTTCCCGTTGCCTTCTCCACAGATTCCTTTTCATTATTATCTATGAATGGCCATGACTTCTTGGGAAAGAGAGTGGAGTGGTTTCCCGTTGCCTTCTCCACAGATTCCTTTTCTTTATTATCTGAGAATTGCCATGACTTCTTGGGAAAGATAGTGGAGTGGTTTCCCGTTGCCTTCTCCACAGATTCCTTTTCTTTATTATCTATGAATTGCCATGACTTCTTGGGAAAGAGAGTGGAGTGGTTTCCCGTTGCCTTCTTCACAGATTCCTTTTCTTTTTTATCTGAGAATTGCCATGACTTCTTGGGAAAGACAGTGGAGTTGTTTCCCGTTGCCTTCTCCACAGATTCCTGTTCTTTATTATCTCTGATTGGCCATGGCCTCTTACGAAAGACAGTGGAGTGATTTCCCGTTGTCTTCTCCACAGATTCCTTATTTTATTATCTGTGAATTTCCATGACTTCCTGGGAAAGATAGTGGAGTGATTTCCCGTTGCCTTCTCCACAGATTCCTTATTTTATTATCTGTGAATTGCCATGACTTCCTGGGAAAGATAGTGGAGTGATTTCCCGTTGCCTTCTCCACAGATTCCTTATTTTATTATCTGTGAATTGCCATGACTTCCAGGGAAAGATAGTGGAGTGGTTTCCCGTTGCCTTCTCCACAGATTCCTTTTCTTTATTATCTATGAATTGCCATGACTTCTTGGGAAAAATAGCGGTTTGATTTCCCGTTGCCTTCTCTACAGATTCTTTTTCTTTATTATCTGTGAATTGCCACGCCTTCCTGCGAAAGATAATGGAGTGGTTTCCTGTTGCCTTCTTCCTCAAAAGTATGTAAATTATCTTTGTAGCTTGATCCCGCCACCGTTTTGCCAGTTCAATGAATCATATCAATTTGAATGTGTTATTAGTATTTTGTCATTTGCTATACATTCTCCCTCCATATTTTCTCACTCACGGAAATTACGTTCTCCATGTTTTGGATTCTGAGATACTTCTCTTACACTAGCTGCTACCTAAGGCTGGAATGGCCAGTCTTTCCTGCCAAGGTAGAAGAAATATTAGATGGCGTTTGTGAGAACGTGAACGCCACGATTGAGGCTGGATATCGAACCATCGAATGTTTGCTCAGTTAACAGCATTTCCAAAATAAGAAAGTAGAAACTTCGTGTCATAAAATTTGACAATTAACATCTGCCCCATTCGCTGGGCAGTAGGCGTAATCCTTTCTCTCGTTCTAACCATTATTTTACGTCACAATGACGGAAGAACGTTAAATTGGTTCCTAAGAAACAATGTGTTTTTCGTGGTTAATGTTTCTTGGGGTTATTTGCAAAGAGACAAGTGGAAAGATTGGAGTATGCATTCAACAATTCTGACGACCAATAAGCTTTTCAGAAATAAAAGAACCACATTTATTGGTGAGTTGCAGCAGAGAGGACGGCGAAGAATAGACCAAAGGCTCGGAGAAATTCGAACAGAAAGACACGTATCACAATAAGAGCAAAAATAAACGCCATTTTAAAGTAATAGATAGAAAAGGAACGAAGTGGAATGCGATGGAATATGTTCAGTGTTAGTTTACGACTTGACTGGAGAAATAACTTTTGCATCTTTTTCTCCTGGGGTCTCGGTTACTGTATTATTAGTTTGACAAGCGGTTAAATGGTCGAATACAATGTCTGGTCTGGCCAGCAGGGATTGAACTACTTGAAAATTTCAAAACAACAATAATAATTATTATAAGAATGGCAACGGATTCAAATGAAAAGAACTGGAATTGTTTATCGTCTGAATGACAGAGAATTCAAGATGAAATATATATAAAAGGTGACTTGCATCGCAAAGTATTCGTTATCGATGTTCAGTTTAAACAGTTCGCACAAAGACGGGGCCAGTTGTAAAATTCGTAGGGGCAAGACAAGCAGAATAGTTTTTAGAATAATTAAATAAACATATCTAACAAAATACAAAACCTGCATTGATCAGACGATGTTTAACTGTTCAGATAAAAAAATAAATAAATAAATATATAAATAATAAAAGTAGACCTTTCTCTTGTTTAAAACCCCTTCCTCAAAGTCATGTGTCTTTCCTATTCTTGGAGGCCATTTCTCAAAGAATCATTTGGTTTTGTTTTTATCGCTGTTGTTATTATTGCAATCTATTCTATTCAATTAGTTGACTTGATCTTTTTTGTTGTTGTTATTATTGTTTTCGTCTTTTTTTTCTTTGTTATTGTTGTTGTTGCTGCTGCTGCTAATTATGTTTTTGTCTTAGACTTCTTTCCGTCTTTTATCTAAAATAACAAATAAATTCAGGGAAATCGACAAAGTTGGTGAAATGCCTTTGAGACGAGCAGATGCGGACATAGAATCGACAATGTCAGGTGAACGAAGACTTTCAAATCCCGCCCCGTCCCCGACAACCACCCCGCCAACAACAATCACTATCACCCCCACCACCATTCCTTCTTTCCTCGATCGCTGCTGACCCAACGTCATTTGAATGTCAAAGGAGAGTCGAGAGGACAATAACAAGACAGTTGGTGAAATTCGCCTCCGGGCGTGAAGAGCGCTCTTGGAGAACAATCGCCATTTTGAATAGACACTAATCACGCTATGAGACAAAGGGGAAGATTAAATACGCAAATCTGTTATAGCAATTGGTAGAGTATGAAAAAAAAGTCATGTTATGAGAATAGAAATTCAAAATGGAAGAAATACAAGAAAAAAAAAAGTACAAACAAACTAAAAGCAAAAGGAAGCAACTATTGGTAAAAATTCCCCCTTCTTCCCCGAAGAATTATAACGTTTGGTCATCGCAAGGCACGGGAACAATAAACATTGTATTCGTTAGAATGATGGAGTAAATACTAAAACAATGGCATGACAATAATAGCGTTAGCTATAAAAAGATTAGACAGGAAAAATGAATTTTGTTATTGATATGAATGTCAGTCACCACAAAAAAATGTTAGGGCTGTTAAAAAGAGAGAGAGAAAAAGAGAGAGAATGTTTGATATACAATAGAATGAAGATGAAGAAAAGGAACAAGAGAAGTAAAAGAAAATGTTATATGAAAGAAGGTAATAGAAAAGGGAAGAAAAAGATGGCGGGGTGCGGGGCGGAAAATGAACAGAAAGGAAAGAACTGGGTGGAGGGAAGAATGAAAAAAGAAGAAAAGAGTAGCAGTTTAAGAGAAGAGGGGAAAGAGGGCAAGGGAAAGGGAAGAAAAAGAAGGGGAAATAAAAGAAAAACAGTAAAAAGAAGGAAGGGTAAAAAGAAAAAGTAGGAGGAGGAGGAAGAGGGAAATAAAAACGAAAAGTGATAAGAAAGAGAAGGAAAGAAAAATAAATGGACACGAATACATCAAAGTAAAAAAGAAGATAATAAGAGGAAGAAGGAGAAGGAGGAAGAGAAAGAGGAGGAGGAGAGGTGGTGAAGAAGAAAAGGAAGAGAAAGGAGAGAAGAAAAGAAGAGCAGCAATGATATCTTCAATGAGAAGAAAGATAGAACGTGAAAAACGAAGCAGAAAAAAATATAGTGAAGAATGTGTGTAAAAGAAAAAGGTAAGATTAGAAGAAGAAGAAGAAAAAGAAGAAGAAGAAAAAGAAGAAAAAGAAGAAGAAAAAGAAGAAGAAGAAGAAAAAGAAGAAGAAAAAGAAGAAGAAGAAGAAAAAGAAGAAGAAGAAGAAAAAGAAGAAGAAGAAGAAGAAGAAGAAGAAGAAAAAGAAGAAGAAGAAGAAGAAGAAGAAGAAGAAGAAAGAGAAAACAGAGATGGAGGAGGTAGAATAAAGTTAAGACGAAACCGAGATATTGAAAAAGAAGATAGAAAGGGTTAAGGATTGAAGTAGTACTAATAGGAGGAGTAGGAGGAGGAGCAGGAAGAAGAAGATGAAAGCGATACAGTGATAAAAGAAGATAGAAAGGGTTAAGGAAGAAGGAGGAGGAGAAGGATGAAGGAAGAAATGAGGTGGAGGGAAAGAAGAAGAGCAGCAGTAGGAGAAGAAGAAGGAAAGGAAAAAATGCAGGTCGGATGAAAAAGGGAAACGTTCTAGAAGAGGAGGAGACGGACAGAAAAAGAAAAAGAAAGGAAACGAAAACTATAGAAAAAGGAAGAAACGACAAAGAAAATATTATTATAGAAAAAGAAGAACTAGAAGAAGAAGAAGAAGAAAAAGAAGAAGAAGAAGAAGAAGAAAAAGAAGAAGAAGAAGAAGAAGAAGAAGAAGAAGAAAAAAGAAGAAGAGGAATAGACACTAGAAGTAGGAAGAAAAGAAAAGACAAGGGAAGGGAAAGAGGAGAAGGAGGTAAAGGAGAAGAGTAAAGAAAAGAGGAAGAAGAAAAGCATTAGACGAAAAAAAGAAGAAAGTGAAGACAGAAATTAGAGTAAATAAACGAAAAACCAAAAAGGAAAAAAACACAACAGAAAAATTAAAAAAAAACACGTAGAAAAGAGTGAATAAAATACATGAAGAAGAAATAAGGAAGAGCTTTAAGAACTGAAGGAGTAGGAGGAAGAAAAGGAGCAGCACCAGAATGAAAAAATGGTATAGAAGAAGGAGGAGGTGAAAATGGAGAGGGAAGAGGAGTGCAATAAGGAGTAGGAGGAAAACGAGACGAAGGAGTAGGAAGAACAGCAGTTCCATCAGTAGTAAATAAGTACGAAGAACGCGGAGCAGGACCAGTAGAAGAAGGAGGAGAAGAGGTAGGAGAAGATGAAAAAGAAAAAGGAAGAGAAAAAGAGACAATAGGGAGTGGACGGAGGAGAGTAGTGGTAGTAGTAGTAAAAGAAGAATAAGAATTAGAAGAGTAGAAATAGGGAGAAGACGGAAAGGAGCAGCAGAAAAGGTGAACGTGAAGCAATAGGGGAAGGAGAGAGGGAAGAGATTTAGTAGAAGAATAAGAGGGGGGAAATGAGTAAAGGAATATGATAAGAAGAAGAAGAAGAAGAAGAAGAAGAAGAAGAAGAAGAAGAAGAAGAAGAAGAAGAAGAAGAAGAAGAAGAAGAAGAAGAAGAAGAAGAAAGGAAAATAAGAACGGAGAAGGAAAAGGATAAGGAGGGATAGAAAATAAGAAGGAGTAAAAGAATAGAAGTTTACGGAGAATGGGGGGGCGCAGCGTCAGCAGTTTTAAAAGAAGAAGGAGCGAAAGAAGAAGGAATAGGCAGAAGAGGAGGGGAGGAAAGTATCAGTTTTAGAAGAAGTAGAAGAAGAAGAAGAAGGAGAAGAAAAAGAAGAAGAATGAAGACCAGCAGCAGCAGTGAACAAAATGGCGACTGAATAAAAAAAAGATTCTAGGCGAAAGAAAAAGACGAGAAAATTGAACAATGTCAAGAAGACGACAAGATATTCTGAAAGCAAAAAAGTGATGAACAAAGCAATAGTCCGAGGCAGAAAGTTGAGAAGAAATGAATAAAGGAGGCAATATGTCCTTACTGGCGACATTAATACAAATAAATTTCTTTCAGGAGAAGAGAATGGCAATAGAGACGATCCAGAAATTAAAGTCTTATAGAAACAATTATGAGGAAAACACGAAGGGAAATGTAAAAATGAAGGGACAAAGGTAAGAGAAACGAAAAAGGAGAATTATTACAATAAAAATGTTATGAACAACAACAACAACAACAACAACAACAACAACAATAATAATAATAATAATAATAATAATAATAATAATAAGAAGAAGAAGAAGAAGAAGAAGAAGAAACACGAAGTGTAGAACATCTTGGTTACTTTTGAATAGTGAAAATAAAATGAAAAAGAACCAAGAAGTCGGCGAAGAAGGGTAATAATAATAATAACAGTAAGAAGGAAAAGGAGACGTAGAAGGGAAAGACGAATGTAGCCAAGAAGAAGGCGGCGAAGAAGGACGCTAATAATAATAATAATAATAATAATAATAATAATAATAATAATAACAATAATAACAACGAGAATGAAAAAGGAGACGTAGAAGGGAAAGACAAAGTTAGGCAAGAAGGCGGCGGCGAAGAAGGACGCTAATAATAATAATAATAATAATAATAATAATAATAATAATAATAATAACATCATGGGAACATCAACAATTCCTGTTGTAGTTGGAGCCCTTGGACTGGTTGGAAAAGATTCCAGTAGGCTGATTGAAGGGATCCCTGGAATTCCATGCCTCAAAGAGATACAAAAAATTGTTCTGACAAGTACAGCCCACACTTTACGAAGGGCTTTATCTATGTAATTTTTTTTTTTTTCAGTGGAAAGTGTCATGATGCCATTTCTAACATTAGGTCCCTGGGCGGGACCCGGGAAGAAATGTGTAAACGCCAGATATCAAAGGAAATAAAAATAATAATAATAATAAATCCTACCAATAATAAACGAAGCGATTACCATCTATGCCAAACGAGTAAGGCAGAAAACAAAACAACTTGGGCAAATGAAATTGCAACAAAAATCGGGCGAGAAGGTGTTTAAATGCAAATACCTAAAAAGAAAGAAAGAAACAGATGTGGACCAACAGAAAACACATCAGTGACTGAGAAGCACCGGATTGAAATCTGAGACAGAAGGTCTAATTATTGTAGCTCAGGACCAAAGCCTCGCAACCCGATCCTATCACTGTCACATATTTAAGGGTGGAACTAACCTGAAATGCAGGATCTGCAAAAAATATTATGAAACTGTCGACAAAATTATCTCAGGATGTCCGGAACTAGCAAAAAATGAATACACCCACAGACGTAACAAGGTAGCGATATATGTGCACTGAAAGATATGCAAGAAGCACAAAATCGAAACCACTGAGAGATGGTATGAGCACCAACCAGACACAGTTACCCAAAATAACGATGTAACTATCCTCTGGGACATGCCATTTCAAACTGACAGGGAAATAAAAGCCAACAGGCCTGATATTATCATAAAAGACAAGAAATTCAGGAAGTGCATTCTTATTGACATAGCGGTACCATCTGAGGGAAATACCTCCAAGTACAAGGACCTGGAGATCAAGATTAACAGGATTTGGGGAATGAAGACTGAGACTGTATCAATAGTAATCGGAGCTCTGGCCTCATGAGAAAAGGAATGGACACTTACTTACAGTGTTCCTGGTAACATCGACATACCTACTAGGAATATCTCATATACTAAGAAAAGTGCGATCAATTGCATGACAATTCTCCTATAGGGTCTAAGGACCATAGTTTGGACTCGCTCTACAGGATTCAAAGCAGGAAACATAACCCAAGAACAATAATAATGATAGTGAGAAGATAAAGGAGATTTAGAAGAAGACGAAGGTAGCCAAGAAGAGGAGGGCGAAGAACAATAATAATAATAATAATAATAATAATGGGAACAACAAGGAGATTTAGAAGGAAATGATGAAGATAGTCAAGAAATCGGCGAAGAAAGACAGCAGCAACAAAAACAACAACAACAACAATAATAATAATAGGGATAAGAAAAAGTAGAAGACGATGGTGGCCATGAAATAGACGGTAAAGAATACTACCACTACTACGACTACCACCTCTAATAATAATAACAATAAAAATAATAAGAAGACGGCGAAGAAGGACAATAATAATAATAATAATAATAATAATAATAATAATAGTGAGAGAAAAAGGAGATGTAGAAGGAGAAGACGAAGATAGCCAAGAAGAAGACAATAATAATAATAATAATAATTAGAAGAATTAGCAGAATTAAAAAATGTAGGAGAAAACGAAGATAGCCAAGAAGAAGTCTGTGAAGTAGGACAACAACAACAACAACAATAATAATAATAATAATAATAATAATAATAATAATAATAATAATAATAGTGAAATAGTAAAAGAAGAAAAAAGTAATGGAGGCGGAGAAAACGAAAGTTGTGTAAGAAGAAGAAAGCGAAGAAAGGCGTTAATATTAATAAATGAAGCCCACAAAGTCAAAAAGGGAATTTCAAGTGGGTGAAGAAGTGCAAATAAACCGTAATGCACCGACTGCAGCGGCAAAGAAACTAAAAAAAAACGCAAATCCAATGTGCCAAATGCAGAACCGATGGCAAGATAATCGTGTTCATGGTCAATACTCTGCTCGTACGTAGGTAAACCCCGTACCCATGGTTAAATCGTGCAGCGTTAAAAAAGG
>OZ038510.1:68584841-68612341 GCA_964036315.1 Acanthosepion esculentum
CCTCATAGTCTCTATGAAGTCCAAACTAGTTCTCAGATGTACAATTAGAACAGAGGAAAGATCATCAGAACAATTACCATAAAAATATTTTATAAAAAAGGCAGAGTGAAGCTAATTTACGGTGGTCGAAAAGTCACTGAAGCCGAGATCTCATGTCATTGCAGATTATTTTGGAGATTTTATCAAGAATCTCTAAATAAATATCAGTACCACTTGGGAATACCAGGTTCTGTAAGCATGGATGTGTGGATGGTGTAATGGATAACGGCTGGGAATTCTTAAACGGAGATCCGAGTTCCAATTCCAGTCGGATTTCTTATATTTATGTGCAAATACCTTTGGAAACCGGCTAAATCCACCTCTCCTCCATCAGCTATGGGCTAATTAGTAAGACTTGTATCAGTCAAAAGATCATTATCTAAAAAAATGATATTAAGTCCAAAATAAACGAAATGAAAACCTACAGTGTAAGTTTTTGAATACACCGGGTATATTGTTATCTGTCGAGTTACAAGGACTCCAGACTAGCAAAATTTTCTGCGCAGTGCCCCAAACAAGTGATTTTTATGAATTATTCTACATTATTTATATTGTGAATTATTATTATTGTGTTGATGCATAATTATCAGGCGTTTTTTTTTTAATATTTATTATGAAAAGAGAAATATAACAATTCAACAATAACATTTTTAAATGATTATTCCGAAGCGTATGATTATCGACACACATTTTTATAACCTGAAAATAAAATAATATTTTTATTAAAAAAGTAAACAAAACAGCCATTTTTATTTAACAAATAACTCGCCGACAAAAACGCCTGATAATTATGCACCAACCCAATAAAAAAAATCATAATAATGTACTCGTATTTATCTAATATTTTCTATAAGTATTTTCATGGCAATTGTTCTTTCCTCTTTGGTACCTCGACCTCATAAATTTAACCGTAGTACTAGATTGGCAACTAGGTCTCATCGCCTGTTAACTCACTTCCGGTTTCTTCCTTTCCAGTCAACCAGGAGTGTTTCGAAGATTTAGATTCAACAGTCGACATCTTCTGTGTTTCTGAATCCTGTCCTTTTTTTGCCATTCTTCTCACTAACAATTTCTCATTTTATTTTTCTGTATCCCCTCCTTGAGTCTTAGGGGCTTTATTACCTTCCTTAGCATGAAATGATTTTTAAAAAGTAAAAAAAAAAAACAGCAATTTTTATTAACAAATAACTCGCCTACAAAAACGCCTGATAATTATGCACCAACCCAATATTATTATTATTAGTCGTAGTAGTAGTATTTTGGATCGTTATTACTATTATTTTGAATTATTTCTATTGACATTATTTTAGTGGGAATTACTATTATTATTATTAGTGTGAATTATTTTTCAATGTTATTATTATTATTGTGAATTATTATTATCATTGCGAATTATTTTCTTAGTGTTATTATCGTTAGTGTAAATTATTATTATTTTGATTATATTTGTACATACTATGAATTATATTTCATTATCCCTGTGAACAGTTTTCTTGTTACTATTAATGGTAGTGTGAATCGTTATTATTATAATTATTATTACTATTATTATTATTCTACTCGTCCTTCGCACGACCGTTACGCCCTGCCAATACTCCATAAATAATGGCTTATTCCGTTTTTGATTGCGTGGAAGACAAAAAACAAAAGACTACTTGGTTTCAGCTAGAATAAAAAAGAAAGAAAATAAAAGAGGCGAGAGAGAAAGAAAGAAAGAAAGAGAATCATATTAAGCTGATGATACTCTTTCTGCTAAGCCAAAAGGCTGAGAAACGATTGGCAGGATGTGAAACAAGGTCAGTTTAATGTGAGGAGCCCGAGCGCTAGGAACCTGGGCCAGGTCCCAAAATAGTCCAGATAATGGCGCTAGCATCGGTATTACTACCGATCCTCCGTTTAGTGCAATGAGGAGAGTACTGCCGCGGGCAGGGGTTTCCCGAGACGATGCACCTATCAATATTTTCGGTTGCACTCTGTCCGCAGATAGAGACAAAACTGTGTTGCGCCCCGTCTGTAGACAGAGACACAACTGAGTGATAAAATGGAGTTTATCTAAACGAGGGCAGATACTACAATTTCAACTAAGCCAAAAGGCCGAGAACTATTTTCGTTTTTCAGCAGGCGCACGTCACTTCCGAATGTGACACAAGGTCGAAGTTTAGAGTAGGTTTACCGACGATATCGTGGGAAAATTGCCCAAGCCCCTTTGGCACATTTCCTTTTAGGGACGCCAGAAGGAGAGGTACTGACTAGGGTGGGAGGAAGGCATTCCAGACCCCCTGTAAAGACCGAGAATGATAGTGACAGTGATAAAAAATCGCCAGTTTTCAAACGCACACACTATCGAAACACACAATTACGTACCTTCAATGTTACTTTTGCACATTTATCTAATCCGAAATCCATGACGATGTCAACACGGAGACATTTTACAATATTAAGGATACCCTTCAATTCATTGTCGTCTTTGGCATGGAAACCCTACCGGGATTCAACATTGGCAGCCACAATCATAACAACATAAGGTACGCAGAGGACACTGTGCTGAGAGCAGACACAGAAAAGAAATAAAACCTCCTACAGAGCTAGCGAGGGAGAGCGGGAAGAAGGGACAAAGCATAAACTACAAGAAGACAGAATGCATGGTTATCAGTAAAAGGATGAGCTCGAAATGCGATTTGCAGGTCGGAAACACTAGAATCTAGCAGACGCGGAAGTTTAAATATCTGGGAAGCGTTTTGACAGAGGATGGTAAGTGAGACACTGAGATCCGTAGACATATTGGAATGGCCAAGGACGCATTCCAAAAGGTGGGCAGACTATTACGAGACAGGAGGATTTCCTCGGTAACAAAGAAAAGAGTACTCACCTGCTACGTGACATCTGTCCTTCTTTACGACAGCGAATGTTAGACGATTTCCTCAAAAATGAAGAAGAGACTCGAGGCGACGGAGATGCTAAGGATACCATGGACCGAACATGTGAGCAACGATGAGGTTTTGGAGAGGATGCAAACAAGGAGGAAGCTTATCCTTAACACCAGGAAGAGGCAGTTGAAATTTCTGAGACACGTAATGAGAAAAGAGTGTTTGGAGAGTCTGATACTCAAAAGTCAAGCAAGGCGATAAAGCCACTAAGACGCAAGTGGTTACTGGGAGTGAATGGGAATAAGAACACTTTAGTGATGAGAAAGGACAATAAAAGAATAAGAATTAAGAAGGCGATTGATTAAAATTTTTGGAGATCGTAGGTGCCAGGAGAAACAAGAAGACGAAGGAGATTTCCACAATCAAGTAGTATGAGAGGTGCTAACAGTTGCTGCCACTCTGAAACAGGGTGGTAGCACCTGTTAGGGTCCCAGGTATGGGCGGATAGTAAACCCTCAAACTGGTTTCAAAACATTTTGAAAATATAAAAATATATTTTTATAGTAAAAATAATAGCAAATACATTTTCATAGTAAAAAACAAAAACAAAAACAACAACAAAAAAAAAAAACAGACACAAAAGCCATCTTTCTCTTCCCGAGTTCTCATCCCGAGTTGCAATTCATTTCACCACCCGCGCATCTTCATTTCGATGAAGCTATGTCATTATTAATTTTTGGGACATTTTATTTTTCATCATTTTTTTCCCCAGTCATTTCATCGTAAGCAAGGTAATAATGCCCCTAAGAACGAAAAGAGGGGGAGTGGTTACTGAAACAAATCCTAAAGTGTTAGTGAGCAGAAATGGCAAAAAAAATGAACAGGATTTTTTAGAAAGACAGTAGATGTCGACTGTTTGTTGAATTTAAATCTTTGAAACACTCGTAGTTGACAGGAAAGCAAGGAACCGGAAGTGATTTAACAGGCGATGAGATCCAATTGCCAATCTAGTACTACGGTTAAATTTATAAGCTCGAGGTACCAAAGAGGAAAGAACAATTGCTATGAAAAGATAATAGAAAAATTATAGAAAATATTAGATAAATACGAGTACATTGTTAAGATTTTTGGTGGGTGTAGTTGGTGCATAATTATCAGGCGTTTTCGTAGTCGAGTTATTTGATAATTAAAATTTCTGTTTTGTTTACAATTTTTAATAAAAATATTATTTTATTTTCAGTTTATAAACATGCGTGTCGATAATCATACGCTCCGAAATATTCATTTAAAAATGTTATTGTTGAATTGTTATGTTTCTTTTTTCATAATAAATATTGTTTAAAAAACGCCTGATAATTATGCACCAACCCAATACATAATCGATATTGATTGATACATAGATAAGGACAGATTGAGATACATAGATAGATGGACAGATAGACAGACAGACAGACACACTGACTGACTGACTGAGATTTTATTTTCAGGTTATAAAAATGCGTGTCGATAATCATAGGCTCCGCAATAATCCTTTAAAAATGTTATTGTTGAATTGTTATGTTTCTTTTTTCATAATAAATATTGTTTAAAAAACGCCTGATAATTATGCACCTACCCAGTATATATTTAATGTATTGGGTCAGCAGATCCTTTTTAAAACACATTTTTAGATATTTTAAATCCTCTTCACTTAAAATATTTTAAAATTTTTTTAAAAACTTGAATTTTTTAAAAAAATATGTTTAAATATTGTATTTGTACATAATTATCAGGTGTTTTTGTAGGCGAATAATTTGTTAATAAAAATTTCTGTTTTGTTTACTTATTTTAATAAAAATATTATTTTATTTTCAGGTTATAAAAATGCGTGTTGATAATCATACCCTCCACAATAATCATTTAAAAATGTTATTGGTGAATTCGTATGATTCTTTTTTCATAATAAATATAGTTTAAAAACGCCTGATAATTATGCACCAACCCAATACTAATAAAAGGTACAACAGCCACTCCAGGTAGATGGTTACTGAGGGAGATTGCTGTGTGAGCGGTAAATTAAGAGGTAAGAGGCACAGATTATGAAGGAAAGTTAACAGTTAAAGCTTGACATGAACAACTTAAGATAGTAGTGGTTGTGAAAGTATTCCCTTGGGAGTCGGTTCCTCAAAGTAGTGCTTTGTGCGAGGAAGTTGTTCGTGTGGAACTTACTTCTCACTAATTGAATACAAAGAGAATGGCGGTTTTTCGCTTCAGGGTACATGACGTCGCAGGTCTTAGCTGTGAGGGTGAGAGTTGGCGGGAATAAGGAATGTAACTCGTTTGAGCATTGTCCATGGAAATAGCGACAAAGTAGCGAGAGGCTTGCAAGGTTTCGTCTGTGGGAAAAGAGGTTCACCCACAATAATAAATAATCTATCTATATATAAAATTCTGTAGAGCAGGCACGGTGGAGTTATGGATAGCGGCTCGGATTGAGGAATCGGAGAGCTGAGTTCGAATTCCACTTACGCGCTAATATCCTTGGGAAAGGTATGAACCTCTTCTTCTCCACTTCCCCGGATATAGGTAAATAGCAGGACAGACTGGGTTGTATAGCCTTGGGTTAGAAGAAGGACAACTCTTAATACAAAACCTGATTCTCCAGGCTGGGGTTTGTGCAATAGGCTATCAACCTACTCACTTAAAAACAGAAACGATACCTAGCAGCCTTATATTCCGCAATGAATTTAAAGGTGTTATATCTCGTGCAAGATATAATAAACAAAGTTACCCGAATGTAGGTTTTCAATAATAAGTTTGTAATCGGATGTAGTCCAGAGACAGAGTCGAGAGTATGCTAAACCTCAATAGGTGTTTACAAACGAAGTTGCCCCTGACTGTCTGCTGTGGTCGTACTTAATCGGCAAACAGTCCGTCCATTATCGTGAATGGGGAAGTTGGGTTATACCATCACAACACCTCCCCCCGAAGCTGAATTTCTCACTTTTGAAAATTTCTGCTTCTAATGTCGTCTTCTTTTTGGATCCGGGCTAAAACGCTCCACTGGTTTTCTTTCCCGTGTGCTCCTTCTTTTAGTCGTCACAATTAGATCCTTTTTTAGCGAAGATAATTTTCGCTTTTCAGCTCGTAAGGCTGGTCCATGCGATACAGGTTCATATACACTATTAGGTAGTGTCATGTTAAAAGCATCGCATAGCACTTCCATCGGAATTTCTTCTTCGCTTTTTTCACTTTCTTCACCATATCGTGGTCTAATCTGATTGATGTGTCTTTTACACGTAAATTTTTTACTTTTAATCGTGTAGATCACTTTACCAATCCTTTTCTGGATTATGCCATCCATCCAATAGCTTTTTCCACTTTGAAAATTAAAAAAAACTGTCTCCTGAAGTGTACTTTTTTATGTTGACTTTTTCCTCTTTCTTAGCAACTTTTTTGTTTTGATAGGGTAACAATCTATCGAAAATTGACCTAATTTTCCTTGCAAACATAATTTCCGCCGGTGACATTTTCGCATCGTTGTTCTCATTAGGAGTTACCCTATATATTGCTAAGAACTTCTGAATAGTTCTTTCTTCCGTGTCCATACCTTGATTTTTACATAAAGCACGTTTAAAAGTGTCAACAAATTTCTCGGCTTGACCGTTCGACCTGGGATGACACACTGGTGTAGTTATGTGTTCAACGTCTAAGGCAGTACAGAAATTCTTAAACTCCATACTTGTGAACGCCGTACCTTTGTCGCTAACCAATGTCCTGGGAACCTCGAAACGACTGAAAATTTCATCCAATGCACTGATGGTGTTCCTAGATGTAGAATGCTTGCACTTGACTACCTCAGGCCATTTCGATAAAGAGTCCACCAATATCAAATAATAGTACCCATTAATTGGTCCAGCATAGTCTATATGTAGACGTGCCCACGTCAAATCCGTTTTCGGCCAAGGATTCATTTTGACCGGAGGTGCCCTTGCAGCCAATTGACAACCTCTACATAGTCTTACAAAAACTTCAATATCCTTGTCCATTCCTGGCCAGTATACGTAACCACGCATGAGTGATTTCATCCGAGACATTCCAGGATGACCGGTATGAAATTCTTTCAGCATATCTGTACGTAGAGATTGAGGTATAACAATTCTATCTGCGTACATCAACGTGTTGTCGCAAATTGAGAAAGGTGAAATCTGAGTTCCCTTTTTCTGTTTTTTGTTCCATCTCGTCTGGTTCTTTAAATTCACAATATAGTTATCTTTTTCCGCTTCTTTTTTATTTGGTCCCACGTTACCGGCAATTCCCTGACTGTATTCAACAAGAGACCTGATATTTCTTTTTCCTCAGTTAATGCTGCTATAACCGTCTCTTCTAAAATTTCTTCCATTTCTGGAATTAGCATTGACAGTCCATCCGCATGCCCATGTTCTTTAGATTTGATGTATTCCATCCTAAAATGGTAATTAAGCAGAGTTACACCCCATCGCCGTAAACGATTAGCTGTATGCGTAGGAATGCCTTTTTTACCTCCAAATATTGTAAGTAACGGTTTATGGTTCGTTTGAAGTACAAATGATCTACCATGTAAAAAGCGATGGTATTTTTTAACCCCGAACACAATCGACAAAGCCTCCTTCTCGATCTGGCTATAATTTTTTTCAGCCGGAAGAAGAGTCCTCGACGCGTACGCGATCGGTCTAGTAGTGCCATCTTCATATTTGTGCAGCAGTGCAGCCCCCACTCCGTACAAACTTGCGTCAGTTGCCAGGATGATCTCTTTCTCAGGATCATAATGTGCTAAGGCGAGATCTGAGAGTAGGCATTTTTTTTATTTTCTGAAAAGCCGTCTCGCAATCTTCCGACCAAAACCATTTCTTGTCTTTTTTCAATAATTCGTTAAGGGGGGCTCTTAAATCATACATTTTAGGTATGTAGATTGCATAATATTGCCAACCCCAGAAACGATTGTAGTTTCGCAACTGTGTCGGGTGCAGGCATGTTCTTAATTGCATCGGCTCTCTATGGGTCCGGTTTCCTGCCTTCACTGTCTATCACATGTCCGAGGTATGTAATTCTTTCCATGAAGAATTTACACTTCTCGTGGCTTAATTTAAAGCCAAACTCTTCTAGTCTTTTAAATATCGCTCTGATGTGCGTTTTATGTTCTTGAACATTCTTACTTTTGACTAGAACGTCATCTAAATAGGCGGTACCAAACTCAAGGCCCGCCAGCATAGTGTCCATCACCTGTTGGAACAAAGCTGGGGGCGACCTTTAAGCCGAAAGGAAGCCTATTTAGCTTATAAATACCTTTATGTGTATTTATACACAAATATTTTGAGCATTCGTCACTCACTTTAATCTGCAAGTATGCGTCAGACAAGTCGATTTTTGAAAAGATCTTACCATCATTCAACTTTGAAAAAATATCTTCTGGTGAAGGTAGTGGATAACTGTGATTTTTAAGGCAATCGTTTAACCCTGTTGAAAAATCTGCGCACACTCTTATTTTTCCGTTTTTCTTCTTAACGTAGACTGTGGGCGAGGCCCAATCAGCATGATCAACCTTAGATATCACTCCAATTTTTTCTAGCCTTTCCAATTCCTTATTAATTGTGTCTAAAGAGGAAAAAGGAACGTTCCTCTTAGGTTTAAAAATTGGTTTCACATTTTCCTTGAGTTCAAATTTGACTTCCGTCTTAGTACATAAACCCAACCCCTCAGAAAAAACTCTGGGATATTCTTGTTTTAATTCATTCATGAATTTTTCATTTTTAATACTTTTTTGTTTTTCTGCACTGTTTATTACGTTGCAAAATGAGTTAATCGGGAGTTCAAACAAATCAAAAAGTACTATCCAGTCTACTCCAAAAAGACATGAATTAATCCCTTGGATTACATACACTTTCGTTTTTGCAGTCTTGCCACATAACGAAATATTGCACTTTAATTCTCCCATAAAGTTTAATTTTTTTCCTAAAACCCCTCTAGCGTTTTTTTTGGTTTCAGATAATTTGGGTCTTCCAATATTTTTCCATGTTTGTTCATCAATGATGCTTATGTCTGAACCAGAATCCAATAGAAAAGTAATTGTATGATTATCCATACGTACGTCTACGTATTTTCTATTTTTACCGTTCTGAATTTCTTTTTCTGATAATACCAGGCTTACATCTTGTAATTTCCTTTTCTGGCAAACGGAATATTTATGCCCTTTTTTCCGCACGATTGGCAGAATTTATTTTTGTACCAACACACGTCTTTGGTATGGTTTTTATTTCCGCATGATTGGCAGAATTTATTTTTGTACCAACACACGTCTTTGGTATGGTTATTTTTTCCACACGTCTCACATTTTTCTGTCTTTTTGGCTTTTGGGTTTTTTTGAGTTTTTACGTGTCGAACATTAGCCACACTTTTTTCCTCAATTTGTGTATTATCCCTTTTTACGTTTATGAGACGTTGGCATTCTTCGGTCACCCTTTGTAATGTTATGTTCGAGTCTTGCTCGACCATTATTAATATTCTCGACCTAATTTCTTTATATTTACGATCAGTTAGTCCTTGAAGAAAAATTAGGCACTTGAGTACATCTTTGGAAATTTCTTCTAACTTGAATTGTTCAACCAGAGAGTTCACTGTTCCCGCGTATGCCAGAAAATCCTCGTTATCTGCTTTAACGATGTTTAGACATCTGTATCGCGTGTGAAACAGACTATTTCTTTCGTCAAATATTTTTTTTTGACAGAATACTTATAGTTTCTTCAAACGAAACTTCCAGTTTTCTGGGCAATATCAAGTTTGAGTACTTCGTGTTCTCGTTTGTCCCTAGTTTCTGGACTAATAATGTTACTCGTTCCTCATCCGACCAATGTTGACATCTCTTGGTAAATATAGTTTCGAAACGTTTAAAGTATGCTGGAAATGTAATGCCCGAATCAGGTTCATATATAAATTCGGATAATGAATTTGCTGTTCCTTCGGCAGAAAAAACAGCGTTTTTTCTTTCTCCAGTCGACTGTTTCAGAATTTTTTCGAGACTTTTTTGCTGTTGTAATATTTGTTGTTGTAACTCTTGGTGCTGTTGTTGTTGCTGTTGTTGTAACCCTTGGTGCTGTTGTTGTTGCTGTTGCAAGCTTGTACACAGCATTTTAGTCATTTCGACTAATTGCTCCATCCTGACTTTATTCAGAATTCGACAAAAAAAAAAAATTTTTTTTTTTTTTTTTTTTTTAAACGGTTAACAGACAATTTACAGCCGTAATATTTTTACAATCCGTACTTTTTCCTTGAATAACGAATTATTAGACCGGCTCGCATTTGAGTCACGGTTCAATATATACTTTTCAAATCACAATTTAAAAGTAAACATTTTCTTACTTTTCAAAAAGTTTCCTTTTGCTTTGTGACTCCGCTTTCGAAATCCTATTCGGCGTCAACTGATATATATATATATATAAAAAAAATTTTCCCAAGTAAGTACGTTGCCAGCAAAGTTATAACTTTTTTTTTCTTTGGTGAAGTTCGTTCCACAATTCTCGTCGCCAGCTGTTATATCTCGTGCAAGATATAATAAACAAAGTAACCCGAATGTAGGTTTTCAATAATAAGTTTATAATCGGATGTAGTACAGAGACAGAGTCGAGAGTATGCTAAACCTCAATAGGTGTTAACAAACGAAGTCGCTCTTGACTGTCTGCTGTGGTCGTACTTAATCGGCAAACAGTCCGTCCATTATCGTGAATGGGGAAGTTGGGTTATACCATCACAACAAAAGGCATATATAAATATATATATATAAATGTAAAATCCCATACACGATTGTTGTCTCTTTCGAAACATAAACATAAAAACTGAACTGAAAGACACTCATACGTTGAAAACAACGGGAGAGTCCATCATTATATATATATATATATATATATATATATATATATATATATATATATGGACACTGAGATCAACGCCAGGTGACGACAGTCTGTTTCACGCTTGAAGCGAGTCTTCAGGCAATATTTATTTCTATATTTATATTTACACACCCTCTATCTCAGGTATTGGGCAGGTTTACCGATAAGTATAGCATACCTGAAAACTATATATATATATATATATATATATATATATATATATATATATATATATATATATATGTATACATATATACATATATATATATATATATATATGAAATTTTGAGGATAAGTGCAAATAGTAAAGGGGTACAAAATTACAGTTGATTTTACTATGGTGCGTCACTTTGTACAATAAAGTTTCATTAATTTGGGGGGAAAAATTAAAATTTAATATTTAACATACACAATATCCTCACTATTTTAGAAACAATTTAATAATTAAAATAGCAAATACTTATTTAATAAAAATGCATATTCTGTCGATTGCCGGCCACAGTCTTAACAACGTAAGATACGCAGATGACACAGTGCTGGTAGCAGACACGGAAAGAAAACTATAAAACCTCCGATAGAAGACAGAATGCGCGGTCATCAGCAAAAGGATGAGCTCGAAATCCGATTTACAGGTCGGGGACACTAAAATTCAAGCAGGTGTGGAAGTTTAAATATTTGGGAAGTGTTTTAACAGAGGACGGTAAGTGCGACGCTGAGATCCGTAGACGTATTGAAATGGCCAAGGACGCATTCCAAAAGCTGGGCAGAGTATTGCGAGACAGGAGGATTTCTTTGGTAACAAAGACAAGAATACTGAGCTGCTACGTGATATCTGTCCTCCTTTACGACAGCTAATATTGGACGGTATCCTAAAAAATGAAGAAGAGTCTTGATCCCGAAATGCGATTTACTGGAATCTGTTATCAAAGGAGAAATAATTATTAAATGCCTGACTCACCCCACTTACATATTAATATCTGCTGCATTCTGGATACAGTTCGATAAAACCGCATACATAACAATAATGAAGTATGACGTTTCTTTGATTTTGTATACTTTCCTTGAATCTAACATTCGCGGCTAACTTTACGGCAGCGAATGTTGGACGGTCGCCTCAAAAATGAAGAAGAGACTTGAGGAAACGGAGGTATGCTTCTACAGATGGATGTTGAGTATATCATGAACCGAGCGTGTGAGCAACGATGAGGTTTTGGAGAGGAAGCAAACAAGGAGGAAGCTTATACTTAACATCAGGAAGAGGCAGCTGAAATTTCTGAGACACGTCATGAGAAAAGAGGGCTTGGAGAATCTGATACTCACAAGTCGAATAGAGGGAAAGAGATAAGGCTGCTAAGGATATCATGGACAGAGCGTGTGAGCAACGATGAGGTTTTGGAGACGATACAAACAAGGAGGAATCTTATAGTTAACATCAGGAAGAGGCAGCTGGAATTTCTGAGACACGTAATGAGAAAAGAGGGCTTGGAGAATTTGATACTCACAGGTCGAATAGAAGGAAAGAACGACAATAGAAAGCAATGCAGGACATACTTAGCAGGCTTAAGCAAGTGGATGATGTGACGAAAGACATGACTTACCTGGGTGTGCAAAACGAGTGCGAACATGTCTCGTCTGCAGAGTACTCCCGAAAAGAAATATGGCCGCTATCGAAGACGCAATTAATGTGCTCCGATCTCGTCCAAAACGAGACGATATATGCACACATGCAAATTTCAGCCGTGTCGGGTTGGACATAAAAGCGAGGTGCCAGCGGCACACATCAGGTCGAGTCATTCGGCGGATTCGTGCAGCAGAGGTGGACGTGCGAATTCCTTGGCGGACCAAGAGGAAGTTGAAGTAGGCGCGTCCGAGTTGGTGTCTGTTTCACGACTGCCCGGTGTAACGGCCGAGAAAAGGGAGACTCGCAGTCCATTTCCTCGAGGCGACCGACGACGAAAGTAGAACAGCTGGTCTGCCGGCGAACGACACACAGCACTCTGTAACCCCCCCCCTCTCGTCACTTTTTTTCTTTTTGTTCACTACAGATGACGGAAATTGGCGTCGGGAAGATGTAGAGGGAGGAAACTTGAGCTACAAGGGATAGGGAGAAGTGGAGAGCCATGATCACCTACTTCATGAAGGGAGACAGCACATGAAAAAAAAATACATGTGCCTCTTGTATGAACATTTCTGATATATATATATATATATATATATATATATATATATATATATATATAGTAGCGGCCATAATATAAGGAACAGAAACAACAAAAAACATAAATACGTGTATTACTTAAAAAGTAATGCATGATTAACAAAGAAATTTTTACCGAATAAAGATTAGGGTGTAATCCATAAATATTATACAAAGTTACAAAAATTTACATAATAGTTTTTTTTTAAATAAAGATTAAATGGAACAAAGGAAATAAACTACTGGACAAAAGTTAAGGAACGATCTTGTTAATACTTGATTGTGAACAAAGTATCAACAAAATTTAATATTTGGTAAACATCCCCTTATGTTCAATGACTTCTCTGCAAAAATCAGCACTAATTGCCTCCCATTCGTCTTTCAATAACTCCCATAGGTGATCCTGGTTTTTCGGGTTTCTTTTCTGAGCCCCTTCTCCAATTATCTTCCAAACATTTTCTATTGGATTCAGGTCGGGGCTCTGGGCTGGCCACTTCATTAGGGAGATTCCTTCTTTTTCAAATAAAGCCATAACCTTCAGAGCCTTGTGGCAAGCTGCAAGATCCTGCATGAAAATAGAAGATTCATAAAGATTATGGTGTAATCCTGGTACCACATACTGCTGAAGAAGCCTTTTGTAAATCCCAGCACTGATATTACCATGTACGCGGATGATAGGGCCAACTCCTGCTGATGAAATCATTCCCCACACCATCACACTGCCGCCACCAAACTTAACGGTTTTCTTGACACATTCAGAAGACAGTCTTTCACCTGTTCTACGGTGTACGTGAATTTTGCCCTCAGAACCAAATATAGTAAACTTGGACTCATCACTGAAATGAACTGTATCCCATTGTGCGTGAGTCCAAACAACATGTTCTCTTGCATACTCCAGGCGTTGCCTTTTGGTTTCGCTTTGAAATGAGAGGCTTCGAAGCTGGAATACGGGAATGCAATCCTGCATTTTTTAACCTGCGAGCAACCGTTTTCCTTGAGATCTTATTATCTGTCTCTTCATTAAATTTACGGGCAATTGATGAAGCATTTTCAAAACAGTTTTTTGTAGATATTCTAACCATTCTTCGATCTTCTCTTTGTGGTGTTTTTGGAGGTCTGCCTGTTTTTGGTTTTGCATCTAACGTTTTATCGGTTTTATACCTGCTAATTACACGATGAACGACACTTTTAGACCTATGAACAATATCAGAAATTTCTGAAATTGACTTTTTTTCTTGAGAGCGATAATGAGTTTTTTTTCTTCAAAAGAGAGCGTTTTGAGTATAGAATTTGCTTCAAAATAAAGTCCTACTGATAAATAAACTTTTACTTATTGTTGAAAAGCTCCATCGAGTTTTTTAACAATGTAAATTAAAAGTTTATGCAAATTATTAACATCGTTCCTTAACTTTTGTCCAGTAATTTATTTCCTTTGTTCCATTTAATCTTTATTTTAAAAAAATCTATTATGTAAATTTTTGTAACTTTGTATAATATTTATGCATTACACTCTAATCTTTATTCGGTAAAAATTTCATTGCTAATCATGTATTACTTTTTAAGTAATACACATATTTAAGTCTTTGTTATTTGCGTTCCTTATATTACGGTCGCTACTGTGTGTGTGTGTGTGTGTATATATATATATATATATATATATATATATATATATATATATATATATGATGTGTGTGTGTGTGTCTGTGGTTATATGAAGACTTTTGTGGTTTATTTAAATTTTTTATATGTTTCTCGGATTGAGGAATCGGAGAGCCGAGTTCGAATTCCAGTCGAATCCATTACGTTCAATTACATGCTAATACCATTGGGAAAGGTATGAACCCTTTCCTTCTTCCCACCAGCTATGGATAAATAGCAGGACAGACCGTGTTTTATATGCTTGGATGGGAACAGCAGAAACAACCTACTGTGGGGAAAAAATCTGCCTCGTCAGTCATGTATCGAAAGATACATGATCGCCTAAGCGTGTATCACTCATGGCACATAACTGACCGATGTTGTAGAGCTAATCGCTTTGTAAATGAAACCAGTAGCATATATTCACGCGCCGTAGGCTTAAGCATGCTAATGTTACAGATGTTGCCGGCATCCGGACATTCCATTTTTCCGTTGCTCAGACTCTTACAGAAATCGTGAATTTCCCTACTATTTTTCCTAACTACTCCCATCAGTATGCTTATTTATTTGATCTCTTGCTTGCCTGCACCCCTTGCTCTAATCCAGTATCGTATCACTGTCCTATTGACAATTCGGATCACGCTGAAATATATTTTGATATTTCGTTTCAGTCGTTTATTAAACAGGAACCTCATCTTCATATGACCTCCACCCGTTATCAGCATTGCTGATTGGGAATTACTTACTGACTTCCTTCGAGTCGTCTCTTGGATTCATATTCATAACCTTTCTGTTGAGAATTGTGCCTGTGAGGTTTCTTCTTGGGTCAAAGCCGGCATCGATGATTTTCTCCCTTCTCGGAAATACCAGGAGAAAGCCCACACTTTTCAATGGTTGATTGGTTTGGTTTGGTTTGCGGCATATCAACCTCAATGGTTTACTTGATGCCGACCACATTTTTAGAATAGATTCGTATGAATAGAATATGTATTCTTTGGTTTAGATTGGTTTAGTTTATTTTGTTTATGGCTTATCAACCTCAATGGGTTATTTAATACCAACAACATTTTTAGGATAGATTCGTATGAACAGAATATGTATTCTTTGGTTTAGATTGGTTTGGTTTATTTTGTTTTACGGCATATCAACCTCAATGGATTATTTAATGCCAACAACATTTTTAGGATAGATTCGTATGAATAGAATATGTATTCATTGGTTTAGATTGGTTTGGTTTATTTTGTTTTACGGCATATCAAACTCAATGTGTTATTTAATACTGACAAAATTTTTATTGCTGGTAATGTTTTTTTTTTTTCAAAAATTTATTGCTGGTAATATTTTTTTTCTTCAAAAACTTTTTCTGGTAAAAACTTTTCCTTCAAAAAGTCTATCTTTGGTAATTTTTTTTTTTCGAAAATATATTGCTGGTAATAATGTTTTGCTGGTAATAATTTTTTTACAAAGTATTTCTTTTATTAAAACCTATTTTAACTCTTTCATACCGTTTTACCCCAGTTTCGGAGTTAACTATTTGTCCATATTTGTGACACTAACAGGTGTTACCACCCCGGATGAGGGTGGGGACCTGGGAACCCTAGCAATTAAGAAAGTGGTGGTTTCACGCTCCTCAAAACCCCCTGAACAGAGGCCTTTCTGTGGGATGCAGTTTATCGTCTTACCCAGGACGCGGATGTAGTTTATCGTCTTACCCAAGACGCGGATTTAGTTTATCGTCTTACCCAGGACGCGGATGTAGTTTATCGTCTTACCCAAGACGCGGATTTAGTTTATCGTCTTACCTAGGACGCGGATGTAGTTTATCGTCTTACCCAGGATCTTTCCATGTTTGACGCCGGCCTGTTCAGCCGCTATAGCTCACAGTAATCACTATAGTATCGTGACAGTCCAAATCGCGACAGACGCCTATTGTAAACGCGTCACTGAAGGACCTAAGTCTTTGTTTTCTGATAGAATGTAGCACCGTATAGCTTCTAAAAACTTTGGCTCTCGTGATTACTGGGGGCTCTGTAACAGTGTATTAAATAAGTGTAAATTCTCTATTCCTTCTCTCTTCAATCAATTTGGTGTGTTAACCTCTTCTGCTTATAAAGCAGAATGTTTTGCTTGTAAATTCTCTTCAAACTCTACACTTGCCTTACCTTACTTTGTCTTGCCTTACCTTACTTTCTACTTAGAACTGCGTCTCTCTTGAGTGATATACATGTAAGCCCTTCCATGGTCTCGGCTATCATCTTTAAACTAGATCCCCACAAAGAATAGGGACCTGATGGTGTCCTTGCAATTGTTCTTAAGAAATGTGCTCCCGAACTGGCTCCTGTTCTCTCTAAACTGTGCAATAAATGTTTCGCTGCTTCTTGCTTTCCGGCTTGTTAAAAATTGTCTTCAGTTGTTCCAGTCTTTAAGAACTCAGGTGATCCGTCTCACCTTTCTAAATATCGGCGTTTCACCTCTTTTTGGCAAACCGCTAATCAATTGTTTAAGCATCTCAAATCGCAGCACTTTCTTTCAGACAAACAATATGGCTTTCGTTTCTCTAGATCAACTCCTGATATATCAGATCATCCCATAAGTTCTGTCCGAACTTTGAATAAAGAAAACAAGTGACCAAATGTTACATTTAATTACAGATTCAATCAACAATGTATTTACCCTGATTATCTATGATTCCTTCTATCTATTAACAAGCTTACTAATTCCATTACTGTAAAATTCTTTTGTCTTTGATTCGAAGAACTCACAAATGTCAGTTTTAACCTCTTCCTGTGTTACAAAATCTGTTTCTTCCAAATGATTATGTAAGGTACGAAACAAATGCTAGTCTGAAGGAGCAAGGTCGGGAGAATAAGGTGGATGAGGAATTTTCTCCCAGCCAAGTTCTTCGATCTTTTGTGATGTGATTCTTGCTGTGTGTGTTCGTGCATTGTCCTGATGAAACATCACCCGTTTTCGATTCACTAGAGCAGGTCTTTTTTTCCTCAAAGCTTGGTTCAAACGCTCTAATTGCTGACAGTATATTTGAGCATTAATTGTTGCATTAGGTGGTAAGAATTCAAAGTGGATTATTACTTGGAAATCCCACCAGATTGAAAGAAGAACGTTTTGCCCATTAAGTTCCCTTCTCGGCTGCGGCTGGGGTCCTTCCCCTTTGCCAAGCCACTGTCTACGACGCTTAACATTTCGATAAAAGATCCATTTTTCGTCGCCAGTCACAAGTCTATCCAAAAAAGGTGAAACAAGTTGGCGAGAATGGAGAGAAGAGCAGATGTCAACTCGGGATTTGAGGTTGTTTTCAGACAATTCGTGAGGCACCCATTTTCCAAGTTTAGGAACTTTTCCAAGTTGTTGAAGATGACGATTAACAGTTGTATGGTTTGAACTGAGAACCCCTGTCAATTCCTCAACTGGATTTTCTTCAAGGGCTTCTTCAAAAAGCTTTTCATCAATCTCAAATGGACGTCCGGTTCGATCGTCATCTTCAAGGGTGAAATCTCCACCTCTGAATTTTGCAAACCATCTTCTGCAAGTTCTTTCATTCACACATTCCTCTCCATAAACTGAGTGAATGTTTCTAGCCGCTTCGGCTGCTGAGTTTCCTTTTTTGAACTCATAAAGCATTATGTGCCTCAAATGATTCTTGGGTACTTCCATGTTAGCAGGGTTTTAATCAAACAAAATTTAATTTTATTGTTCTCTGAAATAAAATGTGATCAGTTTAAATGCATCTAAACATAAAAATAATGTTCAACTCCATTAGACATTATAAAATACTCTTTAAATTTCGTTCATTTTAACAAAAAATTAAAATTCGGACAGCACTTATGGGATGACCTAATATTAACGATTATTTCTGAAATAATCTATCAAGCTTTTAGATAAGAACGCTGAATCCCGATTTGAATGTCTTGAAAGCATTCGAAGAGGTTTGGCATACCAGTCTTCTGCACAAACTTATCGTATCTCCAGATAATTATTTGAATTGATTCAGTCTTACTTAAGTCAACGACGACATTATTCGTGCACCCATCAATTTTGTATATTTTTTATCCATTTCTCTGAATCTAATGCCCGTCTGATGCCAGTTTTTTTATAACAATAGGTTAAATACAACAAATTTGACAGGCGAATTATGTAAAATAGAAAACGACAAAATTATTCGTACAGTATGAAAAATAGACCAAAATTTACAATTTAAACAATATTAATAGTCAATAGCATGGCCTGTCGTATTTATATCTTGATGCAGTCGTTTTCTAAAGATTTTAATGAGATTTGAACAAGTCTTTTCTGGGATTTTATTCCATTCTTCAATCGTTACACGTTCTAATTCCTGAAGGTTTTTTGGTGACCGACGATTTATTCGAACTTTCAATTCTTGCCATAGATTTTCAATAGGATTCAAATCAACACTCATTGAAGAACTGTAATCATCTTTTTTATGTAGCTATGCTGTCACTGATTTAGACGTATGTCTGGGATTATTATCTTGCTGGAAAGTAAATTGCTGACATAGATGAAGATTTTGCGCTGACAGTTGTAGATTTTCATCCATTATTTTGACATAGTCCGCAGATTTCATTCTTTATCTTGTTGCAAGTAATTGTCCAGTCCCCCTTGAGCTAAAACAACCCCAAAACATCATCGAGCCACCTCCAAGTTTTAATATTGCCACTGGGTTCTTCAGGAGGAAAACCCTCGCCTTTCTTGCGCCAAATCTTCTGTACATCATTATCCCCAAAAAGCTCAATTTTTGTTTCATCACACCATTGTACTTGTTCCCAAAAGGAATTCTCTTTGCCCAAGAACGTTTTGGCAAAATTAAACCGAGCAACAATGTTACATGGTTTGTGAAGAGGGGTGGGGTTCATCCTAGTCGGTTTCCATCCAACCCAATTCTATTTAAACAACGTTGTATTGTGCGAGTACTTACACTGATACCCGTCGTATCCAAACTTTTGGCGATGTGATTCAAAACAACTCTTGGGTTTATATAAAACTCGCGACACAGTTTTCGTTCAGTTCTCGGTGACAATGTGATTTTCTTCCATGCCCAGGCAAATTCTCTGCCATGCCAAATTGGTTAAACTTCACTCATAACGGGTTGCACTTTAGATCTACGGGTAGCTAACCGGTTTGAAATAGCGCTGTAACTATTTCCCGACTTGTGGAAGTTAACAATTCCCTGTCTCAAGTCAATGCTAAGCTCCTTTGTCTTTCGCATAATGTTGTTAACGTAAGAATAACAATGGTGACACTCTGTGCACCACGTGATCTTCTTTGCTGGAATTATCACAAATATTCTACTGAATAAATAGAGTCTAGAAGGCTTCACCGATAAAATAGTTATGTAAATTACTTATACTGACAAGAATCAATCAATTTAAAGCGATATTTTACGAATAATTTTGTCTTTTCCTATTTTACATTTTTTTGTTCACGGTGTTCCAATAACTTGGACCGATTTTCAATGTGAATTTAAGTTTAAGCGTTTAATGATTTTCTTTTCTTTTTCTTACAAATTTGGCGGATATTTGGGCGATATCATTTTTCACATTTTTTGGGCGATATAAATTTTCACCAATAGCACTCATTTATTTACTACTGACGTTGATCCGCCTTAATGAAACACCCTTATATATAATCCGTCTTAATGAAACACCCTATATTTACAATTCAAAATGGCCACCTTTTAGTTTCAACTTAGTCCTTATTATCTTCTCAACAGAAGTATATGACTTCTTCACCAAATGTCTGTGTGCTTAAGTTTTGTTTAGAAAGGCCACAGACATCACGAAAATTTTGATATATATACACTATATTTAAGGTTTTCCGATAACTTGGACCGATTTTAAATGTGAGTTAAGTTTAAGCGTCTAATGATTTTTCTTTTTCTGTCAGATTTGGCGGATATTTGGGCGATATTATTTTTCACACATAATTGCTATGACTTAAATAACATGATCCAATAGAGAAAGAAAGAAATTTTCATCAATAACACTGATTTGTTTACTGTGGACTTTGATCCGTCTTAATGAAACACCCTTATATATAATCCATCTTAATGAAACATTTTTTATTTAATGTATTCTTCTGAAAATCGGGTTTTATTTTTCTTTCTTCGTGCATATAAAAAAAAACTGGCACCATACAGGCATTAGATTCTGAGAAATGGATAAAAATATTCAAAATTGATCGGTGTACGAATAATTACGTGAAATGAAAATGAACCTGCCATTCTTCTAGATGTTTTTGTACTCATGCAGGTGTCTCCTATAGCCTTATCGATCCATCTTTGCCCCTATTTTGTTCTTAATGTTCATCAATGTCCTTCCTGATGGCATTAGCTCTCGACTTGGTGGATATGGCAAATACATTCACTCCTGTCTTGATGGTAAGTCTGATCAGTTCGACAAAATCAATTTGGAAGCTGATGTTAAAAATGGCGTACAGTCTGTTGTTAACTAGGGCAAGGAATGACTTGTTAATTTTAATGCCACCAAAACGAAACTGCTGTTCATCATCTGAGAGACCTATTTTGCCTTCTATCCGATTTGGCTGATGATAACCCCCAGGAGAGTGGTTCGTTTCGCCTCTCAGACTAATGTTCGCGTTTGATATGAAGTGGAATGACTATATTGAATCCATTGCTATGTCTGCTGCTAAGGAAGTCGGTTCATCTTGTCGTGCTCGTCAACTCTTCTCTACTGTAGTTTTTGGGTACCTTGGTGTACTAATGAGCCAGCCAAAATGAGCTGACTCATTTTATAGTTCACCAATAGAAGATTTACCAATCAGAAGACTCAAAATATTTAATAAGACGTGTATAAAGGTGGCCATGTTTTTCCCGAATATTCACCGCCAGCCTTTGATATCGAAGACTGAAGAATTACGGAACAGCTGCTGGTGGTATTGGCGATATAGTCAGATTCAGTAGAATGTCTGACTCGTGAGTGTTATTCTTTAACGTTGTTTCATTGAACAGATTACGTACTGTGCTGGATTCTATATTCATAGACTATGGTGAATATGGTCAACATCTACAGAATCTATCTTGCATGTCTATATGTCTACCATTCATCCATGACTTGAATATTTTTGGCACATCTGTTACCGTGCTCTTGCTCTGTATTTAGAGATTCTTGATAAAATCAAAAGTAAAAACAGCAATATTATTGGTCTTAACCTGGCGTCTCGGCTTCAGTCATTTTCCCGCCATTATGATGTAGCGTCTCTGTACCTTTTCTATAAATAAATTCATGGTAATTGTTCGGATGAGCTCAGCACATGGATACCTAGACTTTATGACTTTATGCGCAGTACTAGATTGGCGGATAGGTCTCATCATTTTACATTTGAAATGGTTAGGTAAAACCGTAAGTTCTATGCTAAATTTATTCCATCGCACTTCACACTTGTGGAATTCTCTCCCGGATTCTTGCTTTCCGGTCAACTTTGACCTTCAAAAATATAAATGCAATGTCAAACGTTATAGTCTGTCTTCCTTATTTATGTTCTTTTAGTGTTATTATTCCTTAATAATGTTTTAATTTTCTTATATCCTTTCACACGCAGTAACTAGCGTCTTAGAGGCTTTGCTGCCTTGCTAGTGGTGAAATGATTAAGAAATAGCAATAAATTATCAGTTCATATATACTGGTATATTTAAATGTATTATAACCTATATAATAATTAGCATTGTGTATTTCTGCATTTATATCTTTCGGGTCACGTATGAAGGAAATCAACTTGATGTCTTCAGTCTATGAGTTTTTACTATAAATATAATAATCATTTTAATAATCTATACAAATAAAATAACTTTATTTAGACAAAATTAATATTCGGTCATGATGAATCGTTTAATTTCTTCGCTCCTTTACTAATACGTCTCTTAGAATGCCGTCTTACTATCTATCTATCTATCTATCTATCTATCTATCTATCTATCTATCTATCTATCTATCTATCTATCACTCCCGTTACTCTATCTATCTATCTATCTATCTATCTATCTATCTATCTATCTATCTATCTATCTATCTAATACTTCTGTCACTCTTTCTATCTATCTATCTATCTATCTATCTATCTATCTATCTATCTATCTATCTATCTATCTAATTAGATAGACATATAATGTAGATAATTAGTCTCAATTAGTTTATATCTATCTATCTATCTATCTATCTATCTATCTATCTATCTATCTATCTATCACTTCTGTCACTCTATCTATCTATCTATCTATCTATCTATCTATCTATCTATCACTTCTGTCACTCTATCTATCTATCTATCTATCTATCTATCTATCTATCTAATTCTGTTCATGTACATTTATTTATCTGTTTCGGTAACGATAAATCTTACTTCTGTTCACATCTATCTATCTATGTAACATAGTCCGCTCATATCTATTATTCTATATATCTATCTCATTTTTTCATATCTATCTGTTTTAATCACATCTATCTATCTATCTATCTATCTATCTATCTATCTATCTATCTATCTATCTATCTATCTATGTTTCCGTTCCGAGAGTGATGTTACAAAATCGCAACCATTTCTGGTTGACAGATGTGGATGGCAGCCCAGAACGTAACTCTTACCCACATAGATGTTAGCGTCGCTGCAACGCATGACATACGACCTAACTGTGCTGATATCCACTGTATGGTCTACGCAAACTTTAAAAGATTTTTAGAGATGCCATTTTTTTTCTGTAGGGAGTAATTCAATGAAGCTTCTGCATATTGCTAATTATGTCAGACGCCATTTTGCCAGAATGCTATCCGTAACAATGAAAACAAACCTTAAGTGTTACTGATGCAAATGTCCACGAATATTCGCATCCGATGTTTTTATACAATATAATGAAATATCAGATAACACTTTCGCGGTAACCCTTCGATTTATTTAAAATTTCATCAAACTCTATCCATATCTATCTATCTATCTATCTATCTATCTATCTATCTATCTATCTATCTATCTCAGTCTATTCATTTCTTTCTTTCTTTCTTTCTTTCTTTCTTTCTGAGTCTATTCAATTTCTTTCTATCTATCTATGTATCTATATATATCTATGTCAGCCTGTTCCTTCATTCATTCATTCTTTCTTTCTTTCTTTCTTTCTTTCTTTCTTTCTTTCTTTGTATCTATCTATCTATCTATCTATCTATCTATCTATCTATCTATCTATCTATCTATCTATCTATCTATCTCCAGTCTGTTCATATCTATCTATCTATCTATCTATCTATCTATCTATCTATCTATCTATCTCAGATTGTTCATATCTATCTATCTATCTATCTATCTATCTATCTATCTATCTATCTATCTATCTATCTATCTATCTATCTATCTATCAAATATTTATAAATATTTATCTGTACCTGTCTGTTCAAAATGATCTATTACATTCAGTTAAAAATGTATCTATCTATCTATCTATCTATCTATCTATCTATCTATCTATCTATCTATCTATCTATCTAATTCTGTTCATATCTATCTATTTGATTGTAGACATATTACTTTTATTTGTTAGATAAATATATAATGCCCAAGTTTTAATGTTTTTTTCTCACTGACCCTTGCTGTATATATTATGACCTCTGGCGGAAATAGTGCTTGAATAATTGGTTTGTCTGTGGAATTGGTTTGTCTGCCTTCTGCTTTTGATCTTGTATTACTCTTTTGTAAAACTCCTGGATTCTTCCATTTCGTTCGCGCCCTTACAAATTGAACGAACACGAAAAACAATGTTTTTTTTTCTTATTTTCATCAAAGATATCGCTTTGTGGCCACTGCTGAAGGCGGAAGGAGCTCTTCTATCTCTGGAGATTCGAAAAGAAAAACTAATTCCAGCAGGAATCAACGATTGTGAAGTGTGATTTTTTTTTTATCTATTTATTTGCAGTGATATGATTTTTTTTCTTTTCTTTTTGTTGTTTTCGCTTTTCTATATATGATTTTTCATTCCGCAACATGCAATGAAAATGTGTGCGAGTGTGTTGGTTGGTAATGGTTGGAGAGAAAAAATGAACACGTTTAGGGTAATGTTAGTGATGCCGATGACGATGATGGTGATGATGATGATGATAATCGCCCTGATGGTGGTAGTGGTGATGATGATGGTGGTGGCAGTGTTGATATGAAATAAGTAATGCGGCAAGAAGGAAGTAAGTAAGGAAGGAAGGAAGGAAGGAAGGAAGGAGGAGGAGGAACGATTTTGGACGAAAGCGGTTGCTAAGATAACAAGATGTGGACGGAGAAGACGAAGGCCGAAAAGAAGCCGAACCCAGAAGAGGGAAAAGAAGAAGAAAAAAAGAAGATGTAAAGGGAAAAGACGAAGACAGAAAAGAAGAAGAAAGCAGTTAGATTGAAAATGAAATGGAGAGGCAAAATCCGTAGTTAGGACAATAACAACAAAAAACAACTGCAGCAGCAGCAACAACAACAACAACAACAACAACCATCACGATAGCAACAATAACAATAATAGTGGGAAGAAAAAGATGATATGGAACGACAAGACGAAGGTAGCCAAGAAGGAGACGGCGAAGAATGGCAATAATAATAAAAATAATAGTGAGAAGGAAGAGATGTAGAAGGGGAAGTCGATGATAGCCACGAAGAAAACGGCGAAGAAAGATAATAATAATAATAATAATAATAATAATAATAATAATAATAATAATAATAATAATAATAATTAATCGCCCAGTCATCGTGATAGGAAATCGCAACTAAAAAAGTGCCTCCTTATTGATATGGCAGTTCCTGCAGACTGCAATGTATCTTTGAAGATCTTCAAAAAACTATCAAAATACAAGGACATTGAAATCGAAATCTGAAAAATGTGGCACATGGGAACATCGACAATCCCTGTTGTAGTTGGAGCCCTCGGATTGGTTGGAAAAGATTCCAATAGACTCATTGAAGGAATCTCTGGTAGCCCATGCTATAAAGAAATTCAAAAAAGTGTTCTCACAAGTACAAACCACACCTTAAGAAGGGCTTTATGGATATATGCCTTTTTTTTTAATTGCTCAGTGGAAAATGTCCTGATGGCATTTCTGAGCTTAGGTCTCTGGTCGGGACCCGGAAAGAAATGGGTATACACCAGAAATCAAAGGAAATAATAATAATAATAATAATAATAATAATAATAATAATAATAATAATAATAATGAGAAGGAAGAAGAGATGTAGAAGACGAAGTTAGCCAAGAAGAAGAGGGCGAAAAACGACAATAATAATAATAACAATAATAATAATAATAATAATAATAATGAGAAGAAAAAGGAAATACAGAAGGAGACGACGAAGGGAGCCAAAAAGAATACGGTGAAGAAGGACAATAATAATAATAATAATAATAATAATAATAATAATAATAATAATAATAATAATAGTGAGAAGGAAGAGATCTAGGAGAAGAAAACGAACGTAGCCAAGAAGAAGACGGCGAAGAATGAAGATAATAATAATAATAGTGAGAAGAAAAAGGAGATGTAGAAGGAGAAGACGAAGGAAGCCAAGAAGAAGACGGCGAAGAATGAAGATGATAATAATAATAATAATATTGAGAAGAAAAAGGAGATTTAGAAGGAGAAGACGAAGGTAGCCAAGAAGAAGAGGGCGAAGAAGGACGATAATAATAATAATAATAGTGAGAAGAAAAAGGAGATGTAGAAGGAGAAGACGAAGGTAGCCAAGAAGAAGACGGCGAAGAATGAAGATAATAATAATAATAATAGTGAGAAGAAAAAGGAGATGTAGAAGGAGAAGACGAAGGAAGCCAAGAAGAAGACGGCGAAGAATGAAGATGATAATAATAATAATAATATTGAGAAGAAAAAGGAGATTTAGAAGGAGAAGACGAAGGTAGCCAAGAAGAAGAGGGCGAAGAAGGACGATAATAATAATAATAATAGTGAGAAGAAAAAGGAGATGTAGAAGGAGAAGACGAAGGTAGCCAAGAAGAAGACGGCGAAGAATGAAGATAATAATAATAATAATAGTGAGAAGAAAAAGGAGATGTAGAAGGAGAAGACGAAGGAAGCCAAGAAGAAGACGGCGAAGAATGAAGATGATAATAATAATAATAATAGTGAGAAGAAAAAGGAGATTTAGAAGGAGAAGACGAAGGTAGCCAAGAAGAAGAGGGCGAAGAAGGACGATAATAATAATAATAATAGTGAGAAGAAAAAGGAGATGTAGAAGGAGAAGACGAAGGAAGCCAAGAAGAAGACGGCGAAGAATGAAGATGATAATAATAATAATAATATTGAGAAGAAAAAGGAGATTTAGAAGGAGAAGACGAAGGTAGCCAAGAAGAAGAGGGCGAAGAAGGACGATAATAATAATAATAATAGTGAGAAGAAAAAGGAGATGTAGAAGGAGAAGACGAAGGTAGCCAAGAAGAAGACGGCGAAGAATGAAGATAATAATAATAATAATAGTGAGAAGAAAAAGGAGATGTAGAAGGAGAAGACGAAGGAAGCCAAGAAGAAGAGGGCGAAGAAGGACGATAATAATAATAATAATATTGAGAAGAAAAAGGAGATTTAGAAGGAGAAGACGAAGGTAGCCAAGAAGAAGACGGCGAAGAATGAAGATAATAATAATAATAATAATAATAATAATAATAATAATAATAATAATAATAATAACAATAATAATAATACCACCGAAAAAGGAACAATCGGAATAACGCCTTTAAGGTCCCATCATTTTAATTGACTCTAGAAGTTGCTTGATACTGCAAATGTTCTGCAAACGGTGTTCTCTGTCTGAGGCCGGACGACTTGATGTAGAATA
>OZ038510.1:68617341-68624841 GCA_964036315.1 Acanthosepion esculentum
GTAATATTTTTTCCTCAAAAATGTATTGCTGGTAATAATTTTTCCTTCAAAAATGCAATGCTGGTATTAAAACCTATTTTTACACTTTCATAGTGTTTTGACCCCATTTAGGGGTATTAAATATTTGCCAATAGTTTAGACCCTAACCGTTGCTACCACCCCGGATTAAAGTGAATCTGGGAACACCAGAAATTAGGAGGTGGTTCCACGTTCCTCAAAACCTCCTGATTAGAAGCCTTGCAGTTGGACGTAGTTTATCGTCTTACCCAGGACGCGGATTTAGTTTATCGTCTTACCCAGGATGCGGATGTAGTTTATCGTCTCACCCAGGATGCGGATGTAGTTTATCGTCTTACCCAGGACGCGAATGTTGTTTATCGTCTTACCCAGGACGTGGATGCAGTTTATAGTCTTACCCAGGACGCGGATGTAGTTTATCGTCTTACCCAGGACGCAGATGTTGTTTATCGTCTTACCCAGGACGTGGATGCAGTTTATAGTCTTACCCAGGACGCGGATGTAGTTTATCGTCTTACCCAGGACGCGGATGTAGTTTATCGTCATACCCAGGACGGAACTGTCCAAGATACAGAATGAAGATTTGTTTTCCAAGATCAATTATAAATATGGATAGGTTTTTTTTTTCCCTTGTTTCTCACGAAAATTGTCTGTTACTTAATACTTTGCACAGCATTTGAAAGGCATCTTACGCTATGCCAATATACATGTGGATTTTGGTGTCGCGTATTCTGTTGTCAGTTATTGTACATGTTTGATTTTCGTGTCTCCAGTACATAGTTTGCATCCTGGGCTGTTTTTTTCTTGACAAAGCTAAATTCTGTCTGCTTGCAGTTTAAGTTTAGTCCATTCTTCTCGCTTTCCCTTGCTATCTTATGCAGAATTTTCTGTAGTTTCTTTCTGTACCTGTTATTGAATGATATCCATAAGCTTAATAGAGACACAAAGGGAAATTATACAGATTTTATAGATTATGCAAAAGCATTTATAAAATTGGAGTAGTAGCAGTAGAAGATTTGGACACGACTAATAGATGTAGGAAAAATAGTTGAATTGAATACAACAGTGGCAATAGCAGAATTGTACTTTATAAAATTGGATTAGCAGCATTAGAAGATTTGGACACGACTAATGGATGTAGGAACACTAGTTGAATTGGATACAATAGTGGCAGTAATAGATTTGTACTTTATAAAATTGGAGTAGTAGCAGTAGAAGACTTGGACACGACTAATTGTTGTAAGAAAAATAGTTGAATTGAATACAACAGTGGCAATAGTAGATTTGTATTTTATAAAATTGTAGTAGTAGCAGTAGAGTATTTGGACACGATAATGGATGTAGGAAAATAGTTGAATTGAATACAATAGTGGCAGTAGATGATTTGTACTTTATAAAATTGGAGTAGTAGCACTAGAAGATTTGGACTCGAATAATGGATATAGGAAAAATAGTTGAATTGAATACAATATTCGCAGTAGTTGATTTGTACTTTATAAAATTGGTGTAGTAGAAATAGTAGATTTTATAGCACTAATGTACGTAGGAAAAATAGTAGAAATGACTACAATAGTGGCAGTAGTAGATTTGTACTTTATAAAATTGTAGTAGTAGCGGTAGAAGATTTGGACACGACTACTGGATGTAGGAACACTAGTTGTATTGAATACAATAGTGGAAATAGTATATTTGTACTTTACAAAGTTTTACTAGTAGCAGTAGAAGATTTGGACACGGCTATGGGTGTAGGTGCATGCGTTGAATTGACTACATTAGTGGCAATAGTAGATTTGTACTTTATAAAATTGGAGTAGTAGCAGTAGAAGATTGGGACACGATTAATGGATGTAGGTACACTAGTTGAATTGAATACAATAGTGACAATTAAAATATATCTAGCGTGTGGAAAAATGGGTCACAAGGCATCCCAATGTAGGAACAGAAAATTTACTAGTAAGATAGGAGCTACTAGAATGCACGACAAAGATAATATTAACATAAGAAAATACG
Source organism: Acanthosepion esculentum (assembly GCA_964036315.1). Lineage (NCBI taxonomy): Eukaryota > Metazoa > Mollusca > Cephalopoda > Sepiida > Sepiidae > Acanthosepion > Acanthosepion esculentum. The sequence continues at coordinate 68,619,370 of OZ038510.1, forward strand.
TTGAAGTTGATATTTTAAATAAAAAGATAAAATTACAACTAGGCACAGATTCGGATTTAACGATAATTAATCTACAGACATAGAGAAAGCTTAATAAACCGACCATGATACATACACAAAAAAATGCTAAGTCAGTTACAGGGAAGCGTATAAAATTCGAAGGAGAAGTGATCTTAAATGTGAAATTCCACCGAAAAACTAAAAAACTCAAGATATTCGTAATGAAAGATACAGAAAATCTGGTCGGCACAGACTGGATACAGAAGTTCGACGTATGGGATTTACCTATCACTTCTTTTTGTAAAAAGATAAAGAGCGAACCATCAGAAGCGACAAAATTAAGACAAGAATTACATAATCAATTCCCAGAAGTATTTTCGAGCGGTTTGGGACGAGGTAACAAGTTTGCCGCTAGAATTGAATTAAAAGAAAATGTCCAACCAGCAGTAAAAAAGAAGCGAAACGTGACGTTCGCCCGCAGAATACGGTCTGTGTTTGATAAGTTATTGCCGGACAAGAACAAAAAGTAGCATATACCTATAGTACCCAAGAGATCATTTAAACCAGGAGAACGGGTTTACTTCAGGATGTTCAGGAACAATATGGCTTACTGGAAACCTGGCACAATAATTAACAGACTGGGAAATGTGATGTACACAGTACAAGGCGAAAAGTTTACCCATAGAAGACATATTGACCAAATACAAAAAAGACGGTTTGAGAAGCCAAGCTCGTCAACTACAGAAAATGACGATGCAATGGACGCAATCTTTGAAGCTTTTGAGATTTAAAGACCACAGGAAGATACAGAAAATAGAAGGTCAAACAGGAAGAGAAAATTTACCGAACCTCTGATTATCGACCATAAGAGGAAAAATACTAATTCTCCCCAAAAGGGATCTAAGGAGGGGGCTGTTGAGGGATCTCCCCTTTTCACACAAATGGACTCACCCAAGGTATACATATACTACTACCAGTGAATACCCGGACAGTCAAGTCGGACAGTAGTAATAGCAGAACGTAGAGTCGGTCGAGTAGATAGACAGAGTCACACACAGGAGGGTAGCACATGAGTCATAGTAACGAGCACGTAGACTCAGTAAGAAGTCGTACAGCGATACGTCGATATCAAAGACTATCTATATATTTGTCGACTAACCCCGTATTCCTGGAACTACTAACCTGTATTACAAGTTTGTATTATTACGTTAATACATTTATTTCCTATATTCATTCTTGGCGTTTGTTATTATTTGATACCGGATTTCATACCGGAATCCACAACAAATACAACAGTGGCAATAGTAGATTTGTACTTTATAAAATTGGATTAGTAGCAGTAGAAGATTTGAACACGGCTAATGGATGTAGGAACACTAGTTGAATTGAATACAATAGTGGCAATAGTAGATTTGTACTTTATAACATTGGAGTAGTAGCAGTAGAAGATTTGAACACGACTAATAGATGTAGGAACACTAGATAAATTGGATACAATAGTGTCAGTGGTAGATTTGTATCTGTTTATATTTCTGAGATGAGGTATTATGTACATTATTTACATTATTCGTACTATCGTTCTCATCTTTGTCGCTATATTTATTACAATGTTTCGGCCGTTGTACGCTCCGGCCTTCTTCAGGTGGTTGGAATGTCGAACTGAACCCTTTATTTCGCTCACTGAGGTAGACCGTTCTAGTACCACGTGACAAGTCTAATGAATGTCAGATATCAGTTATCTCCTGTTAATTCTCCTCTCCAAGTTCTCCGCCATATTAACCAGGTATTGAACTCCCACTCTTTCAGTCCTGTTACTGGATCTAACCAACGCTTTTATCCACGTGGAACTAGAACAGTCTACCCCAGTGAGCGAAATAAATGTCCAGTTGAACATTCCGACCAACTGAGGAAGGCCTGAGCGTACAACGGCCGAAATGTTGTAATAAATATGGCGACAAAGATGTGGACCATATTCTGAATATTGTAAATACGGTAGATTTGTACTTTATAAAACTGGAGTAGTAGCAGTAGAAAATTTGGACACGACTAATGAAAGTAAGACCATTAGTCAATTTGGACACAACTAACTGAAGTAGTTGGAGTCGCAGATTTGGTCACTGGTGGTACTAGTATTAGTGGTAAACTTGAACACGAATTGCTCAAGTAAGAACAATGATATATGTGGGCACTAATAATGAATGTAGTAGCAGCTTATATGGTTATTTGTATTCTAATAGCAGGGGATTGGTAGTTCGGGTTAGTGCAATGAAAAGTAGCTAAAAATGAAAGGAATACTAATAAAAAAAGAACAAGAATAATTCTATATCAACTTGGAGGGCAGTTATAACTTTGAGTAAATAAGTATACCCCCCAGCATTTATATATACAAAGATACTCGTAACGATTATAAACAGGAAAACAACAAAACGAGTATTATTTATTATCTGGTTGTTATTTTGGGGTCAAATGTAGATCAAATATGGATCGGAATCCGACAGAATGATAAGATAAAGTGTATACATCGTATACGTATGTTATTTATAGATGTGTGTCATAAGTGTCCAGATAATTTAGTTGGAAAATACAAGAAGTGTCTAGGGTTTTCTTACCGTGAATTTAGTTCAGTGCTAAAAGATAAACGTTACTATTATTACCTGAAAAAAAGAAAGGGAGCCGAAATTTTCGTTGACGCATGTGTTGACAGTCTGTCGGTGTTGACTGTCTGTTCGATAGTGAGAATGTCACGTGTTTTTGTCTGCAGAAGAGAAAAGTGCGGTCGATTCTCAGAAAAAAACAAACTATTTCTTCCTTTAAAAGGTAACAGAATTCCTTTCAGATTGTACCTGCGAAAAGATAATATATGGAAGCTGAGACCCATTTTTGTCCGATTTCTGAATTGTCGTTATCTTTCTCCAGGGTGAACGAATTCAAACTTTTTCCTTTTTGTTTTAATTCTAGGCTGTTGTTGTACTTTCTTCGTCTTTTGCCTTTACCTGGCAGCTCGATTGCTATGCCTGACTTTTGCAGTTCACACTGATAAATCTCTTCTGTTGACCAGGCCGAGTTCCTAACAAAAACCTATGGCCTTCCCTTAATAGAATCCGGCTATCTAAGCGTTGATATAACCGTAAGGTACGGGGACGATTAGATCAGTGTGTATGGGGGGGGAGAGGGTTACAGTCGGTTGCACCTTGCGCTGTTCATAGATCGTTCACGTTCAGAGGTAGCAATCAGGAAGTTATCTGCGCTTGCGTCAAGGCCTTTTATCACTTCCGGAAGCCAATCAGTTTCATCTTCTGCCCGGGGAAGTTCAGGGATTATTTTAGTGGGAGAAAATAGTACCAGTAAGGTCACATACACATAACTCGCTGCTCTTATGTTAATAATAATAATAATAATAATAATAATAATAATAATAATGAGAAGAAGAAGAAGTAAAGAGATGAAGACAGTGAACCTGAAGCTAAACAAGAAGGCGACAACAACGAAGGGTAATAATAATAATAATAATAATAATAATAATGAGAAGAAGAAGAAGAAGAAGAAGAAGAAGAAGAAGAAGAAGAAGAAGAAGAAGAAGAAGAAGAAGAAGAAGAATTAAAATAAATATTACGAGGCCAAATCAGATCTTAGGTATCTGGTTCGAGCCAGGAAGGAAATGAGTATGCAACAGAAAGCAAAGGAAATAATAATAATAATAATAATAATAATAATAATAATAATAATAATAATAATAATAATAATAATGATGATGATGATGAGAAGAAGATGAATAAGAAGAAAAAGATGACGGAGAAAGAATATGAAACTGGTTAAAGAAGACATCGACGAATAATAATAATAATAATAATAATAATAATAATAATAATAATAATAATAATAATAATGAGAAGAATTAAAAAATATCATGAGGCAATTTCTGATCTTAGGTATCTGGTTCGGACCAGGAAGGAAATGAGTATGCAACAGAAAACAAAGGAAATAATAATAATAATAATAATAATAATAATAATAATAATAATGAGAAGAAGAAGAAGAAGAAGAAGAAGAAGAAGAAGAAGAAGAAGAAGAAGAAGAAGAAGAAGATGACGCACAAGAACAACAATAAGAAAAAGATGAAGAGAGAACATGAAACTGGCAACAAAAAAAAAAGACGACGACGACAAATAATAATAATATTAATAATAATAATGATAATATTGATGAACAAAATGATTGACGTCAGTCTTCTAATATTTTGCCATACGAAGAGCGAGATTTAGGTAAAGAGAAAGAAAAGACTCAGTGTCTGACAATGTCGAACAATATTTCGACTGTTTACCCGCCTTCTTCACGTTATGTATAAAAATTTCATACAAGTAAATGAAATATAAAAGTAAAAGTCTTTGTAGTAATGTCGTTTGTCTTGAGAAAAACGGTTGTATTGGTAATCAACGCGGCCAATTGATTGAAACACAGCCAGCGTTATGGGAATGCAACTGAAACGTGAGTTACATGATGGAGTCGAGCCTAGCCTGACCATTCCCTTGTTTAATTATTTAATAAAAACAATGGATCAAATAGTTTAATATAATTTTTTATGGAACTCCCCTGACAGTGTGTGTATTCTCCTGGGGTGGGACGTTAGTAATGTCTATGTAATTATCTTCATGTGTTTGGTGTAAAACAGGACTTGATTGGGTTGCGCAATTAAAAGCGTTATGACCACAGGTACAACGTCCGACAAAACAATGTGACCTCAACGGAGAACTCGGAACATCTTTTCACAAACGACTGTAATTTCGTAGAACGTCTGATGGTGCACATTCTGAAGAAAAAAAAATATCCAGAATCCGCCGACCTGAAAGCGCATGAGTATAGTTACATATCCAAACTACTAGCTCCCCAGCGCGGGAGAAACGAGAGGAGATTTCCATTAAAAAAAAAATCATACTAAACTATTTGGTCAATTGCCATTACTTAAGGAAAAATTCAATATTATCACGTACCCCATTATGGTACTCACTTTTAGTTGCATTCCAATCATGCCGGCTGCATTCCATTCGTTTTTACGCGTTTTTACAAACTTTTTGTGTTACCGGGGGTGTCGTATTTATTCCACAACTTTATCTCATCATTTTGACGGATTCCGATCCATATTTGATCTATATTTGATCCCAAACTCACAATATATTCGGGAAAGATATCAGAATAATCAAGAGCCTCTATTGGCAGCAAACATTATGCATGCACTAGGGTACGAGTTTAGTGAATATGAAGAGTAGAAAGGGGCGTAAAGCAAGGATGTGTCGTCTCACCAGAACAATTCAACCTATACAGCTAGGCAATTCTGAGAGAATTGGAAACCCTACCAGAATTAAGCATAGGGGGCCACAATCTCAAAAACATGAGATACAAAGAGGACACAGATTCAGATTCTTTCAGCTTAGATTCCTTCAGTTCATTTCTTTCAAGTCAGTTTCTTTCAGCTCT
>OZ038510.1:68644841-68662341 GCA_964036315.1 Acanthosepion esculentum
GATATAACTGGGATTCCCAAATTTTGCTACGTCATCGACCACTTTCAAATGGAAAAATGTTCCACCACCCACCTGTATAGTAACCATTCAAAGGCAAACAGTGATGGGTAAATAATGTTTTTGGCAGGTTCTTTTCTTGCTTTGATAAATTCGAGATTGTCAGTGCGACAAAAAAGTAAAAAACAATTTTATATTAAATAGAAATGATCTTAAGGTCACTTCTTAATTTTACTTATTAGATTTATATCCGAAAAAAATAACCTTATTTCATCTAAAAAATATTTGAACGTTAATGACTCATCTAAAAACTATAGAAAATAACCAAAATATTCGTTATTTGCGGGGATATTAATAACCTCTCTGTTATAACCGAGGATAGGTTAGTGAATGAGGAATAACTGAAACGAATGTTGGAAAGGAAATGGTAATATTTGTAACACCAAGTAAAAAACAATACTCGCCAGCGACGTGAAGTAGGTAAACCACTGCTAGTGGCGGACTACTTAGACAGCATATTACCCCACTTGCAATAGTGTCCAACGTATTTATCAGGATTGGGTCATACGCATTATTTTTCATAGGCATGCTGTATAACAACAGATAATAAATAAACTGAGATAGATAGATATATAGATAGATAACAAAAACACGGAAATAGATAGATAGATAAATAGATGGATGGATTTTGTAACCTAGAAAGGATTTCTGAATGAGAAATAACCAAAATGGATGTTTGAAATGAAATGTTAACTTTATTAACATCAACAAAATACAATACTCGCCAGCGGCGCGAAATAGGTAAACCACTGCTAGTGGTGGACTACATAGCATATTACACCCACTTGAAATAGTTTTCATAGGTACCGTATATAACATTATCTAAGAATGTGATCCAGTTATTTCTATTTAGTCTCCCAAATATTTTTCATGCGGGTTCTTTGCATATTTTTTTAATTCTTCGAGTAGCTTATGTTGAAATACCTTTTAATACTAAAATTTCTATAATGCCCACTAGAATTTCCAATTGCCAACCATTTTCTGTTCAGCTGCCTTATAATCCACCCAACGTTTGAAATCGGCCACTGGTCGGCGATAATGTCCAGTTTGGAATACCATGGTCTATAACATTAGACTAAATGAATAGATCCCCTATTCAACGTAACTGCTATTCCTTAGCATCGATATCTTTTATTGAATAGAGAATTCACACGTAAAATATCGTAGTGATTAGAAAAATTTAAAAAATGATGTAATTTTGTACTGAATAAGCGGACCAGAAAGGTCGCCCGGTCACTGCCATACCAGAGTGGCTGATGGAAGCATTGAGACAATAAGTAGTTGAAAGAATCGGGTACTGTTTCCGTGGCTTAGGGAGAGGTTAAACTGGTGTCTTTTGCCTTGATTGCCCAGCAGTCTAGGAGAAAGATAACTCAAAACCTGTTCGTAGCATTTGTGACGTACGGTGGCCGTTAATAATTAAGTATAACTCAAGACTTAAATATTAAAACAGTATTTAAATACAACCGCAAATAAATACTTAACCAGAACAAAGAAACCGAAGATAATTAACCATTTCAATGGATACCTTGTTTAGTAGCGCGGCTTGGTAAATCCTAAATCAAAACCCAAATCATCGATGCGTAATAATTCACACTAATTCGACTGGATAGTTCCACTCAATAGTCATCGTAGTCTGTAGCCTGGCACCGCTACTTATACACCTAGCAGAAAACATATATTCATAAATCCAGAGTGTTACGCTCGAACCTCGGTGTCAGTAGTTACACATTTTCTTTCTATATGATAGTAGACATTGCGAGGCGTATAATATACAGGTATTGAAAAAATGCTTCTTCTGCTTCTATGTGCCGCGTCCCTTCAGTACATAGGCGTTCATGGCTCTCCACAACTTCCTATAACTTGTAGCCTTAGCAGGCTTTCCTTCTTTGCTAATGCTCACCCCTACCCCTGTGGCGCCATCAATTCACACAAGCTCGTCACATAAGCAATTCACTGCCTTTCCCTATCCATATCACGTTGACATTCCTGTTCAAGCAACGTCTAAATTGGTCAATATGCCATGTATGCTGTAAGCTTGCGGGCGGTATAACGGATTACGGATTCGAATAGTGTCAGTGTGTCACACTTTTTCAACTTTATTCCTAGAGGCCGTAGCCCAACATATCATACCATTTTGGAATCAGGCCGACTCCGTGAAGCAAATTAAAAACATTCCGGGTCGGATCCGGACCCACAATCCTGAAATTTTTGGATTTCCAACTTTTCATTATTGCGATTCTTTCGCATTCCGCTATGTTGGCTTCTACTAATAAAAAAAATAATCAAGGGACACAACTCACAAACTTTTATTAGCTCATGTTAAAAATGAAAAAAATATTGTTTTCAAATTACAGTGTTTCAAAATAAAATTGTCCGTGTTTTCAACTTTACTCCTAGAGTTCGTAGCCCAACATATACCATTTTAGAATCAGTCCGACTCCATGAGCAAATTAAAACCATTCGCGGCCGGATCCGGACCCGCAATCCTGAAAGTTTGGATTTCCAAATTTTTATTACTGTGGTTTTTTTACGTCATCTTTTGCGACGATTTTTTTTGTGCGCTGACAACTTTTATAACTTGGAAATAAATTTGCGAATAATCAAAATTAGTTGCGAAAGTCACCCATGAAATAAAAATAGTTGTTTTTACGTAAAGTAAGGGCTCCGTACATCAAATTGTCCTCAAATTAAGCAGCGGCAAAAGAATTATCGTTGAGCTTTTCAAAGTTAAGCTTAAATATTAATGCAATACTGAAATGGAGCGATCAATTTTAAGTTCTTCTGTAGTTTATTGTTGCCTATCGCAACTACTCCTGCCGGCCTATTGCGATGAAGGCACAATTAAGAGCTCTCCGCAGGAGCTAACTGAAATGCCGCCCGATATGGCGGGTTTTAAACCAGTAATGTTAATATAGAAAAATATTTAATAATATAATAAAAAAAAATGATAAATAAGCCATAATATTAATAATATCGAATAAAACATAATCAGTAGACTTACAAACGATTACTTCTTACAATGTTTTCCCCCGACACCTGTGCAATGTCCAAGGCATATATATATATATATATATATATATATATATATATATATATATATATATATATATAAAGAAATATAGTCTTAGAATGTGGTATATTTATGGGATAAAGTGCTCAATATCAGAGATAGAACGTGTGTAAATATAAAAGTGAACATAGAAGTTAACACTTATGGGCGACAGTCTGTTTCATGCTAGATGCAATCGTCAGGCCACGAATGCTGTTATAAAAACAACACCACTCGTGGCCTGACGATTGCATCTAGCATGAAGCAGACTGTCGCCTCAAAGTGTTGACTTCTATGTTCACTTATATATATATATATATATATATATATATATATATATATATATATAGGCAGACCGGGTGTAACAGCAAAGTCGTCCAATTGTTAGATTAAGCTCTGAACCGTTGTATATTAGAAATGATTAAAGATATCTTACTGGAATTCTGAGAGGTTTTTACATATATATATATATATATATATATATATATATATATATATATATATATATATATGCAAGTTTCATTAAAAACGACAGACAAGGTACTACGGTTAAGTTTTTTATTTAATTTTTCTTGTGTACGAACAAGAGCTTTCTTTGCTGGACAAAGGGTGTGTAAGAACTGTCCAAATGTTTTATTTTTCCGAGCGCTTTCGGCTATATCTTTAGCCATTATCAAGGATGATTTGATTTTTCTGCTTAATTAAGTGTGTGCATTATGTATATGTCTTAGTGTGTAGTAGTGGTGTTTTAATTTCCAAATACGGTTAGTACGTTATGGCTTTGTTCGTAGTTAATAATCAATACGTGGTGGACTCTCCCGTCGTATTCGACTTATGAGGGTCAAGCAGCTCATTTCCGAGGAACCAACAGCCCAGACACCAACACAGAGATTTGATTATAGTGGTGAAGTCTTTGTGCAGAGCCGAATTCAGAGACTAAGTGCACTACGTGCCACAAGGTCCCCAAACGACCCTCCGCAGGTTTTGAATTGAGTCTCTGAATTCAAAACAGACCTGAAAAGCATTGGGCTTTGGCGGGCTATCTTGCCCAAGAGACACCACTTCTGTTATAGTATATTGTACTTGATAATCAATGACACAGAAGTATAATTACAACTATTGGATCTGTTATTTCTATTCGATCTGTCTTAAATATTGATTTTCTTGTCTCCACGTTTCAGGCGTTCTGTCATTTTCAGTTTTTTTTTCTGTCGATTCGGGTAAACCTCAGAGAAGTTCTAACTAAAACTTTTATTTAAACTTCCGGGTTGCAATAATCTAGTTACACTGTCCATATCTAGGGATAGGCCTTCTATCTACTAGTTACTGCAAAAACTGTAAACGGGAAAGATTTTATAAATTTCCACTGACAGTATCACTTAATGGTCAATCAATGAATATATTTTTTTATGCAGTTAGTAAACACTAAATATAAATATTATATATATATATATATATATATATATATATATATATATATATATATATATATATATATATGAAGAAATATAGTCTTAAAACATAATCAGTAGACTTACAAACGATTATTTCTTACAATATTTTCCCTCGACACCTACGCAATGTCCAAGGCATATATATATATATATATATATATATATATATATATATATATATATATATATATATATATATATGAAGAAATATAGTCTTAAAGTGTGCTATATTTATGGGATAAAGTGCTCAATATCAGAGATAGAGCGTGTGTAAATATAAAAGTGAACATAGAAGTCAACACTTAGAGGCGACAGTCTGTTTCATGCTAGTGCAATCGTCAGGCTCTGACGATTGCACTAGCATGAAACAGACTGTCGCCTCTAAGTGTTGACTTCTATGTTCACTTATATGTATATATATATATATATATATATATATATATATATATATATATATATATACTTTACGAAAAACTAGGTAATCCGTATGGGTAGACCCAGGGAGGATAAAATCCAGAGAGCTCAATGTAAATCAGAGCTAATAATTTAAATAAAAACAGACCACTTTATATATAATATTAAATATATATATATTGAATTCACTAATCGGATTCCCTCGTACATGTTGGAGAGACGAGACAAGGAGATATATTTCTTTTAAATTTGCCATTACAGACCGCCGAATATTCTATTTGTACTTTCAATTATATAAATGTCCGTAAGAATTTAAAGAAGTAAGAGGGTACAAATGAAAATATTCAAGATTGACGTGGTTTTTCGTTTCACTTAAAGTCTGCGTTCTTTCTTCCTCCTTTCCACTTCTTTCTTTCTATCTCTCCATTTCTTTCCCCGCCCCCATATTCCTTCTGCCATTCTTTGTCTACATCCTTTTCTTTCTTATTCTCTCTCTTTGTTTGAACTCTTTCTTTCTTTCTTTCTTTCTCCTTATAATTTTCCTTTCTTTCTTATGCCGCCATTTCATTCTTTCTTTCTTTCTTATCCTTCTTTGCGCCTCTCTTTTGGTTTGTTTGTTGACTTTCTTTTCTTTTTTCTTACATAGTTTCCCTTTCTTCTAGCTTCAAATTTTTCTTTCTTTCTTTCTTTCTTTCTTTCTTTCTTTTTAATGTTACTCTTTTCTTAATTTTCTCCCTTTCTTTCTATCTTTCTCAGCTTCTTTTTTTAGATCTTTCTTAATTTTTCCCATTCTTTCTTTCTTTCTTTCTTTCTTTCTTTCTTTCTTTCTTTCTTTCTTTACCTGTTCTTTTTTACTCCTCGCTTTTGATTGTTCATTTTTACTTTCTTCCTTACTTTCTTTCTTTTTTCCTTATAATGTTTTCCTTATAGAGTTTTACCTTTTCTTTTATTTCCCTTTCACTTTATTTCTTTCTTTTGATTTTGATTTTGAGTTTTCCTATCTTTCTTCCATCTTCCACTTTTTCTTTCTTTTTCAAATTCTTTCTTTCCCCTTCCCATATTCTTTCTTTCTTCATGTATTTCTTTTTCTTATCCTCTTTTACTCCTCTCTTTCTTTCTTTCTTTCTTTCTTTTTTCTTTCTTTCTTTCTTTCTTTCTTTTTTCTTTCTTTCTTTCTTTCTTTCTTTCTTTCTTTCTTTCTTTCTTTCTTTCTTTCTTTCTTTCTTTCCCCTCCCTTATAATTTCCCATTATCTTTCTTTGTTTATTTCGTTTTCTTGTCCACCTTTACTCCTCTTCTTTCTTTCTTTCTTTCTTTCTTTCTTTCTTTCTTTCTTTCTTTCTTTCTTTCTTTCTTTCTTTCCTTTACCTATCCTTCTTTACTCCTCGCTTTTGTTTCTTCATTTTTACTTTCTTTCTTACTTTCAGTTGTTTTTCCTTATAATTTTTTTCTTTATAGAGTCTTAACTTTTCTTTATTCCGCTTCCACTTCTTTCTTTCTTTCTTTCTTTCTTTCTTTCTTTCTTTCTTTCTTTCTTTCTTTCTTTCTTTCTTATTATTTTTCGTTTCCTTTTCTTGTCCCCCTTTACTCCTCTTCTTTCTTTCTTTCTTTCTTTCTTTCTTTCTTTCTTTCTTATTAACCTCGCTTTCTTCTTCTCAGTGAAACCAAACAGCATCTCTGATGTCTCTTTTTCTGTATTTAAAAAAAAAATGGAATGGTCCATTATTTATCTGAAGCAATGTCATATTGTAACGCACGTTCTAACTTACTAACGAAGAGAGAAGAAAAATGCAGAATTATCGTATGGTTGCATCTCAGAATGATGCCATCGTATTGACAAGATTATTAACACTTCGACTGGATTCTGGTTACGTCATTTTTGTAAACACCGTCATAATTTTATGATGTTATGTTCGCCATTTTTGTCAACTCACCACGGCATCGATAATTGATAGACTCAGTGGCACTCATCACAAGACTTCGGGTAAACGGGTAAACTGAAGGTGTGTGTAATAATAAAATAAAAATTGATAATTTTAAAATAAAATGAATAAAAAAAAATCGAAACGGTAAGTAAATATAAGTTGAATAAAAAAAATGAGGATAAGAGAAAGGAATCAGGGTTATGGCCAGAGGCGACCTCATTAAAATCAAATTACCTCGTTAAATTCACTTCCGAAATATCACCAACACTTTGCTCAGGGCATTTGTCTCAGTCTACAACAATAAGTCTTAATTTATGGCCTTCAGATGCGTTCCAAATGTGTACACCAAGTCCTCCATCGCTTTTTCCTGCTGAGGCTATGAGACGAGACACTTGAAATTCCTTAGTGCAACAGCGTTTTATCATTGCAAAAATAAAATATATTAAAGAAATAAAAATAAAAGAATGAAATGAAAATGAATTAGCCCCATAGATCTAGAAATCCTTGTCAAATATATATATATATATATATATGTGTGTGTGTGTGTGTGTGTGTGTGTGTGTGTAGAATGTTTAAAATCTTCAGTTTCCTACCGGCAAATGCAAGGGAACTGTACGATTATCGGACAAAGAGAACGGATATCCTCCCACATCAGAATAACCAGAATCGGTCAGGGAATTTAGATTTATTCTCGAAGATCGCAAAAGTTTCATCTCATGACTAAAAATACCAAAAAGAATTAATTTAAATCACATTTAACAACCACGCCAAATGCAAAGCGTTTTTCGAAGCATAGTGGTTAAAATTGGCGAATCAAAGGACTGTTAAGTCGACAATCCCGGATAACCCGTCACTCCTATCGAACAAAATCTTCCCGTAAATCAGTGGTATTTAACCGATAACATCATAGTGGTTAAAATTAACGAGTAAGAGGCGTATTACTGGATTATTATAACGTTATATCTGTTGGGTGGAGAAACCCGGATAATCCGATAATGCTCCAGGAGAAAGTAATCCAGTAAATTAGGGATGCTAATACATGAATTTAATAGTGGTTTAGCGAGTCAGAGGGGTATTGTAGGATTTTAGTAACTGATAATCCGTCTCAGCAATGGCTTAAAATGTTACGGTGCATCGGTGGTGATAATACATTAACTGGTAGTTAATGTATTACCACCATAGTGGTAAAAATTAGAGAGTCAGACGTGCATTATAACAATGGGACAATTTTGCCGTTACACGAGTTGGCCAATTTTGTTGTTACACGAGTTGGGAAATTTATTTTACACGATTTGGACGATTTTGCTTTTACAAGATTTCGAAAAATTGATGTTACACAATTTGGCCAATTTTGACATTATTCGATTTGAAAAATTTCGCTGTTACACGATTTGGACAATTTGATGTTACAGGATTTGGCCAATTTTGATGTTATGCGATTTGGGCAATTTCGATATGAGACAATTTTGACAATTACATGATTTGATCAATTTTGATGTTACGCGATTTGTACGATTTTGCTGTTACACGATTTGGACAATTTTGATATTACAAAATTTTGGCCAATTTTGATGCTACGCGATTTGGACAATTTCGATATGACACGATTTGGGCAAGTACACGATTTGGTGAATTTTGATGTTACGCGATTTGAACGATTTTGTTGTTATGCGTGTGGACAATTTTGACGTTACACGATTTGGACAGTTTTGATGTTACACGATTTGGGCAATTTTGATATGACACGATTTGGAGAATTACACGATTTGGTCAATTTTGATGTTACACGATTTGGAGAATTTTGATGTTACGCGATTTGGGCAATTTCAGTTTGACACGATTTGGACAAAGGATTTGGTCAATTTTGATGTTACGCGATTTGTATGATTTTGCTGTTACACGATTTGGACAATTTTGATGTAACACGATTTGGACAATTTTGATGTTACGCGATTTGGGCAATTTCGATATGTCACGATTTGGACAATTACACGATTTGGTCAATTTTGATGTTACGCGATTTCTACGATTTTGCTTTTGCACGTGTGGACAATTTTGATGTTACAGGATTTGGCCAATTTTGATGTTACGCGATTTGGGCAATTTTGATATGACACGATTTGGAAAATTACACGATTTAGTCAATTTTGATGTTACGCGATTTGTTGATTTTGCTGTTACACGATTTGGACAATTTTGATGTTACATGATTTGGCCAATTTTGATGTTACACGATTTGGACAATTTTGATGTTGCCCGGTATATGTTGGGAATTTCCGGCTTTCTCTCGGGTTAATTAGCTTTCAATAACGACACCTTGTCTATGTTCATCTGGCAGCATTGAATGTGTCAAGGGGCACCAGTTAGACGGTTTTTTGTTTTCATTTTAACAGCAGATGGAAAAATGTGACAATGAAATCCGAACGTGCATCGAAATAACAAAAGATGCCTTCCAAAACATAAGTAAAGTATTAAGAAACGGAAAAAGTTTCGTTAGAAAAAAAATAAACGGTGCTGAGCTTGTATGAAATATCAATTTTCTTGTATGCCAGTGACTGATGGACATTATCCTCAAAGATGGACAGTAGACGTGAAGGATATATACTGTAATGAAAGTTATGCGACGTATAGAAGATTCGTTCTTACCGTAGATCTTATTAGGCACAATCGTTCTGGGTATGACGATAAACTACATCCTGCAGCAGGATCGGAAGATTTGATGTTTTGCGGAGCGTGCAACAATCTTTTTATTTGTTGATGTTGCCAGAACCAGCCTGGCACAGGGTAGCAGCGCCTGTTAGGGTCACAGATTTGGGAAAGTTGTTCACCCCTTAATAAAAGTACATTTTTATAATAAAATGAGCAACAATACAATTTTATAGCAAAATGACTATCAATGCAACACTAAAAAAATTATAAAAATACATTCTTATAGTAAAATTACCATTTTATGATCTGCAAACTGTATATCTACGAAACATACCTTTACCCTGAAAATATAAAATTGCCTACAAAATATCTCTAGTTGAAAGCATAAAATTACGTAACAGCTCAGTATTCTTTTCTTTGTCTCTCATGTCTCGTAATACTCTGCCTAACTTTTGGAATGCATCTTTGGCCATCCCAATACATCTTCGGATCTCAGCGTCGCACTTACCGTCCTCTGTCAAAACACTTCCCAGATATTTAAATTTCCGCGGCTGCTTAAATTTAGTGTCCCCGACCTGTAAAGCGCATGAGCATGCATTCTGTCTTCTTGTAGTTTATGCTTAGTCCCTTCTTCTCGCTCTCCTTATCTACCTTCTGTGGGAGGTTTTGTAATTTCTTTTCCTTGTCTGCTATCAGTACTGTGTCATCTGCGTATCTTATGTTGGTAAGATTGTGGCCGCAAAAAATCTCCCTTAAACTGTCGTGATTTTAAAGGATAAAGTAAATCTGGCAGTACGGCTTCTAATCGAGAGATTAGAGGTTTTGAGAACCGCGGAATCACCTCTTAACTGCTGTTGTTCCCACGTAAACCCAGACCCGGGGTGGTAGCACCTGTTAGGGTGCCAGCTATGGGCAAATATCGAACAGCAAAACAAAAACTATACATTTTTTTTTAATAAAATGGCAATCAATGCAACATAAAATGCAATATAAAAATACATTTTTATAGAAAAATTACCAACAATACATTTTATGATCTACAAACTATATATCTAAAACAACATACCTTTACTAATTAAATTATAAAATTATGTAGAAAATACATGTAGTTGAAAGAATAAAGATACATACAAAATATTCGGCATTAACTTGTAGAGGTTGATATGACAAAATAGACAAACCAAAAAATTAGGCCTAATAACTGATGATAAAATAGAACAGTTATAACAATATAGACTGTAATAAAAGTTATGTGACGGACAGAAGATTCGTTCTTACCGTAGATCTTATTAGGCGCAATAAGAGATTAACAAAAATAACTAATAATAAAACAGAACAATTCTAAAAATAGACCGGAATAAAAGTTTTGTGATGGATAGAAGATTCGTTCTTACCGTAGATCTTATTGTGCACAATAAGAGATTAACAACAATAACTAATAATAAAATAGAACAATTCTAACAGACCGGAATAAAAGTTTTGTGATGGATAGAAGATTCGTTCTTACCGTAGATCTTATTAGGCACAATAAGAGATTAACAACAATAACTAATAATAAAATAGAACAATTCTAACAGACCGGAATAAAAGTTTTGTGATGGATAGAAGATTCGTTCTTACCGTAGATCTTATTGTGCACAATAAGAGATTAACAACAATAACTAATAATAAAATAGAACTATTCTAACAGACCGGAATAAAAGTTTTGTGATGGATAGAAGATTCGTTCTTACCGTAGATCTTATTGTGCACAATAAGAGATTAACAACAATAACTAATAATAAAATAGAACAATTCTAACAGACCGGAATAAAAGTTTTGTGATGGATAGAAGATTCGTTCTTACCGTAGATCTTATTAGGCACAATAAGAGATTAAAACAATAACTAATAATAAAATAGAACAATTCTAACAGACCGGAATAAAAGTTTTGTGATGGATAGAAGATTCGTTCTCACGGTAGATCTTATTGTGCACAATAAGAGATTAACAACAATAACTAATAATAAAATAGAACTATTCTAACAGACCGGAATAAAAGTTTTGTGATGGATAGAAGATTCGTTCTTACCGTAGATCTTATTAGGCACAATAAGAGATTAACAACAATAACTAATAATAAAATAGAACAATTCTAACAGACCGGAATAAAAGTTTTGTGATGGATAGAAGATTCGTTCTCACGGTAGATCTTATTGTGCACAATAAGAGATTAACAACAATAACTAATAATAAAATAGAACTATTCTAACAGACCGGAATAAAAGTTTTGTGATGGATAGAAGATTCGTTCTTACCGTAGATCTTATTAGGCACAATAAGAGATTAACAACAATAACTAATAATAAAATAGAACAATTCTAACACACCGGAATAAAAGTTTTGTGATGGATAGAAGATTCGTTCTTACCGTAGATCTTATTAGGCACAATAAGAGATTAACAACAATAACTAATAATAAAATAGAACTATTCTAACAGACCGGAATAAAAGTTTTGTGATGGATAGAAGATTCGTTCTTACCGTAGATCTTATTGTGCATAATAAGAGATTAACAACAATAACTAATAATAAAATAGAACTATTCTAACAGACCGGAATAAAAGTTTTGTGATGGATAGAAGATTCGTTCTTACCGTAGATCTTATTAGGCACAATAAGAGATTGACAACAATAACTAATAATAAAATAGAACTATTCTAACAGACCGGAATAAAAGTTTTGTGATGGATAGAAGATTCGTTCTTACCGTAGATCTTATTAGGCACAATAAGACATTGACAACAATAACTAATAATAAAATAGAACAATTCTAACAGACCGGAATAAAAGTTTTGTGATGGATAGAAGATTCGTTCTTACCGTAGATCTTATTAGGCACAATAAGAGATTAACAACAATAACTAATAATAAAATAGAACAATTCTAACAGACCGGAATAAAAGTTTTGTGATGGATAGAAGATTCGTTCTTACCGTAGATCTTATTAGGCACAATAAGAGATTAACAACAATAACTAATAATAAAATAGAACTATTCTAACAGACCGGAATAAAAGTTTTGTGATGGATAGAAGATTCGTTCTTACCGTAGATCTTATTAGGCACAATAAGAGATTAACAACAATAACTAATAATAAAATAGAACAATTCTAACACACCGGAATAAAAGTTTTGTGATGGATAGAAGATTCGTTCTTACCGTAGATCTTATTAGGCACAATAAGAGATTAACAACAATAACTAATAATAAAATAGAACAATTCTAACAGACCGGAATAAAAGTTTTGTGATGGATAGAAGATTCGTTCTTACCGTAGATCTTATTAGGCACAATAAGAGATTAACAACAATAACTAATAATAAAATAGAACAATTCTAACAGACCGGAATAAAAGTTTTGTGATGGATAGAAGATTCGTTCTTACCGTAGATCTTATTAGGCACAATAAGAGATTAACAACAATAACTAATAATAAAATAGAACAATTCTAACAGACCGGAATAAAAGTTTTGTGATGGATAGAAGATTCGTTCTTACGGTAGATCTTATTAGGCACAATAAGAGATTAACAACAATAACTAATAATAAAATAGAACTATTCTAACAGACCGGAATAAAAGTTTTGTGATGGATAGAAGATTCGTTCTTACCGTAGATCTTATTAGGCACAATAAGAGATTAACAACAATAACTAATAATAAAATAGAACAATTCTAACACACCCGAATAAAAGTTTTGTGATGGATAGAAGATTCGTTCTTACCGTAGATCTTATTAGGCACAATAAGAGATTAACAACAATAACTAATAATAAAATAGAACAATTCTAACAGACCGGAATAAAAGTTTTGTGATGGATAGAAGATTCGTTCTTACCGTAGATCTTATTAGACACAATAAGAGATTAACAACAATAACTAATAATAAAATAGAACAATTCTAACAGACCGGAATAAAAGTTTTGTGATGGATAGAAGATTCGTTCTTACCGTAGATCTTATTAGGCACAATAAGAGATTAACAACAATAACTAATAATAAAATAGAACAATTCTAACAGACCGGAATAAAAGTTATGTGAACTACATCCTACATCAGGATCGGGAGATTTGATGTTTTGAAAAGCGTGGAACAATCTTTTTATTTGTTGCTGTTCCCAGAACAACTCTGGCACAGGGTAGCAGCGCCCGTTAGTGTCACAGTTTTGAGAAAGTAGTGAACCTTCTAACAGAAATACATTCGTTCTTATCGTGGATCTTATTAGGCGCAATAAGAGATTGACAAGAACTAAAAATAAAATAGAACTATTATTAGGCACAATAAGAGATTAATAACAATAAGTAATAATAAAATAGAACAATTATAACAATAGACTGTAATAAGAGTTATTATGTGGATAGGAGATTCGTTCTTACGGTGGGTCTTATTAGTCCCAATAAGAGATTAAGAAGAACTAAAAATAAAATAGAACAATTATTAGGCACAATAAGAGATAAATAACAATAAGTAATAATAAAATAGAACAATTATAACAATAGACTGTAATAAGAGTTATTAGGTGGATAGAAGATTCGTTCTTACCGTGGATCTTATTTGGCACAATAAGAGATTAACAACAATAACTGTTGTAAATTACGGCAGGGGTGAATTGTCGGTGGGAGGAACACCTATTGCGATAGCTTACTCAGGAGCTACGAGGGTAACAGACAGAAAAGAGAAAAGAATTGTGACAAAATGACACTGCCCCAGAACGCACAGCAACTTGACAAACAAAATGAAACCGGCATCAAAGAATCCTTCTAGCAGGGCATAGAAACGTATCAGAGAAGGATGGAAATGTGCATTAGACTCGAGGGGGGTCACTTTGAAGAGAAAACCATGTAGTTTGTTGTTTGGAACTGAAATAAATTGTTTGAAACACCAGTCCCGTTACTTTTCAGCCAGACCCCGTATATATGTCAAAGTAACATGTCATGAAAATCAAAATTTTATGGAGAATGAACCAACAAAAAGGACATAGTATTTTATTTTGACTTTCTTCAGACAATAATGCTTTTGTAAATACCTTATGAGTATATTACAGAAACTATACACGAAAATAGATTCATAATACTGCACACCACTGCAAATGACCTAATCTGAGGAAAAAATAGTAATCGATTACACCCTGTCACACCAGTGGGTCTAAAACCGACCTTATTGTGAAAGAAAGGAAACTAAAGAGGTTTCAATTAATTTGCAAAAGGGTTTATATAATGCTTTTGTAAATACCTTTTGAGTACATTACAGAAACTATACACGAAAATAGATTCATATTACTGCACACCACTGCAAATGACCTTATATGAAGAAAAATAGAAATCGATTACACCCTGTCACTCCAGTGGGTCTAAAACTGACCGTATGATGAAAGAAAGGAAACTAAATATGCTATTTCACTTAATTTGCACAAGGCTTTATATAATGATTTTGTAAATACCTTATGAATATATTACAGAAACTATACACGAAAATAGTTTAATACACACCACTGCAAATGACCTAATCTGAGGGAAAATAGAAATCGATTACACACTGTCACTCCAGTGGGTCTAAAACTGACCGTATGATGAAAGAAAGGAAACTAAAGCGTTTTTTTCAATTAATTTGAACAGGGGTTTATATAATGCTTTTGTAAATACCTTATTAGTACATTACAGAAACTATACACGAATTCCAGATGCGTATTAAGTGATGAGATACTCGGTGGATCATATCAATGTTTCTCGTTAATTCTTTTGAACAAGCTTTCTATCCCACAAGACACATCAAAACAAAAAAACTGGGATAAAATAAAATGCGAGGCCAATTTTATTAATTTGAGGCTCTCTCTGGATCAGCATCGCCTCGCCTCGCCTCGCTTCGCCTCGCTTCGCCTCGCCTTGCCTGTCTACTATCTGCTTCACAACCGAGTAGTGGCGCCAGGCTCATGATTACGATCCCAATGTAATAAATTATAACCATGGAATATTAGTGTTTGAGCCTTTTATATTATATTCTTACTCTGTCCTGGACATTGAGTTCTACCTGGATTCTATCCTCTTGGGAATTCATGTATATATATATATATATATATATATATATATATATATATATATATATATATATATAATATCTGGATAAAATAAATGAAACAAAATTGGGTGTTTTTTTTATGAAAGTATTTATTTCTGTGTTTTTGTATATATTTATTTATTTAATATTTCAGACCACCTAGGTCTTTCCTCAGAAATCAAATGAGATACTGTGTTTGTGTGTTTGTTTACAGCGTTTGTTTACAGCGTTTGTCGTGAAGCGTCCATGTCACGTGATGTGCAATGCAACTTTGTTTGAATTTTTGGCGGAAGACTGATGATAGTGTCTTAAATGTTGTTTAAAATACGTGGCCTCTCATTATGCTATATATATATATATATATATATATATATATATATATATATATATATATATATATCAATTTAAATGTCATTTTTAGTGTATACACATATTTGAATAGACGCTCCATTAACTTATTAAACAGTATATTTAATTATATATATATATATATATATATATATATATATATATATATATATATATATATATATATATATATAAAGTATATCACCCCAAACAAGGCGTAACTCCCACTAGCGCACAAGGGGTTACTGAGAGTGAGAGCAAGAGTAAAGGGGGTTGTTTGAGGAAAGGGTATAGAGGAAGACGGGGATTGGGATCAAGGCGTCATAAGATTTCGACCGACATTTGAATATTTGAATATTACAGCTATCAAGCGTATCCAAATGTAAACAGATGACGTCACACATTATGAAATGGACAAAGTTCGACATTTATTTTAAGACATTTTTATGTTTAACGTTCTTTTTATAGATACAAGTATTTAAGTAAATGCTCTGTTTATAATAAACAGTATTAAACGACATGTACCGGCCTGATTGTCCGAGAAATTTTTCATAGAAAATATTAGTCTTCCGACAGGATTCGAACCTGTATCCTATACGGAACCGTCATATAGCCTGACGTGCCTTAAGCGTTTCGGCCACTGAGGATCGTTCTGATGGCAAGGTCGAATTTACTGCTTATAAACTTCAATCTTCCATGAATCTTTCACGTACATTCATATCTGCTCATGGCGTATCAAATGTAAACAAATGACGTCACACATTATGAAATCGACAAAGTCCGACAATTATTTTAAGACATTTTTATGTTTATACATTCTTTTTATACATACAAATATATGGAGATATGAATGTACGCGAGAGATTCATGGAATATTGAAGTTTAAAAGCAGTAAAATCGACCTCGCTAATAGAACCGTTGCTCAATCGGTGAAGGCGCGTCAGGCTATATGACGGTTCCGTATAGGACACAGGTTCAATTCCTGTTCGAGGACGTATATTTTCTGGGAAAATTTCTCGGATTTTCAGGCCGGTAAATGTTATTAAAACTGTTTATTATGAACAGAGCATTTACTTCAATATTTATATCTCTAAAAAGAATGTATAAACATAAAATGTCTTTGTTCATTTCATTATATATATATATATATATATATATATATATATATATATATATATATATATATATATGTCATTCACAGACAGTACTGTTTCGCTGTATCACAGCTCCTCAGTGCGACTAGACATCCGAATGCCTCAAGCCAGGATTGAAACACAACTAATTTGGTGTCAGCCAGAGCTATCTTCACTCGGTAGAGTTACACAACTAAATCTAGCATATTGTTTTTACAAATGTAAACAGATGCCAATCAGCCAAAGTGCTCCATAAATATATATATATATATATATATATATATATATATATATATATATATATATATATATATATATATATATATATATATACGCATGTTTGGTTACATAATTTAGACGTTTATTTTATTTCA
>OZ038510.1:68667341-68677341 GCA_964036315.1 Acanthosepion esculentum
AGGCGGTAAACCCACTACGATATAAGGGGTTAATGAGTGCAAAAATGATTGAATGACATTGTAATGGTATACATCGTAATGGTCGACTGACACCATACTAGTAATGTTAATGGTATACATAATAATGTTAGTGGTAGTCATTGAATGATATCATAATGATAATGGTAATATTATACTTCGTAATGTAACAGTAATGATTGAATGACAACATAATCGTAATGGTATATATCGTGATGGTAATAGCAATGATTGAATGACATCATAATGGTAAACGTAATGGTACACCTTATAATGTATGTGGTAATGGTTGAATAGCATAATAATAATAATGATATTCATCATAATGGAAATGATTGAATGACATCATGATGGTAATGGTATACATCGTAATGATAACGGTAATGATTGATGGCATTATAATGGTGTAGGTAATGGTATACATTATAAGGTATATGGTAATGATTGAATGACATCATAATGGTAATGGTATGCATTGCAAATGTAATGGTAATAACTGAATGACATCATAATGGTAATGGTAATGGTAATCATCAAAATGTATTTGGTAAAGTTTGAAAGACATCATAATGGTAATAGATAAAGCTTTAATACCATCATAATGGCAATGGTATACATTATAAGGTATATGGTAATGATTGAATGACATCATAATGGTAATAGATAATGCTTTAATAATATCATATCGACTGTGCCATGTGTCTTTGAGGACACATGGCGCAGGGGATAAAGGCGTTAGTTATATCCAGTGAGAGGACCCAAAGAATGTGAGTTCAATACCCAGTTAAGGCAGTGCAGAACGTTCAGAGAGGAATTAACGGGAGATAACTGATAACTGACATCCATTAAACATAGCATATGGAACTAGAACGGTCAACTCCAGTGAGCGAAAAAAAGGGTACAGTTCGACATTCCAACCACCCGAAGAAGGTCGGAACGTACAAGGGTCGAAACGTTGTAATAAATATGGCGACAAAGATGAGGACAATATACCGAATAATCAAATAGTGTACATGATATCTCATTTCAGAAATATAGACAGATACTGAAAGGCGGAAACGTTGTAATAAATATGGGGACAATGATGAGGACAATAGTCCGAATAATGTAAATAGTGTACATAATACCTCATCCCAGAAATATAGACAGATTGAAAGGACGAAACGTTGTAATATATATGGCGACAAAGATAAGGACAATAGTCCGAATAATGTAAATAGTGTACATAATACCTCAACCGAGAAATATAGACAGATACTGAAAGGCCGAAACGTTGTAATAAATATGGCGACAAAGATGAGGACAATAGTCCGAATAATGTAAATAGTGTACATAATACCTCATCCCAGAAATATAGACAGAGACTGAAAGGCCGACACCTTGTAATAAATATGGCGACAATGATGAGGACAATACTCCGAATAATGTAAATAGTGTACATAATACCTCATCCCAGAAATAAAGACAGATACCGAAAGGCTGAAACGTTGTGATAAATATGGCGACAAGGATGAGGACAATAGTCTGAATAATGTAAATAGTGGACATAATAACTCATCTCAGAAATATAGACAGATACTTGATAAATATGGCAAGAAAGATTAGGACAATAGTCCGAATAATGTAAATAGTGTACATAATACGTCATCTCAGAAATATAGACAGATACTGAAAGGCCGAAACGTTGTAATAAATATGGCGACAAAGATGAGGACAATAGTCCGAATAATGTAAAGAAGGTAACAGATAAGATTCTCAATAGATAAGTTCTATTTAATGAATATCAAATTCATAGTTATCGCAAGTGCAGGAGATTGTCGTTCTTGGCCAGATTAAAAACATAATTTTGAGTGCTGTAAAATCATTGCTATGCAATGTTCTCAATTTCTCCAGTTTCTCCTTCTGCTTTATTTAGTCAGGCTTCGCATAGATCGATTACAAAATATCGATTAGGATTTATATAATATCGATCTTAATAATCAAACGACATAAACGCATATGGCACGAAAGAAGTAAAAAGAGAGAAAAGAGAAAAGCAAAAGAAAAAAAAAAGGACTAAAATGAGACAGAAAGAAAAAGAGAGTGTCGAGAAATGGAGGAGTGGCAAAGAAAGAACAGGAGAGAAAGAAAGGGGAAAAGAATAAAGAGAAGGAAGGTGGGGGATGAAATTGGGGAAAAGGAAACAGTTGGAAAAGTGATGAGGATGAGGAGAACGGAAGAAAGGAGAAAATCAAAGGAAGGAGGAGGAGGAGAGGGTAATAAAAGAAAAGGCACAAGAGAAAGGAAGAAAGAAGAAAAAAGAAAAATAGGAAGAGAAGCAAGTAGGAGGAGAGGAGAGGTTGAAGTAGGAAAAGAAGAACGAGATGGAGAAAAATAAAGAAAAAGAGAAAGAGAAGAATGAGAAAAAGACGGAGGGCGGAGAAGTGAGGAAGAAAGAGTGAAGAAATGAATAGAGAGTAGGAAATAATGTAGAAGTGGCGGGGAAGGGAATTTCCTGAGAAAGAGAGGAGATTGAAAATAATTAGGAAGGGGAAGTGGGGAAGAAAGTGAAAAACGAAAAAAAAAGAAGGGGAAAGGAGGAGAAAACAGGAGGAGGAAGAGGAGGAAAGGTGTAGAAAGAGAAATGAAGAAGGGAGGTGGTGGAAGAAAGAAAGATGTAATGGAGAAGAAGAGGGGTAGATGAAGAGAAGAAAAAAGATATTAAGCAGAGAGAGAGAGAGAGAGAGAGAGAGAGAGAGAGAGAGAGAGAGAGAAATGAATGAGTTCCCACTCATTCATTTCTCTCTCTCTCTCTCTATAAAAAAGATAAAAAAAAGGAAAAATGTCGTAAAAGAAAGAATGAGTTGGTGATTGATAAATTGGGGAAGGAGCAGAATAAAGAAAGATAACAAAAAGAACAGAATATTTAGCAGTAAGACAAGGAAGAGACGAGAAAGGATAAAGTAAGAGGAATAAGAAAGAGAGATGAAGAGAAGAGGATCCGGGGAGGGGGGAGGTAAATAGATGAATGAAGAGAGACGAAAAATTAGAAGAAATGGAAAGGGGAAAGCAGAAAGATTAAAAGGAGAAATACGTGAAAGGGAAAAGGAGGAGAAAGGGAGGAGAAAGAAGGAAGATGAAAAATGTGGGAGGAGAAAGAGAAAGGGTGAAGGAGAATGAAAGAAGCAGGATGAAAAGGAGATGGGGAGAAAGTTAGAACGAGAGGGAAGAAAGAGAAGGACTGATATGAAAAAAAAAAATAAAGAAAAGGGGCTTAGTGCAAAAGAAGGAAGGAAATAGGAGACAAAGGAGAAGAGGAAGAAGATATAGCAGACAAAAGACATAGTAGACGAAGAAGAAAAAGCAGAAAGGATCAAAAGAGGAAGAGGAAGAAGAAAGAAAGAAGGAAAGAAAGAAGGAAGGAAAGAAAAAAAGAAGGAAAGAATGATAAAAGCAGGAAAGAAAGAAAGAATAGAAGTAAGACAAAGAAGATAAGTGTAGAGAGATGTCGATGGAGAGAAAATGAAGTTTGAGAAGGAGGAAAGGTTATGAAAAGAAAAAAGGGAGATGAAAAATCAAAGGGAAAACAAAGAAGAAGAAAGGAAGAAATGACGAAATGTTAAAGTGAGGAAATAATGATAATATTAATAATAATAATTCAAATAATTATCATTATTATTATTATTATTAGTAGTAGTAGTAGTGGTAGTAGTAGTAGTAGTAGTAGTAGTAGTAGTAGTAGTAGTAGTAGTAGATGAAAAGAAGAGAAGAAGAAAGAGAAGAGAAAGAAGAAAAAGTGGGGGAAGTATATAGTCTTAAAATAGGAGACAAAACGTATCGATGTTTAACGCCAAAAGAAACCTAACCAGAAAAGAAAGGAAATTTGATGTGAAGGAGGAGAATAATAATAATAATAATAATAATAATAATAATAATAATAATAAGAAGAAGAAGAAGAAGAAGAAGAAGAAGGAGAACAAGAACAAGAACAAGAACAAGAAGAACAAGAAGAAAAAGATGTAGAAGGAGAAGACGAAGGTAGCCAAGAAGAAGGGGGCGAAGAAGGACAATAATAATAATAATAATAATAATAATAATAATAAGAAGAAGAAGAAAAGCAATAATAATAATGAGAAGAATACTAAGAATAAGATTAAGAATGAGAAGCAGAAGAAGAAGATGATGATTATGATGAATAAGACGAAGAAGAAGGAAAAGAGGAAGAAGTGAAAAGAAGGAAAATAATAATAAGAAGAAGATGAGGAAGAAAGAGAAAAGAAGAAAAAATGAAAAGATGGAAAATAATAATAATAATAATAATAATAAGGTGATGATGATGATGATGATGATGATGATGATGCAGACGAAGAAGAAGAAGAAAGAGAAAAGAAGAAAAAATGAAAAGAAAGAAAATAATAATAATAATAATAATAATAGAAAAAGAAAGAGAAGAAGATGGAGAAGAAGGAGAAAAGAAGAAAAAATGAAAAGAAGGAAAATACTAATAATAATAATAAGATGAGGGTGATGATGATGATGAATAAGAAAAATAAGAAGGAGGAAAAGAAGAAGAAGAAGAAGATGAGGATGATGATGATGATGATGATGAATAAGAAGACAAAGAAGGAGGAAAAGAAAAAGACTTTGATGATGATAATGATGAATCAAAAGACGAAGAAGGAGGAAACTAATATGAAGAAGAAGAAGGAGAAGATGATGAAGAAGAAGGAGGAGAAGAAGAAGAAGAAGGAGGAGAAAAGAAGAAAAAAATGAAAAGAAGGAAAATAATAATAATAATAATAATAAGAAGAAGAAGAAGAAGAAGAAGAAAAGGTGGCGATTCATTACTTGTGCTCATTCTTCCGTTTTTCGGAGCACGTCTTTTGACTCAAATATGTGATTGTCGTTTTAAGTTAATTAGTGCAGTCTTGAATTAGAGATTTGACGCGAAGTTATCTGCACCACACACACACACACACACACACACACGGACACACACACAGAGACACACAGAGACACACAGACACTCGCACAAAGAAAAAGAAAAAGTCAAAGAAAGCCTCATCCGAATTATTATAATTACTCCTTAAAAATATAAGAACGAAAAAGAATCCAAAGGGAAAAATAAATCAATGCAAAAGCCATCTCTTTGTCCGCTTCCGACATCAGTGTTATTAACAATGGCGGCGCAAAAAAGGAAGAAAAAGAAAAAGACGATTTACTGCCGCTTCATTAAGTAGTTCTTTGCTAATCACTGTTTGCGCGCGCACACAAAGTTGGTCTCTTGCCACGTCGAGGCAGACGACAAGCGTTTCGCTTGTTCGATACTATTTCAAACCAAGATTGTTTTTATCTCGATCACGTCATGGAGCGGCCATTCTTTTCACTTACTTTCAACTAATAGCTTTCTTTCTCGTTTATTTTAAATCGATATAGAACGCAAAAGCAAATTATGGATTGATTTAATCGATTTTATATATTAGATAAGACAAGAAACGATTATTATATTATATTTAATTTCCTGTTAATTTTTTCTCCCGGCTATCACTGTGTTCTTTCTTTGTTACTGTATGCTTTAATCTTTTTTAAAAATTCTTTTTTATCGTGTATTTCTTTTTGCATTCTTCTTTTCCTTCTTTTTTTATTCGTGTTTCTTCTCTTTTTCTCTTTCTCTTTTCTTCTTGTTCTTTGCTTTCTTTTAGATGCCTTTTTTCTCTTTTCTTCATTTTATACTTCTTTTTCTTTTTTTTCCTACTTTTTTATTTTGTATTTCTACTTTTCCTTCATTTTATTTTCCTCCCTATTTTTTCTTCTTTTGTTTCTTGTTTTCCTTGTTCCACTTCCTTCTTTTTCTTTTTTCTTCTTTATTCTACCTCTAACTTTTTTTCTTATAACTTGTCTTCTTTTTCTGTTAATTCTTTCTTTCTTATTTTTATTTTTCTCTTTTCGTTATTTCTTATTTCTTATCTCTTTCCTTTTTCTTTTTTCCTTCTCTTTCATTTTTATTCATCACATTTTCTTCTTTATTCCTTTCATCATTATTTTTCTTCTTTTCTTTTTCTATTTTTCTTCCTTTCTTTCATTTTTCGACTTTTCCGTCTTGCCTTTATCTTATTCTGTTTTATTTATCTTTTCTTTCTTTTTTCTTTTTCATCTTCTGTATTTTCTTCTTTTTTCTTCTTCTTTTTTCTTCTTGATAGCCTCTGACCTCTCACGCCTCTTCTATTTCTCTGGTTAATTACTTCCTTTGAACCCTGAATCGATTGAAAGCGTGAAGAAAAGTATTAAAATGTTGGCCTTGAAAGAGATAATCAGTTGCTTGCAAAGAGAGAAGGAAAGGTCTTGCTTTTCTCCACTCTTCAATGCCCACTTTAAGCATTAGTTTATCAGTGTTATCTTCTATGTGTCGTTTTCCTTCAGGACCCGGGAGATTACTGTAATTTCTCGAAAATAATACGCACCCATAAATAATACGCACCCCAACAAATGATCCACAAATTAAGAAATATATCTATCCCTATGTATAATACGCGTCTATAAATTTTGTCAAAAAAATAAATACGAAGGCATTTTGTCGACCTTGACATTAAGAATAAAATCTAAACGAAGCGGTTAAAATAACTTTGAAAATTACCATGCGCTTTTCCCGATAAATGTCAGTGAGGATGTTATAAAGAGAGGTTTCAAGAAGTGTTGTCTCACGACAGCCATGGATGGCTCTGAAGATGACATCCTTGGGCAAGAGAATGAAGAGGCAGAAGATAATACATTTATTTCACTCACTGGGGTAGACTGTTCTAGTTCCACGTGCCATGTTTAATGGATGTCAGTTATCAGTTATGTCCTGTTAATTCCCCTCTCCAAGTTAAACATGGCTATGACAGCCTGTTCCTATCCATCTATGTCTCAATCTCTCTATCTATCCTAGTCTGTTCATATCTATCTATCTATCTATCTATCTATCTATCTATCTATATCTATCTATCTATCTATCTATCTATCTATCTATCTATCTATCTATGACAGCCTGTTCCTATCTATCTATCTATCTATCTATCTATCTATCTATCTATCTATCTATCTATGACAGTCTGTTCCTTCCTATCTATCTATCTATCTATCTATCTATCTATCTATCTATCTATCTATCTATCTTATCCGTGCCTGTTCATGTATCTATCTATCTATCTATCTATCTATCTATCTATCTATCTATCTATCTATCTATCTATCTCTATCTATCTATCTATCTATCTATCTATCTATCTATCTATGACAGCCTGTTCCTATCTATCTATCTATCTATCTATCTATCTATCTATCTATCTATCTATCTATCTATCTTATCCGTGCCTGTTCATCTATCTATCTATCTATCTATCTATCTATCTATCTATCTATCTATCTATCTATCTATCTATCTATGACAGCCTGTTACTATCTATCTATCTATCTATCTATCTATCTATCTATCTATCTATCTATCTATCTATCTATCTATGACAGTCTGTTCCTTCCTATCTATCTATCTATCTATCTATCTATCTATCTATCTATCTATGACAGCCTGTTCCTATCTATCTATCTATCTATCTATCTATCTATCTATCTATCTATCTATCTTATCCGTGCCTTTTCATCTATCTATCTATCTATCTATCTATCTATCTATCTATCTATCTATCTATCTATCTATCTATGACAGCCTGTTCCTATCTATCTATCTATCTATCTATCTATCTATCTATCTATCTATCTATCTATCTATCTATCTATCTATGACAGTCTGTTCCTTCCTATCTATCTATCTATCTATCTATCTATCTATCTATCTATCTATCTATCTATCTATCTATGACAGCCTGTTCCTATCTATCTATCTATCTATCTATCTATCTATCTATCTATCTATCTATCTATCTATCTATCTATCTATCTATCTATCTATCTTATCCGTGCCTGTTCATCTATCTATCTATCTATCTATCTATCTATCTATCTATCTATCTATCTATCTATCTATCTCTATCTATCTATCTATCTATGACAGCCTGTTCCTATCTATCTATCTATCTATCTATCTATCTATCTATCTATCTATCTATCTATCTATCTATCTATCTATCTTATCCGTGCCTGTTCATCTATCTATCTATCTATCTATCTATCTATCTATCTATCTATCTATCTATCTATCTATCTTATCCGTGCCTGTTCATCTATCTATCTATCTATCTATCTATCTATCTATCTATCTATCTCTATCTATCTATCTATCTATCTATCTATCTATCTATCTATCTATGACAGCCTGTTCCTATCTATCTATCTATCTATCTATCTATCTATCTATCTATCTATCTATCTATCTATCTATCTATCTATCTATCTTATCCGTGCCTGTTCATCTATCTATCTATCTATCTATCTATCTATCTATCTATCTATCTATCTATCTATCTATCTATCTTATCCGTGCCTGTTCATCTATCTATCTATCTATCTATCTATCTATCTATCTATCTATCTATCTATCTATCTATGACAGCCTGTTCCTATCTATCTCGTTCAATTAACCATTATACTTTCCTTTAGTTAATTTGACAGAACATTTTGAGTTTGCTTTCTCTCTCTCTATCTCTCCCCCTCTCTCCCCCATATATATATATATATATATATATATATATATATATATATATATATATATATATATATATATATATATATACATATATATATATATATGAAGAACTATATACAAAAAGAAAAATAGATCCAATGAATAGGAAAGAGTGTAAATTCAATAGACTGACTAGTAGGAACCAACTAAAATGAAGAAACTACCTGCAGATAGATAGATAGATAGATAGATAGATAGATAGTTAGATAGACTTGAATTATTTCTCTTCTGAATGAAGCGCCCCCACCTCCCGGCTCAGATCAAATCACCCAGATGAAATATTTTCGCACCGCAAGAAGATAATTTCAGAATTTTATTTAATAATTTTCTCTCCAAATCAAATCATCATTTGTCAACATTTTCAACGGAACGATTTCATTTTCATCTTTCCGATTCGATTTCTGATGGCAACAATAAACTATCGCAATGGCATTTCCTGCATATTTCGTGTTTAGGTTCCTGTATTAGCAAGGCAATAAAATGCCATGATCAAATGATTGATATTTGTTATCTGTTTCCGGTTGTAAGAAGAAATAGAGAAAGAAAGATAAGCAAAAATAACCTATCGACAATTCACTCACGCACATACATATTGTAAAATATATATATACATTTATACCATTTATATACGCAAGCACACAAATCAACTTGAAGCCTTTTACATACGTTGTCTTCGTGCTGTGATATGACAAGATCAAGACTAGTGCAATACTGTAAAAAATCACAGCCATTGAAACCATTCTAGCAAAGATCCCTGTGCCGCGCCAGGAGATTTTTCTCCCCGGAATCGATCCTTCAAATCTACAGATCAACCATTCATCCTTGCATGGAGTATTACTGCCTTATACGGTCTGGAGCCCTTTCTGTTTGTCTCAAGATTCTTGATAAGATCCAGAGACGGAGTTGCAATGTAAATGACCCTGATCTGGCATCTCGTCTCTAGTCTCTCTCTCACAGACGTGCCATCGCCTTCCTCTGTCTTTTTTTTTACAAATACTTTCATGGTAATTGCTCCGATGAGCTACTTTCGCTGGTTCCAAGACTTCATGAATTTAAGCGTTCAACTGGGCTGTCATCTCGCTGTCAGCCTTTCACTGTCGAAACTGTTAAATGTAGCCGTCTTTTCTACGCCAATAGTTTCATGTCCCGCACCTCTCGCCTGTGGAACTCCCTCCCCTTTTCCTGTTTCCCTGATAGCTATAATCTCCGACTATTCAAATGTAATGTCAATCGACATCTCCAGTTGCCTTGATCTATCCACTATCCTTCTCCTTCTCCTTTCCTCTATCACTCCTATCTGCTCTCGCTCCAAATCTTCTGTAA
>OZ038510.1:68682341-68697341 GCA_964036315.1 Acanthosepion esculentum
TACACTATTTATATTATTCGGATATTGTCTTCATCTTTGTTGCCATATTTATCACGTATCTTGCTATATTTCTGAGATGAGGTATTATTTGAACTATTTACATTATTCGGACTATTGTCTTCATCTTTGTTGCTTTATTCATCATGTATCTGACCTATATTTCTGAGATGAGTTATTATGTACGCTATTTACATTATTCAGATATTGACCTCATCTTTGTTGCCATATTTATCACGTATCTGTCTATATTTCTGAGATGAGGTATTATGTAAACTATTTACATTATTCGGACTATTGTTCTCATCTTTGTTGCTTTATTTATAACGTATCTGGCTATATTTCTGGGATGAGGTATTATGTACACTATTTATATTATTCGGACTATTGTCCCCATCTTTGTGGAGACGTTTCGGTATTCGTGCCAGTTTCTGGTAGGATTTTTCAATTTGTCTCCATATTTTTGGTGTATCGGGTCCGTACCGATCCTTCAGTATCTGTCTATATTTCTGAGATCAGGTATAGCGACAAAGCTTAGGACACTAGTCCGAATAATGTAAATAGTGAACTTTTATTTTATACAACAAATATTCTCTTTTTTAGATAACGGGTCGAATATTAACCATATTGATAAGCTAGTGAGGATTTTCACATCAAACAACGTCTCGAAATTACGTGTATATTATTGCAACTTTGTATATGCTAATGGTAATATTAACTCTTTCCGTATAAGGAAACATTCAGCATTCATTGAACAAGCAACAGAGTGCTATCGTAGATTGAAATTTATAAAAATATTTATCTGAAAACAATTTTTCAGGAAAATACGTTTCTCAAGTCCAGTAGCTGTTGGTTTGGTTCATTTTTTTTTACGGGATATCAACCTCAATGTGTTTTTTAATGACGACAAAATATTTCGGATAGGTTCGTATGAATAAAATATGGAATCTTTGTAAGAAATCAGTTTGTAGATCAGGTATCATTGACGTATCTTTGTAAGGAGGGTGTTTGTAGAGAGTCTGGTTTGGTTTGGTTTACTTTGTTTTACGTTTTATCAACCTCAATGAGTTATCTAATACCGACAAGATTATTAGGATAGGCTTGTATGAATAGAATATGTATTCTTTGTGTGAAATCAGTTTGTCGATCAGGTTAAATTGATGTACTTTTTAAAGAGTTTTTTTGTAGAGTTTGGTGTTATTTTAATTTGTTTTACGGCATATATGAACCTCAAAGGGTTATTTAATGTCGACAAGATTTTGAGGATATGTTTTTATGAATAGAATATGTATTCTTTGTATGAAAATCAGTTTGCAGATCAGGTTTCATTGACGTATTTTTTGTAAGGAGGGTTTTTGTAGAGAGTCTGGTTTAGTTTGGTTTATTTTGTTTTACGTTTTATCAACCTCTATGGGTTATCTAATACCGTCAAGATTTTTAGGATAGGTTTGTATGAATAGAATATGTATTCCTTGTGAGAAAATCAGTTTGTAAATCAGATTTAATTGATGTACTTTTGTAAAGAGTTTTTCGCAAAGTGTCTGGTGTTGTTTTAATTTGTTTTACGCCATATATGATCCTCAAATGTTTATTTAATTTCGTCAAGATTTTTAGGGTAGGTTATTATGAATAGATTATGTAATCTTTGTACGAAAATCATGTTACATTGACGTACTTTTTAAAGAGGGTTTTTGTCGAGAGTCAAATGTATCTCTGGTAATATTTTTTCCAGAAATGTATTGCTAGCATTTTTACTATAACGCTTCATTTTTATACGTTCATAGTATTTCGACGCCAGTTTGGGGGTTAACTATTTGCCCATAGCTGGGACCCTAACAGGTGCTACCACTCCGGTTTAGGCTGGACCTGGGAACAACAGCAATTAAGAGGTGGTTCTATGCTCCTCAATACCTTCCGATTAGAGGCCTTATTACCGGATGTAGTTTATCGTCATGCCCAGGACGGTTCAATAGCTGAGATCGCTCTTTTTTAGTAGTGATGGAGGTGTCCTCAAAAACCGTTTGTTCGAAGTAGTGTGGGACGTCATCGTGTTGATTTTGTAACATTTTTTCTCTTCAAATTGTACATGCTGTCCATTTTAGTTATTGCTGCTGCTGAAAGTCCTCAACTGATATAATTTCTGTTATTTGGTACAGTTCTTTGTTTTTGGGATTATGTAGCGCCAGATCACAATATGGATTATCCTCGCTGAGTCTTCACTCGTTCATTTTTAACCATTTATCTGAGAAAACGGTTGTATAGTGCTGTTTATATGTTCCTGGGAGAGTTTCAGCATGCACACAATTTCATGGGCATGACGATAAACTACATCCAGCAGAAAGGTTTCTAATCGGGAGACTGGATGTTTTGAGGAGCGTGGAACCACCTGTTAATTCCTGTTGCTCCTACGTCAACTCTGACCGGGGATGATAATATTTGTTAGGATCTCAACTATGGAAAAATAATCAATAACTGAAGGCATACAACTGCGTTCAAGATAAATTTAGTTGAAGCCATAAAATTGTGTTCAAAATAATTACATTTCAGTATTAAATAACCCATAGACGTGTTGATATGCCGTGAAACGGAGGCAACCAACTAAATAACCAACACAAAAGAACTCTTTCAATGACATTAATCCATATAATATCCTAGAATTTCTTAAAGAAATCAAACTGTATTCCAAAATATAACTTCAACAAAACTACAACATAAAACACACATATCACTGCCGCTAATTTTTATGTCCATACAAACATGTATATGCACAAAAGCTAATTACCACCAGTAACACATCGCCTGGTACTCCTAAGCGGTCACTCATCTAGGTAATGACTAGGCTCGACGTTGCTTAACTCTCAACTTTTTCGAGCCGCTCATAAGCCGCAATCGTTTCCCTTTGTGTTTCTCCGGTTTCTGCTGATACTTCTTTTCTGTTGTGGTGTTTGATTGGATGCTTTGAGGGGCATGGAACCACCTCTTCATTACTGTTGCTCCCAGGTCCACCGTGACCTGGGTGGCAGCACCTGTTTGGGTCCCAGCTATGGGTAAGTACTGAAGACACAAACACGATGAAAGTTTAAAAATACATTTTATTGTAAAAATACCATCAACACATTTTTATATATAAAAGAAACGACGTACAATAACGATTTATAACAAAATGACCAACGATACATTTTATAGTAAAATAACCGACAAAACATTTTATAGCAAAATGACCAACAATACATTTTATCGTAAAATAACCAACAAAATATTTTATAGTAGAATTACCAACAATACATTTTACAGTAAAATAACCAACAATACATTTTATAGCAAAATGAGCAACAATATATTTTATAGCAAAATGACCAACAATACATTTTATAGTAGAATTACTAACAATACATTTTATAGCAAAATGACCAACAATATATTTTATAAAATAGCCAACAATACATTTTATAGCAAAAAAAACCAACAATACATTTTATAGCAAAAATGATCAATAATACATTTTATAGTAAAATAACCAACAATACATTTTATAGCAAAATGATGAACAAAACATTTTATCAGTAGTTGAAGGCATACAATTTCGTTCAAGATATCTTTAGTTGAGGCCATAAAATTGTGTTCGAAAAATTTACATTTCGGCATTAAATAACCCCCACAGGTATGCAGCATAACAAAATCCACCAATCAGCCAACACCCACATGAAAGTCTCGATCTATTTAAGAACACAACTCATGTTTTCATGTTAATAATTTAGTTTTATAGTAATTTGGTTTTAGGGCCAGCCACAATGAAGGAAGAAGGCGAAGAGAATTTAACACTCACAGGACACATTGTAGACAAGAGAAGCGGCTAGCGTAAGTAAAGATTTTGAGTGAATCGATGAGAAAACTAAGACAAAGATGGGCGAGTAAGTGGCACCCATGACGAGGAAAAAAGACCTAGAGAATCAAACACTCAAAGGTCATCTTTAAGATGAAAAAAACGCAGAGAGAATTAGAGAATAACTTACTTAACAAGTCCAGGTAAGTGGATACCCAAACAAAGATAAAGACGGAAGTTAATTTTTTTTTTTCATCCCAAGCAAGGAGGGAGTGCCGCTAGCAGGCAAGGGGTTACAGAGAGTGAAGGTAAGAGTAAAGAGAGGTGCTTCAGGAATGGATACAGAGAAGGACGGGGATCAAGATCAAGGCATCAGGAGAATGAAAAAAGAAGGCTTAGAGAATTTAAAACTCACAGGTCATATAGAAGTTAAGAGAAACAAGCGAGTAATGTAGAGTAAGTTATGTGCCATCCGTGACACACGTTTAGGCGATCATGTATTTTTCGATACATGACTGACGAGGCAGATTTTTCCCGCAGTAGGTTGCCATTTTCTTTGCGGTAGACCAGTTACCATCCCAGGCTATAGAACTCAGTCTGTTCTCTTATTTATCCATAGCTGGGGGGAGACAGGGTGTTTATTAGCACGTACGTGAATGTAATGGATTCGATTGAAATTCGAACTCGGCTCTCCGATTCCACAATCCGAGCCGATATCCATTACTCCACCGTGCCTCCTTCATATTGACAGTACTGTAGCTTATGTTCTTTAGAGACGGGAGGTTATAGAGAGCCATGAACTCCATAACTTCCATAGCGGCGATATTCACTCGAATTTGATACCTCCGTGCTATTCTCCATCCATTTCGGCTCCACCCACTATTTTCTGAAAGAGTATTTGGGCAGAGTAGGGTAGGCTAAGAGTAGTGGCGATCTCTTTTCTTTCTTCAGCTATCCAATGTCTACTTAAACTCGATTCAGCCATATTTCGTCGACGACATTATCGGAGCGCCTCATTTCGTAGAATCGACATGCCGCGCGCGTTGTTTTCAAAGCGGCCGCTCCGTGTGTCTGTGTGTGCGTACCGAGCTCTGCCTCCTTGCCAACATTGTCGGAGAGATGAACTCACACACCGACGTATTTACGTTCGCTCGCTTTGCCTTCCACGCTTACACGGCGGATTGGCGTAATCAGCAGGTGTATGTTCGCGTAGCGGAGCGGTTTTCCTGCGCGGAAAGTGGGGATGGCGTATCGGTTTCAAAATCCAACGAAAGCCTATTTTTGTCTAAGATATAACTTTTTAATCAATTCATCAGAAGCAAGGCGATGACGCAACTAAGCCACAAGTTTATTCAGAGTAAAAGAGGACGGAAAAGATTTTGAAAGAAACCAGAAATACAATCTTAATGGGAAAACAAAGGATAAACCACTACTCCTGTTCAAAAGATCGGGAAGGAGTGTGAACCGGACGATAGGCGAACCTATCTACTCCTATTGAGAAAAAATATAGTAAATAAGATTTCAGAGTTTAGGCGTCGGGATTAGAAGTATAGAATTGAAGTAGACTTTAGAAGGAACTGGAAGCCCAGTCCTAAACAGGAAATAAGGGACATGAATTTATTCCTTTTCAAATGACAAGGGAGGTGTATGAACCGGACGATAGGCAAACCTATCTACTCATATTGTATTTATGCTAACATGGAGATATATTAATCCATCTCTTCTCCCCCAGATAAGGATTAATATCAGGGTAGACGGGATTCCCTGATAGAGAGAATCTCTGAATTCCAAACCAGATCCTTTAGCCTATCTTGCTGTAGACACACCATTGCTGCTCAGGCTGTAATTCATGTGGATCTCCCACGACTGTAACAGGGCTTATTATATGTGAATGGCCATGAATGGCAAAGATAGTGGAGTGGTTTCCCGTTTCTTTCTCCACAGATTACATTTCTTTATTATCTGTGAATGGTCATGGCTTCTAAGGAAAAATAGCGGAGTGGTTTCCTGTTGCCTTCTCCACAGATTACTTTTCTTTATTATCTGTGAATGGTCATGGCTTCTAAGGAAAAATAGCGGAGTGGTTTCCTGTTGCCTTCTCCACAGATTACTTTTCTTTATTATCTGTGAATGGTCATGGCTTCTAAGGAAAAATAGCGGAGTGGTTTCCTGTTGCCTTCTCCACAGATTACTTTTCTTTATTATCTGTGAATGGTCATGGCTTCTAAGGAAAAATAGCGGAGTGGTTTCCTGTTGTCTTCTCCACAGATTACTTTTCTTTGTTATCTGTGAATGGTCATGGCTTCTAAGGAAAAATAGCGGAGTGGTTTCCTGTTGTCTTCTCCACAGATTACTTTTCTTTATTATCTGTGAATTGCCATGAATTCTTGGGAAAAAATAGCGGAGTGGTTTCCTGTTGTCTTCTCCACAGATTACTTTTCTTTATTATCTGTGAATTGCCATGACGTCTTGGGAAAGATAGTGGAGTGGTTTCCCGTTGCCTTCTCCATAGATTCCTTTTCTTTATTATCTGTGAATTGCCATGACTTCTTGGGAAAGATAGTGGAGTGGTTTCCCGTTGCCTTCTCCACAGATTCCTTTTCTTTATTATCTGTGAATTGCCATGACTTCTTGGGAAAAATAGCGGAGTGGTTTCCTATTGTCTTCTCCACAGATTACTTTTCTTTATTATCTGTGAATTGCCATGACGTCTTGGGAAAGATAGTGGAGTGGTTTCCCGTTGCCTTCTCCACAGATTCCTTTTCTTTATTATCTCTGAATTGCCATGACTTCTTGGGAAAGATAGTGGAGTGGTTTCCCGTTGCCTTCTCCACAGATTCCTTTTCTTTATTATCTGTGAATTTCCATGACTTCTTGGGAAAGATAGTGGAGTGGTTTCCCGTTGCCTTCTCCAGAGATTCCTTTTCTTTATTATCTGTGTATTGCCATGACTTCTTGGGAAAGATAGTGGAGTGGTTTCCCATTGTCTTCTCTGCAGATTCATTTTCTATATCATCTGTGAATTGCCATGACTTATTGGGAAAGATAGTGGAGTGGTTTCCCGTTGCCTTCTCCAGAGATTCCTTTTCTTTATTATCTGTGTATTGCCATGACTTCTTGGGAAAGATAGTGGAGTGGTTTCCCGTTGCCTTCTCTGCAGATTCATTTTCTATATCATCTGTGAATTACCATGACTTCTTGGGAAAGACAGTGGAGTGGTTTCTCGTTGCCTTCTCTGCAGATTCATTTTCTATATCATCTGTGAATTGCCATGACTTCTTGGGAAAGATAGTGGAGTGGTTTCCCGTTGCCTTCTCTGCAGATTCATTTTCTATATCATCTGTGAATTACCATGACTTCTTGGGAAAAACAGTGGAGTGGTTTCCCGTTGCCTTCTCTGCAGATTCATTTTCTATATCATCTGTGAATTGCCATGACTTCTTGGGAAAGATAGAGGAGTGGTTTCCCGTTGCCTTCTCTGCAGATTCATTTTCTATATCATCTGTGAATTACCATGACTTCTTGGGAAAGATAGTGGAGTGGTTTCCCGTTGCCTTCTCTGCAGATTCATTTTCTATATCATCTGTGAATTACCATGACTTCTTGGGAAAAACAGTGGAGTGGTTTCCCGTTGCCTTCTCTGCAGATTCATTTTCTATATCATCTGTGAATTACCATGACTTCTTGGGAAAGATAGTGGAGTGGTTTCCCGTTGCCTTCTCTGCAGATTCATTTTCTATATCATCTGTGAATTACCATGATTTCTTGGGAAAGACGGACTTATTTCACGTTATTTTTCCAGCTGGTTCCGTTTCTTTACTATCTGTGAATTGCCATAATTTCTCGAGAAACATAGTGCAATATTTTCACGTTGCTTTTTCCACAGATTGTAATTTTCTAGTGTCTAAGAAGCGTCGTTTCTCTGTCTAAAGCTGCGCCAAACCGACATAGTAACGATAATCATCGCTTGATCATAATAGACGTTTCCGCGAATATCCCGCCATAGATTCCTTATTATGATCACCATAGGATGAAGATCAGTTTCCACGACCGGTCCACTGACGACGCCACTTCACATTATGGTAAAGGATCACCCACAAGAAGCCTGCTCTAATTCTTCTGCTCGTCCTGAGTAAGACGTTAAACTACATCCGCGTCCTGGGTAACACGATAAACTACGGCCAGTTTCAAGGCCTCTGATCATGAGATATTGAGGGGCGTGAAACCACCTCTTAATTGCTGGTGTTCCCAGGTCCACTCTGACCCGGGTCGTAGCACCTGTTATTGTCCCAGTTAAGGGCAAATAGTTAACTATTACCAGCAATACTTTTTGAAAAAAATTATTACCAGCAATAAAATTTTGAAGGAAAAGTATTACCAAAAACAGATATTTAACAAAACAAAATATTACTGGCAATAAAAAATTATCAGCATTAAATAACCCATTAAGGTTGATATGCCGTACAACCAAATACACCAAACCAATCTAAACCAAAGAATACATATTCTATTCATACGAATATATCCTAAAAATGTTGTCGGTATTAAATAACCCATTGAGGTTGATATGCAGTAAAACAAAATAAACCAAACCAATCTAAACCAAAGAATACATATTCTATTCATACGAATCTATCCTAAAAATGTGGTCGCCATTAAATAACCCATTGAGGTTGATATGCCGTAAAACAAAATAAACCAAACCAATCTAAACCAAAGAATATATTGATTTATTCAAGTTTTCTCCATTCTATGTATGAGTATTTAATAGCTCTCTTTTGCTTTGTTTTTCCTTTCCAGTCTTTTGTTCTCTACTGTGACAATGGATTCCTCATACTTATCAATATGGCAAGTAGCCACATTAGACTAGGATTTGAGGAGGAGTTGATTTGTTCAAGTTTTCTCCATTCTATGCATGAGCATTTAGTAAATCTCTTCTTTGTTTTCCCTATCTAACCTTCTTTTCCTTCTATATTCTCTCTAACTTCGCCGTTCCTTTTTCTCGGTTATTAAGAAGAAAATCAAAATTACAATAAATAGCCTTGTCATATCGAAACTTTCATAAGTATGTCATTCATTTGTAATGGTCTGTTGCCACTCAACATCACACACATCTAACATTAGGATCATCAGAGTCAATGTAAACTTTACGATCCCTTCATTAGCTTCGTGTGTGCTTCGTCAGGGGTACATACTGTTTTTTAATTCAGAGTTGTCCTTCTCCTAGACTGGTTGCCACCCAATGCTATAGGAACCTGTCTGACACAAAGTTGGTTATGGGCTGAAAAGAAATGAATTCATACCTTTCCTAAGGGTTTTTGCACGTAAGTGAATGCAACTCGACTGGAATATGAACTATGCTCTGAAAGTAACAGATTTTACTCACATTAATCATCTATCTATCTATCTATCTATCTATCTATCTATCTATCTATCTATCTATCTATCTATCTATCTATCTATGTATCTATCTCAGTCTCGTCATGTCTCTCTCTATACATCTTTGTTTGTTCATTATCTATCTATCTATCTATCTATCTATCTATCTATCTATCTGAGTCTCGTCATGTCTCTCTATACATCTTTGTCTGTTCATTATCTATCTATCTATCTATCTATCTATCTATCTATCTATCTATCTATCTATCTATCTATCTAAACCACAATTGTTAGAATAGACGAAATAGAATAAAAAAAGAAACAAAATCAGTAAATAAAATAAATAATAAACAAATTAGCAAACTATTACGACTAAATATTAGACTATAAAAAATCAAAAGAAAAAATCGGACGAAAAATAGCTATAACTGTTATATAACGATAAAAAAATGAATAAAAAATAATATACTGCGTTACTTAAAAATCGAAAACCAAAAAGAGAAAATATACAGTGTAACAAATAAATAACAATAAGTATAATAAATTGATCTAAATACATCCAAATATATAAATAAACTAACAACCGATACCGATATAAACTATCCGTTTAGAAAAAACAAATAAAGATAATCAATCCAATTGAATAAATTAAAAACTGTTCCCGCCAAAATAATAGTCAGAACAAACCACAACAATCAACCCCAAAATTCAACAAATAGCTTTATCTTCCCAAACAAAAACAAAACTATTAAATAAGCTATATAAACAATTTTTTATTACGTTAATAAAAACACCGATTAAAATAAAATAATAAATAAATAAATATATGAGATAAAATATAAAAATAAAAATAAATAAAAAAAGCAAAATAATTTGACCCAAATAAATAAACGACTTCCGGTAAAATAACGACCAAAATAGACTACCCACAATAAGCTATATAAACAAATTTTTACTACGTTAATAAAAACACCGATCAAAAAAAATATATATATAAGATAAAAAATAAAAATAAAATTAAATAAAAACAAGCAAAATAATTTTACACAAATAAATGAATAAACGACTTCCGGTAAAATAACCACCAAAATAGACTACCCACAATGCACCATTGACCCGTATATATAAATAGCCGAGGAAAATAACAGGACTCGTGGCCTGACGATTGCATCTAGCATAAAACAGACTGTCGCCTCTAAGTGTTGACTTTTATGTTCACTTTTATATTTACACACGCTCTATCTCTGATATTGAGCACTTTATCCCATTAATATAGCACACTTTAAGACTATATTTCTTTATATATATATATATAGTCATCTACAGACAAAATGTTTCGCTGTATCACACCTCCAGTGTGGCTAGACGACTGGTTCCCTCTAGCTAGGATCGAAACCCAGGGATGAAGGTTAATTTAAGCGTATTTATTTTTAGATAAACACAGAGTGACTGAAAGAACTCGATTCGCTTTACCGAAGAGTCTCGCATTATTAGCAGTAGTAGTCACTGTTTACAAACTCACATTTCCTCCCCAGGGATCTCAACTGAGAGAAATTTTTCAGAAGCATATTGCCATCGACAGACAGACAGTTTTGCTGTATAACAGCTCATCAGTCTGTCTAGACTTCTGGTTGCCTCTAGCTAGGATGGAATTCCGGCTGAATTGGCGTCAATCGGAGAGTCTACCCCTAAAATAGAAGAGAGAAGCTGCAAACGTTTTTGGTTATAATTTGGATTTTTTAAATATATATCATACTTTATTTTCTATATATTTGCTACACGTGTTTCCGGTCTCGTGACCTTCATCAGGCAAAGAGTGGTTATTTCCATATATTATTAATTTTCAGTAATTTTCCCGATTTTTAACCATTTTCTTCTCTGTGTAGTAATGTAGTAGTAATATATATATATATATATATATATATATATATATATATATATATATATATATATGAAACATGTTTCATTGAAAGTTAAATGTTCACCTGAAAGTTAAATTTCTTATGTCATTTCAGATGAACAAATAATGAAAACTACAATATTTGTCTTGCAATGGACCATACCCTGATGATGACATTGTGCTATATCGAAAGTGCTCGGAATAAAAGAAACATGTTTCAACACGGCGTTCTTAAAATAACTCCACCAAAATGCTTATCCGTGAATGTGAAAGATTCCAATTGAAAATAAGTAAACAGAATATGTCTAAATTATTCATTGAAACATGTCTCGAAAAAAAAAAATGCTGCCAAAATATACCCATATATATATATATATATATATATATATATATATATATATATATATGTGTGTGTGTGTGTGTGTGTGTGTGTGTGTGTGTGTGTGTGTATTGATATAATAGGAAAGAACTGTTAGATTGATGATCCTAACTTCTTTAGTATTTTTGTTTTTATATTTAAAAAACAGTGCTCGAAACAGAATCATATTTTTAAAAAATTAATCATATATATATACACACACAGTAGCGACCGTAATATAAGGAACGCAAATAACAAAGACTTAAATATGTGTATTACTTAAAAAGTAATGCATGATTACCAATGATTTTTTTCCGAATAAAGATTAGGGTGTAGTACATAAATATTATACAAAGTTACAAAGATTTGCTTATTATTTTTTTTTTTAAATAAAGATTAAACGGAACAAAGGAAATAAGCAACTGGACAAAAGTAAAGGAACGATGTTAATAATTTGCATAAACTCTTAATTTACTT
Source organism: Acanthosepion esculentum (assembly GCA_964036315.1). Classification (NCBI taxonomy): domain Eukaryota; kingdom Metazoa; phylum Mollusca; class Cephalopoda; order Sepiida; family Sepiidae; genus Acanthosepion; species Acanthosepion esculentum. Next base: position 68,694,276 of record OZ038510.1, read on the forward strand.
TGTAATAAACTCGATGGAGCTTTTCAACAATAAGTAAAAGTTCATTTATCATTAGTACTTTATTTTGAAGCAATATGGCAAATTCTATACTCAAAACGCTCTCTTTTGAAGAAAAAAACTCATTGTCGCTAACTATCAAGAAAAAAAGTCAATTTCAGAAATTTCTGATATTGTTCATAGGTCTAAAAGTGTCGTTCATCATTTATTTAGCAGGTATAAAACCGATAAAACATTAGATGCAAAACCAAAAACCGGCAGACCCACAAAAACATCGCAAAGAGAAGATCGGAGAATTGTTAGAATATCAACAAAAAAACATTTTGACATAAATATGTGTATTACTTAAAAAGTAATGCATGATTACCAATGAAATCAATTGCCCGTAAATTTAATGAAGAGACAGATAATAAGATCTCAAGGAAAATTGTTGCTCGCAGGTTAAAAAATGCAGGATTGCATGCCCGTATTCCAGTTTCGAAGCCTCCCATTTCAAAGTGAAACCAAAGGGCACACCTGGAGTATCCGAGAGAACATGTTGTTTGGACTGACGCACAATGGGATACAGTTCATTTCAGTGACGAGTCCAAGTTTACTATATTTGGTTCTGAGGGCAAAACTTACGTACGCCGTAGAACAGGTGGAAGACTGTCTTCTCAATGTGTCAAGAAAACCGTTAAGTCTGGTGACGGCAGTGTGATGGTGTGGGGAATGATTTCTTCTGCAGGAGTTGGCCCTATCATCCGCGTACATGGTAATATCAATGCTGAGATTTACAAAAGGCTCCTTCAGCAGCATGTGGTACCAAGATTACACCATAATCTTCATGAATCTCCTATTTTCATGCAGGACAATGCACCTTGCCACAAGGCTCAGAAGGTTATGGCTTTATATGAAGAAGAAGGAATCGCCCTAATGAAGTGGCCAGCCCAGAGCCCCGACCTGAATCCAATAGAAAATGTTTGGTAGATAAATGGAGAAGGGGCTCAGAAAAGAAACCCGAAAAACCAGGATCACCTATGGAAGTTGTTGAAAGACGAATGGGAGGCAATTACTGCTGATTTTTGCAAGAAATTAATTCGATCATGTGGTCGACGATGCAGAAGTAATTGAAAATAAGGGGATGTTTACCAAATATTAAATTTTGTTGATACTTTGTTCACAATCAAGTATTAACAAGATCGTTCCTTAACTTTTGTCCAGTAGCTTATTTCCTTTGTTCCATTTAATCTTTATTTAAAAAAAACACTATTATGTAAATTTTTGTAACTTTGTATAATATTTATGCATTACACCCTAATTTTTATTCGGTAAAAATTTCATTGCTAATCATGCATTACTTTTTAAGTAATACACATATTTATGTCTTTGTTGTTTCCGTTCCTTATATTATGGCCGCTACTGTATATATATATATTAACATGGGCACCTGGAGGCGGTGTAATGATTAGCAAAGCTTGTCTCGCTAGAACGATTACGACTGAGTAGTGAGTTCGATCCTCGCTCGATGCCTCTACTTTCATCCTTGTGCCACATCTAAGCTATGCATATATATATATATATATATATATATATATATGCACGTGCGCCTACACTCACAAACACGCGTGCGCATTCACAGGCGGCATACACACAGACACGCGCGCACACATACAAACGCGTGCATATATCACATGCACACACACAAACACACGAACGCATGTTTAAGCCATTATTTCTTTAAAACTTATGTTTTAATGTATATCCGTGTTTGAGTAGACGCCCTGTTTCTTTAAGCAGTGTGAATTACACCTTCTGGCCTGTGTCTACCAGAAACGGCAGAGTTCGAAGATGTGTTCCGCTTTGTAGGGGAAACCACGCGATTCTAAACTGTCAAAGGACACGTTTCCTTTTTCAAGACTCTCGAATACACAGACCGGTAGACGTAGCTCACACTTTTTTTTAAAATGCATTACTCACTATTCCATGCACGCCAGCCTCTTTTTGGTTTGGTGTGGCACAGGCTTCAGCTTAGAAAATATCACTAAATACATTCACAATGCCACAGCGATTGCACGATATTGGTCGCAAAGGGCAAAGGGTAAAGGGCAAAGACAAGAGCTAAATATTTATTTAAAAATCTTGTCCCTTTTTCGAGATATTCGATTTCTGCCTTTTTTATGCGAGGACGGACAATAAAGTGCATTTCGCTCTAAGTGACCTGGAATTGGATGAAGAAAAAAAGTTCAGACCCCTTTAGGATTTTAACTGCGCCCCCACCCTCCTGCGAACCAGTAAAAAAAGGGTAAAAACGATTTTAAACAGGGAAAGGCGAAGGTTACAAATGGGAATAAAAAGGAGTTCTTTTATATTTAAAGATTGACGATAATGACCAAACGTCTCACAATGGGTTAAAAATACGTTTTCGTGTTTTTGAGGGTGTAAAATAGAGAAAAGAAAATAACGTATTGAAAACCCTCCGACCGTTTAGTAAAAAAAAAAGAAAAAGATAAAACAGACGAAAAATTAGATATAGAAAGAAAAAGAAAGAAGAGATATTCTTGAAACTGTCAAAGAGTAAAAAAAGAATCAGATCATCGGCATTTTAAAAAAAAATATCGGTAATTCTAAATGAGCCAAAATAAATTCAAGGATTTTTTTCTTTAACAATCCAATGCCGAAACTGATGTAAAAAATAGCAATTTGGATTTTTTTTTTTTTAAGTTTTCTAAATTTATTTTACATGTAAGATAAATAAAGCTGTTAGTGGAAAAGAAAAAAAAACAAAAAATCAAAAAAAAAAGAACCAACGATAAAGAAAAAAAGATGGCAGGGAAGAACAAGCATTAGTTAAAAACAACATTTAATATATATATATATATATATATATATATATATATATACATATATATATATATATATATATATATATATATAAACAATATTTAATATATATATTAACATATATACATATTTATATGTAATATATTTAATATATATAAACAATATTTAATATATATATATATATATTAATATATATGTATTTATATTTAATATATTTATTATATATAAATAAACAATATTTAATAT
>OZ038510.1:68702341-68704841 GCA_964036315.1 Acanthosepion esculentum
AATAATAATAATAATAATAATAATAATAATAATAATAATAATAATAAACTGTAGACCATATTATCTCAGTATGTCCGGAAGTCTCAAAAAATGCATATACCCACAGACATAACAAGGTAGCGACATACGTGCAGTGGAAGATATGCAAGAAGCACAAACTCGAAACTACTGAGAGATGGTATGAGCACTAACCAGACGCTGTTGCCCAAAATAACGATGCAACTATCCTCAGGGACATGCCAATTCAAACTGACAGGGGAATAACAGCCAACAGATCTGATATTATCATAAGAGACAAGAAATGCAGGAAGCATAGCAGTATCTTCTGAGAGAAACACCTCACGAAAATTATCGAGAAATTGTCCAAATACTAGGACATGGAGATCGAGTTGGACAGGATGTGGGGAATGAAGACTCAATCGGTACCAATATTAATCGGAGCTCTGAGCCTCTTGAGAAAATAAATGGAGAGCTTTACTAACAATATCCCAGGTAACATCAGCATACAAGTTGCCCAGAAGATCGCCCTACTGGGAATATCCCGTATACTAAGAAAAGTGTTATCAATTAAATGACAATAAGGACCATAGTTTGGACCCGGATCTACAGGATAAAAAGCAAGAAACATAAAGTACATAAATAATAATAATAATAATAATAATAATAATAATAATAATAACAACAACAGCAATAATAATAATAATAATAATAATAATAATAATAAGAAGAAGAAGAAGAAGAAGAAGAAGAAGAAGAAGAAAGAAAGCAGCTAGGAAAAGTAATATGGAAATAAAAATAGATATAAGAGGGAGATAGAAACTATCATAGACGAAAACTCGTATGCATGGCTACGCAGAGGACACCTAAAAAGAGAAACATAATCCTTCATCATCGCTTCCCAGAAAAAGCGAACCAGGATAGACTATGTTAGAGCGAACTTTGAGAAAAAAAAAAAGATCCCAGTTCTGTGTAAAAATAGAGGAAACGGTAAGCCATTTAATAAGAGAGTGTACGACAGGGTGGCAATAGTAATGCACTAGGAACTGTGCAAACGGCTTGAGTACGACTGTCTAAAAAAATTGTATCAATGTTAAGCATAAAAAAGGCTTTGATATTTGGGTTCCTCAAACGATCGTCTCAGTCAAAGCAAGTCAATCAGTTATGTGCCATCTCTAATCCTCTTTGGGAATCAGTTATGTGTCATGCGGGATACACGCTTAGGCGATCATGTATCTTTCGATACATAACTGCGAGGCAGATTTTTCCCGCAGTAGGTTGCCATTTCTTTCTGCGGTAGTAGAAGGAAATAGCAACAATATAGACAAAAGAAAAATTATTAGTTTTACAACACATATTGCCCTTATGTATAGATATATTATGAAATGCATTAAGTTCGACAATTATTTAATGTATTTTCTGTTTATACGTTATTTTATTTTATTTTATTTTTAGATATAATTTATTTAATTAAATACACCGTTTTTCAATTAAACAGTATTAATTACATTTACCGGCTTGAATATTCGAGAAATTTCGTCGAAAATATGCGCTCTCCGTCAGGAATCGAACCTGTAACTTTAATAAGAACCGTGATTCGTCCTGACGTGACGTTAACTATTCAGCAATAAAGAAGCGCCTGATGAGCAAAGTCTGAATTACTTACAGCCGGTAAATGTAATTAATACTGTTTAATAAAAAAAAAAACAGAGCATTTACTTAAATAAGAAAAGGTATAAACTAAAACGTATAGCAGACATCCATCCTGCTATTTAACCAAAGAATGGTGGGGGGAGAGAAAAATAGGATTCATACGTTCCCCAAGAGTATTAGCATATGAGAGAGTGCAGTTGATTTGACTGGAATGCGAACCCCGGCTCTCCCGATTCCTCAATCCGAACCGTTACCTATTACTCCACCGTACCGCCGTCCAAACAAGGCGGGATGTAATATTCGTGAAGAAAAGAAAAATAAAGATCTATCGAAATCTCGAAGGCTGTGGCGGTCCACAAATTAAACAGGAAGAGGAATGAAGGAAATCGATAAGTAACAGGAATTTTCGCGGGAAAAAAGGGAATTATAAGGAAAATGAAAATTATAACCGTGTCCGCCATATTAGGTGCGCACTCAGATTCATTCTGAAATTATTGAAATCGAATGAAGATGAATTGGATATTCGAAGAATGTGTTAGATGAAGATACTCAGATTGATTATGATGAAGATACTCGGATTGATTATGATGATGATGATGAAGAAGATCATCATCATCATCATCATTATCATCATCATCTCTTGGGACATTGGCTCTTCGGGACGTGGTTGATCATGACTATCCACAACTTTCTTGTAGAACTTAGCAAGATAGCTCCATCCCTCCCATTCATATCATCGGTGATAATACCGGAGGAGAAAAAAAGAAATGTGCTAGAAAAATAAGGTAGCCAAGAAGGACAATAACAACAGTAATAATAATAATAATAATAATAATAATAATAATAATAA
>OZ038510.1:68709841-68714841 GCA_964036315.1 Acanthosepion esculentum
TATATATATATATATATATATATATATATATATATATATATATATATATATATATATATATATATGTGTGTGTGTGTGTGTGTGTGTGTGTGTGTTTGTGTATACATGCGAATGTAGACACTCGTCAAATAATATAAATACACACACATACACACAGCAATATTGTAGTTTAAAAACAGTAAAATCGACCTTGCTAATCGAACGATACTCCGTGGCTCGATCGTTTAAGGTACGTCAGGCTATATGACGGTTCCGTATAGGACACAGGTTCGATTCCTGTCGGAGGACGAATATTTTCTATGATAATTTCTCGGTAAATGTTGTTAATACTGTTTATTATAAAACAGAGCATTTTCTTAAATATGTGAATCTATAAAAAAATGTATAAGCATACAAATGTCTTAATATATATATATAAAAAACTTAAACTCTAATATTCCATGGTCATAATTTATTCCATTGGAATCGTAATAACAATCCAATTCATCAGACACACACATATATATATATATATATATATATATATATATATATATATGGTTGTACGGCTTAGAACCGTAGTCCCCATGCAGCTCCTTTATAAATCAGCTGGATGTCTTCCACAAAAGTTGTCTCCGCGCGACCAGCAGCTATACTTTTGAGATAGGGTGTCCAATGCTGATCTCCTCGCAAAATGCAACATTGGTTGAATCCAGACTTTCCTGATGCAGTCACAACTTCGCTGAGCTTGTCATGTAGCAAGGATTAGTGACAACAGATTACCCTCATGTATAGCCAGCCTGAGAGAAGTCAAAGGATCTGTTAGACAGCTCAGGTGGCTCAGGTATAAAGACAAGCAGAAGAGTCATCTCTCATCAGCTGTCAATACTAGCTTCGATTGAATTGCCCTGGACATAAATAATTCGAGTTTTTTAATTTTTTTTTCTTTTGTTACCGTGTTAATCAGAAATTTTGAAATCAGCTAAGAAACGGAAGAAAACGGCGAAAAGCATCAGCAGATGTTCCTGTTTCTATCTTCCGTAGATCCTCGCTGTTGCACAATATGCGGACTTGTATGCAGGTCACTAGCAGGGCTGAAATGTGACATATGACACAAAAATAAAAAATACTGAATGTGGTTGTAGGATCCTCATACGTCGAAATGGACGGGAGAGTCCATTATATATATATATATATATATATATATATATATATATATATATATATATATGCAAATTACAATTAAGTAATATACAGTTTTTTATACATAGAAAATAATATTATATATATCGTGGTAGAATCTCTGAATGATAACAAATCGCTCGGGTTTCGATCCCGGCTTGAAGAAACGATGAAGAGCTGTGATTCAGCGAAACAGTCTGTCTGTGAATGTCACTATATATATATATATATATATATATATATATATATATATATATATATATATATATATATAAAAAGAAAGAACAGTAAGATATATAATCCGAAAGTTCTTATAGATATTTTTTATTTTTACACAATAGTGCTCAATGTAAATTTACAGAGCATTAATATTATAAATTAACAGTATAGCGAAAAAAACATATTTTAAATCAGTTAATTTATAATATATATATATATATATATATATATATATATATATATATATATATATATATATATATATATATATATATATGCATGTATGATTATATGTGTGTGTATATAATTAATAAAAAATAGTTCGTATATGTAGTTAAAATTGATAGCATTTTTGATGGCTCATCAATAGTTTGTGCGTCATTTTAAAGTTGCAACATGTTTTGTCTGGCAAGAATTTTCTTTTCTTTCGGGTGCATATTGAATTTTTTTAAAAAATTGAATAATAATTATCATTTTCCAGATACAAGTGCATTCCTTAACCCATTCCTGGGAGGATAGGAGAAGAAAGATTTGGCTGGTAAGTGAATATAACAAAGCCCGACTGGAATTCGAACTTGGCTTTCCGATTACTCATCCAATAATCTATCCGCACATAGTTGCCAACTGTTCTGCAGCAGACTACACTGGCATTGCATATCATGTATATTTAAATTCAAATTCTACCATTCATAGCTTACGGCCATATCAGGTTGTAACAACGGTTATCGGACGAGAAATTAAGCAACATTGAGAAGTCTCACTGCCTAGACGGGAGACCGCTTGGGAATATCGGAGGCTCTAAGCTATCAACACGCATATGGCTAATGCGGTAGGGTAACGGTCCAAATTCCTCCGTATTAAAGTCAAAGACGGTGAGATCTGGGTAAGGCCTCCGTCCAACAAAGAACCTTCACGGGCCGAGAAATAACATCGGAAAGGATAATTACTTTTCTCTGCTGATATTAACAACCCTGGTAATAGCTACAAATACAGTTTGTTCCACCAGTTCTAACCGCCTGCTGGGTAAGACGATAAACTACATTCCCGTCCTGGGTAAGACGATAAACTACATTCCCGTCCTGGGTAAGACGATAAACTACATCCGCATCCTGGGTAAGACGATAAACTACATCCGCGTCCTGAGTAAGACCATAAACTACATCCGCGTCCTGAGTAAGACGATAAACTACATCCACGTCCTGAGTAAGACGATAAACTACATCCACGTCCTGGGTAAGACGATAAACTACATCCGCGTCCTGAGTAAGACGATAAACTACATCCATGTCCTGGGTAAGACGATGAACTTCATCCGCGTCCTGTGTAAGACGATAAACTACATCCACGTCCTGGGTAAGACGATAAACTACACCGGCGTCCTGTGTAAGACGATAAACTGCATCCGCGTCCTGGGTAAGACGATAAACTACATCCACGTCCTGTGTAAGACGATAAACTGCCTCCGCGTCCTGAGTAGGACGATGAACTATATCCGCGTTCTGGGTAAGACGATAAAATACATCCGCGTCCTGGGTAGGACGATGAACTACATCCGCGTCCTGGGTATGACAATAAACTACATCCGCGTCCTGGGTAAGACGATAAACTGCATCAGACAGCAAGGGCTCTGATTAGGAGGTTTTGAGGAGCGTGAAACGACCTTTTAATTGCTAGAGTTCCCAGGTCCACCCGGGGTGGGAGCACCTGTTTGGGTTCCAGTTACGGGCACATAGTTGACCCACAAACTGGGGTCAAAACACTATGAAAGTGTAAAAATAGGTTTTCATAAGAGCAATACATTTTTGTAAGAATTTATTACCAGCAATGAATTTTTGAGGAAAGATTATTACCAGCAATAGAGTTTTGGAAAAAAATATTACCAACAGTAAAAATCTTGTCTGCGTTAAGTAACCCATTGAGGTTGATATGTCGTAAAACAAACCAAACCAAATCAATATATACTGAAATATATAGATAGATAGGTAGATAGACAGCCAGATAGATAGATAGATAGATAGATAGATAGATAAAAAATAATATTACCAGCAATAAAAATCTTGTCTGAATTAAATGACCTATTGAGGTTGATATGCCGTAAAATAAACCAAAACAAATCAATATATACTGAAATAGATAGATAGATAGGTAGATAGACAGCCAGATAGATAGATAGATAGATAGATAGATAGATAGATAGATAGATAGATAAAAAATAATATTACCAGCAATAAAAATCTTGTCTGCATTAAATGACCTATTGAGGTTGATATGCCGTAAAACAAACCAAACCAAAGCACACCAGTTCTAACGTTCACGGAAAAGACCCACGAACCATGTTTATTCTCTTCATATTCCATTGGTGGGATGTAAGTGGCACACGAGCAGAATCTTCCCACGAATGGAGACTATGTGAAAACGAACCACCTAGAGCATCCTTCAATGAACGCTAATATCTTAACCTTGTCCAAGTCCTGGGTTGGACGTTATCTTCACGACAAACGCTATCTCTTACCTCTGGCTCTGTAAGTCTCTACACCAAGTGGCTCTTAGACGTTGTACAGAGTTGATTTAAGCCCACCTCCATTTCTGACTTTGGACCTGCAAGACTCATGTATGACTCTTGGACTTATGACCCCGGATTTTTGATAATTTGGGATCTGAACCTCACCCATTGCTATTTTCTCACACAGATAACAAAAACAATAATGAGGGCAATAGCCTAGTTTAGAATTTGTTTCAATGTCTTTCAGATAATCATGACAATTACAGGCAGCCTAACAGTTAATAATACAGAAAATGAAATTGGCGAGCAGAGTTCAAACTCAAGCTACGGCAGTTTGTGTTCACTGTGACCTCGTGTTTTGGCGGAAAATAAATTTCATTTCATCTGGATTTTGTTTAAACAGCATGGCAGGTTGGAATGGTTATCTAGCCTTGGTTGGCAACCAGTCTAGGCTCAAGAACAGTCATGGCAATGCACAGTTTGCAGATATTAAATAAAGAAGTGGAGAACCACAATTTGTCTGACGATCGCAAAAGCTTGAAACCCAGTGTCACAAATTCACATCAATCCAACCAAATATGTTAATTCTGTCTCTAATATTGAGCGCTTTCTAATAAGTCCCGCGCATATAATATATGAATAATAATATATATAATATATTACATATATATATATACACACGCACGCACACACACACACACGCACGCACGCACACACACACACACACACACACACACACACACACACACACACACACATATATATATATATATATGTATATAATCAATTCACTCCAAGAAAGGAGATAATACCGCGAAGATGCAAAGGGAGTGAAAGTGAATAAAAATTCGTTAGAAAGAACAGGAAACTCAGTCCTAAACAGGAAACAAGAGATAAACCTCTACTCTATGTTATTTCAAGAAAAAAACAAACCAAAAAGCAGGTAATTGACACGGATGGGTGAAAATTATGAAAAAGCCGGGGAAAAAACTTAAACATATATTTATCGTCGATTGATTTTAATTCATATTGCTGCAATGAATGTTCGCTTCCTAAGAATACGTAATCTCTCATTTTCTCTCAATCTCTCTCTCTCTCTACACACACACACACACAC
>OZ038510.1:68722341-68727341 GCA_964036315.1 Acanthosepion esculentum
TAAAAATATCTTTTCGCATATTTTAAAAAGTATTTTCAAGCGAATATGATTTTAAAATACTTTTTGGTATATTAAGAAATTATTTTTAAGCTAATCTGATTTAAAGTTCAAATTCATTCCGGAGGTTCTATTCCTATTAAATATTGTAACCAATCAGTAAAACTTTAGACATGAACTTGTAAACCAAACCAATGATGACATTAATGAATTGAAATATTTAAATGAATCACAGAAGAATTAACTTTCATTTCTATATAATGTTGAAATCAATGTTTTACAACCTGAAACGTCAGCGACCCAACGGGTCACAGGTAGTCTAGTATATCTAAGGGTGTTTCATTAAGACGGATCAAAGTCGGCAGTATATAAATCAGTGTTATTGATGAATATTAATTTATTTCTCTATGGGATCAAGTTATTTAAGTCATGGCAATTATGTGTGAAAGATAATATCGCCCAAATGTCCGCCAAATCTGAAGGAAAAAGATAAAAAATCATTAGACGCTTAAATTTAATTCACATTTAAAATCGATCCAAGTTATTGGAACACCCTATATATAGTGTATATATATCAAAACTTTCGTGATGTCTGTGGCCTTTCTAAACGAAACGTAAGCACACAGAGATTTGGTGAAGAAATCATATACTTCTGTTGAGAAGATAATAAGGACTAAGCTGAAACTAAAAGGTGGCCATTTTGAATTGTAAATATAGGGTGTTTCATTAAGACGGATTATATATAAGGGTGTTTCATTAAGGCGGATCAACGTCAGTAGTAAATAAATGAGTGCTATTGGTGAAAATTTATATCGCCCAAAAAATGTGAAAAATAATATCGCCCAAATGTCCGCCAAATTCGTAAGAAAATGAAAAAAAATCATTAAACGCTTAAACCTCATGCACATTGAAAATCGGTCCAAGTTATTGGAACACCCTTTATGTAAAATTGTTCAAATTTAAAATGAAAGCTAAGGAAGGGTACATGTGATTGCATGAAACTCTACGTAGAATTAGTCTACAGCTGAATGAAGAATGTTATTTTATTTATAATAAAAATAGCAATTATCATTATTATTATTTTTATTTTCTTTGATATCTGGCGTTTACACATATCTTTCCGGGTCCCGCCCAGGGACCTAAGGTTAGAAATGGCATCATGACACTTTCCACTAAAAAAAAAAAAAATTACATAGATAAAGCCCTTCGTAAAGTGTGGGCTGTACTTGTCAGAACAATTTTTTGTATCTCTTTGAGGCATGGACTTCCAGGGATCCCTTCAATTAGTCTACTGGAATCTTTTCGAACCAGTCCAAGGGCTCCAACTACAACAGGGATTGTTGATGTTCCCATGTGCCACATTTTTGAGATTTCTATTTCAAGGTCCTTGTATTTTGACAGCTTTTCGAATATCTTCAAAGATACATTGCAGTCTGCAGGGACTGCCATATCAATAAGGAGGCACTTTTTGTTTGTTTGTGGTCTTTAATAACAATGCCTGGGCGGTTGGCTTTGATTTTTCTGTCAGTGTGTATTGTGTAGTCCCATAGAATTGTAACAGGTCCTATCTCCGTAACCGGGTCTGGGTGGTGTTCGTACCAGTTTCTTTCAGTTTCCTTCCCGAAGGAGTTACAAATTTTCCATTGCAGATATTGGCCCACTCTATCATGCCGGCTTTTATATTCAGTGGGTGCCAATAACGTGCAACCTGATACAAGATGATCAATGGTTTCTGGATATTTATCACAGAATCTGCATTTTGGGATAACACAGTATTTTAGTATATGTGCTTGATAATTCCTAGTTAACAAGCATTGATCCAGTGCAGCAATGATAACACCTTCAGTTTCAGCTTTCAACCCCGCCCTACGTAGCCACTGATGGGTGCGGTTTTTGTCTACGTCTGCTTGTTTGGTACGGTAAGAGTATTGGCCATGGAGCGGTTTATCTTGCCATTTTTTTCTGTATCTGGTCGGTCGCATTTGTCTTTGCATTCTTTTTTAACTATATTGCAGCTTAAGCCTGTGTTTATTATTATTATTATTATTATTATTATTATTATTATTATTATTATTATTATTATTATTATTATTATTATTATGTCATTTCTCAATCCAGACAGGTCATGTCATTGAAACACGAAGATACGTCCTTATTGACAGAGGTAAAAGAAAAGTAAGTGCCAAATTATTGATTTGCTGTTCCATATATTACAAGAGTGGTCACCAAAGAAAGTGGCAAGGAGGCTGAAAAAGCTATGGAACCTCAATATAGAACTTGGAACACCACCTAGAAAAACTAAAAAGCGGTTAGTGAGAATTGAAGTAAAGACCAAATGAGTAGATTTCTAGAAAACTGGAATCATTTAATGTGTAAGGAACCTCTGAAAAGTTCCAAAGTTGTGAGGGTTTTTTTTTTTTAAACCGTGCAGCAAGAACAGGATTTATGTTAAAAACATTAATGAGCAATACCAACATAATAATAATAATAATAATAATAATAATAATAATAATAATAATAATAATAATAATAATAATAATGTGTTATCTTACTGACATTAGAGTCCGTGTAGATTGGGTGTATCTTTGAATTTATCTTTTTATGTCATTTTTATGAAGATTATCGGTGAAAAATATCATGACGCCATTACTGAACTTAGGTTCTGTGTATACAACAGAAATGAAAAGAAATAATAATAATAATAATAATAATAATAATAATAAATAAATAAATAAATAAAGATACATTGTTACTCCTTGGCAGATGGTACAATTCTGTACAGAGCAAATCGATAGGCACAGTTTGAAATATTTATTTCAATATTTACAACTTGTTGTTCAAGTCGTTGAATTGACCATTTACATAATATATAGGGTATTACTTGTAGGGTAACATTTAAATGTATATTTATTATTAATAATATAAAATAATATATATATATATGTATGTATATATATATATATATATATATATATATATATATATATATATATATATATATATATATATATATATATATATATATATATATATATATATCCATTAAGTCCATTACTGTAAAATTCTTTTGGCTTTGATTCGAAGAACTCACAAATGTCAGTTTTAATCTCTTCCTGTGTTACAAAAGCTGTTTCTTCCAAATGATTCTGTAAGCTACGAAACAAATTGTAGTCTGAAGGAGCAAGGTCGGGAGAATAAGGTGGATGAGGAATTTTCTCCCAACCAAGTTCGATCTTTTGTGACGTGATTCTTGCTGCGTGTGGTCGCGCATTGCCCTGATGAAACATTTCCCGTTTTCGATTCACTAGAGCAGGTCTTTTTTCCCTCCAAGCTTGGTTCAAACGTTCTAATTGCTGACAGTATATTTGAGCATTAATTGTTGCATTAGGTGGTAAGAATTCAAAGTGGATTATTCTTTGGCAATCCCACCAGATTGAAAGAAGAACATTTTGCCCATGAAGTTCCCTTCTCGTATGTGGCCGGGGTCCTTCCCCTTTACCAAGTCACTGTCTACGACGCTTAACATTTCGATAAACGATCCATTTTTCGTCGCTAGTCACAAATCTATCCAAAAAAGGTGAAACAAGTTGGCGAGAATGGAGAGAAGAGCAGATGTCAACTCGGGATTTGAGGTTGTTTTCAGACAATTTATGAGGCACCCATTTTCCAAGTTTAGGAACATTTCCAAGTTTTTGAAGATGACGATGAACAGTTGTATTGTTTGAATTGAGAACCACTGCCGATTCCTCAAATGATAAAGCAGGATTTTCTTCAAGGTCTGCTTCAAGAAGTTTTTCATCAACTCAACTAGACGTCCGGTTCGATCTTCCTCTTCAAGGGTGAAATCTCCACCTCTGAATTTTGTAAACCATCTTCTGCAAGTTCTTTCATTCACACAGTCCTCTCCATAAACTGAGTGAATGTTTCTAGCCGCTTCGGCTGCCGAGTTTCCTTTCTTGAACTCATAAAGCATTATGTGCCTCAAATGATTCTTGGGTACTTCCATGTTAGCAGGGTTTTAATCAAACAAAATTTAATTCTATTGTTCTCTGAAATAAAATTTGATCAGTTTAAATGTATCTAACCATAAAAATAATGTTCAGCACCATTAGACATTATAAAATTTCGTTCATTTTAACAAAAAGTTAAAATTCGGACAGAACTTATGGGATGACCTAATACGCTTTCGGATATAAGTATATATATATATATATATATATATATATATATATATATATATATATATATATATATATATATATATATATATATATATATATATATATATTTATATATATATATATATATATATATATATATATATAGACACGAACACATGTATATATGTAGAAATATATTTGTATGTATGTATTTAAAGTAATGTATTACATACATAAATGTAACTGATTAAAAAATATACACTTACATATATCCAATTACAAACATGCATATATATAAACATATCCAGACACATATATACTCTCCTATTTCTCTCTGACGAGGCATGTAATTATATAATATTAATTATTAATTTTAAATTAATAATTAATAAAATTAATATTAATATTTAATGATTAATTTAATAATTGTGTATTCATGCAGAAATTCCGCATTTATACAAATTTTGTTATATATATATATATATGTACGATAAATAATATACATATACGTACATACACTTGCACAATGTTATGAAACAGGGATATAAGTATATAGGTATATTATATATTAGTGAATATATAAAATATCAAAGTTCGATAAAATGGCTCATATAGTTTTTAATTATATATATATATATATATATATATATATATATATATATATATATATATATATATATATATATATATATATATATATATATATATGTAGAGAGATAGATAGATAGATAGATATTATCCCGAGAGTGAGTCTAATTGTTTACCTATCTATCTCACTCTATATACGTAGGTAGATGTCATACTGTATCTGTCTCTTTGCGTAACGCACACGCCCCACCCACA
>OZ038510.1:68757341-68759841 GCA_964036315.1 Acanthosepion esculentum
CGCGCTAATACCCTTGGGAAAGGTGTGAATCCTCTTCTCCTCCCTCCAGCTATGAGTAAATAGCAGGACAGACTGGGTTCTATAGCCTTGGTTGAAGGAGAAGGATAACTCTGAATTCAAAACCTGCGGAGGGTCGTTTGGGGACCTTGTGTCACTCAGTGCACTAGGTCTCTGTATTCGTCCCTTCAAAAAGTGTGGATGGTCCTGCACGAGACCTTCACCACTATAATCAAATCTGCTTGACCCTCATACATCGAATTCGACGGGAGAGTCGATGATATATATATATATATATATATATATATATATATATATATATATATATATATATATATATATGTGTGTGTGTGCATATTTATTATAATATATATATATATATATATATATATATATATATATATGAATAACTGGAGTGTTGTTGGTCTACACATATTTAATTTATATATATGCGTATATTGCATTTCTCGCTCATGAGAATTCCCTCCCGCTTCTTTATTTCCACTCAACTTTGACCTTCAAAAATTTAAATGCAACGTGAATCGTTACCATCTGTCTTCTTAATTCCTGCTAAGTTACATCTCCCCTAAATAGTGAGTTCCATCCTCAATAGGTACCCCCATAATTTCGGCCTTGTGCCTCATCTATGCTACGCTTAGAAAATCAATATATCTCCCCTTAATAGTGTTATTCTCATTTTCTTTCATACACAGTCTTAGTGGCATTATTACCTTTCTGGGGGTGAAATTATTATCTCTCTCTCTCTCTCTCTCTCTCTCTCTCTCTCTCTATATATATATATATATATATATATATATATATATATATATATATTTATTTTCCAACATGCATCATCAGCCAAAATTTATTTTGCCTAGAAATTTATCCGATCATCCTTCTACAGATTCGTTGAAATTCTGACAATTTTGGACAGTGTCTTCCTTTATAAGATTACGATTCCAAAATATTTGAAAAACCTCGATACCTCGAACACATCATTTCGAAATGTACACCCAATTAGATTACCTTAATTCCACACGTATAATACGCCTTCATTCAAATTACGCACCCCTAAAATTGTGCTGAAAGTGTAGGAAAATGCTTCTAGTCACGCATAATACGCACCTCCTTCTTCAATTAATCAAATCCTATAAATTGTATCTTTCAAATTTCATTACGGCCAATGTTTCCTACTCTTATTTAAAAAAAATGGTTTTAAACATAGAATAATATTATTCTAATTTAGTTTTATGATGATTCTTATTTTATTTTACGCCAATTTTTTAAATATTTTTTTAGCTGTGTATAATACGCACCCCTGATGTTGCTTATTATTTTTTAGAAATAAATACGTATTATACATGGAGAATTACGGTATTCATCTTGACACACCCACACACTGATATATATATATATATATATATATATATATATATATATATATATATATATATATATATATATATATATATATATATATATATATATATATATATATATATATATTAAGACAAATTTATGTTTAACATTATTTTGATAGATACAAATATTTAAGTAAATGCTCTGTTTATAATAAACAGTATTAAATGACATTTACCGGCTTGAATGTCCGAGAAATTTTCATAGAAAATATTCGTCCTGCGACAGGATTCGAACCTGTATCTTAAATTTAAACCGATTCGGCCACAGAGGATAAAATAATTGTCGGACTTTGTCCATTTCATAATATATATATATAAATATATATATAATATTAGTGGTAAATATACCCATACATATGCAAACAGAGATCAAAAATATAAATATATATACATACA
Organism: Acanthosepion esculentum; assembly: GCA_964036315.1. Classification (NCBI taxonomy): domain Eukaryota; kingdom Metazoa; phylum Mollusca; class Cephalopoda; order Sepiida; family Sepiidae; genus Acanthosepion; species Acanthosepion esculentum. Next base: position 68,759,156 of record OZ038510.1, read on the forward strand.
TACATGCATACACATACATATGTGTATAAAAATAATTCCAAGAGGATATGATCCAGGTAGAACTCGATGTCCAGGACAGAGTAAGGATATAATAAAAAGACTTAAACACTAATATTCCATGGTCATAATTTATTCCATTGGAATCGTAAATACGATCCAAATCCTTTTTTAAGTATATCGCATCATGCAAGGCAGTAAATCGAAAGACTATATATATATATATATATATATATATATATATATATATATATATATATATATATATATAGATAGATAGATAGATAGAGAGAGAGAGAGAGAGAGAGAGAGAGAGAGAGAGAGACGGAGAAAGGGGGGTATATATACTTTTTGTTTAATCATCTGATATCAGGCAAGACAGTAAATCCACTATGACACAAGGGGCTACTAAGAGACAAAAGAATAAGAAAGGGAAACATTTTATTAGGGTGAGAGAACAAATACGGAAAAAAAAAATTAAACAAGAAGGCAGTAGATAACGATTGACTTTACATTTAAAGGTTTCAAGATCAAAGTTGGCTGTGAAGCAGGAAGCCGAAATATACTTCCACAGGCAAGATGTGGAAGAATATATATATATATATATATATATAAAAGTGAACAGAGAAGTCAACACTTAGAGTAATGCTAGTGTAATCATCATCTATATATATATAAATATATATATA
>OZ038510.1:68777341-68782341 GCA_964036315.1 Acanthosepion esculentum
ATGTATAGTTAAGAAAGTATGACTTTTTTTATATACCTCACGTGTAAATATATGAGAAAATGCAACAGGAGTCTTTAAGACACTTTAGTTGCAGGAACTTTACCGATTTCGCAATCCTAGACTTCCAACTCTGACATTGCTATACGGTGATATGCACCGCATATTTCTCCCTCTCTTCCTCTCTGTCTCTCTCTATCTCTTTGTCTCTCTCTCTGAATATATATATATATATATATATATATATATATATATATATATATATATATATATATATATATTTATAACTAAGGTTTAGCGGAGTTTCAATTTTAGCTAACCCCGTCTCCAAAGCAATAAACGCCATATAGTTATAGATTTCTGCATCCTAACTTGTTAATTAAACTAAAGTATGAAACGTACAACTGTTATATATATATATATATATATATATATATATATATATATATATATATATATATATATATATATATATATATACTGGACTCAACCGTCGTTTTCTGCAAATGAGTGTGAAGCACCTCAGTTATTTCTTAGAACCAACAGCTGGACGACCCACACATGTCCTTTGATTATAATATTGAGGGTTTGTGCAGAATACTTTTTCGCGGAGCCGAATACAGAGAACTGGTCCACAGTATGCTACAGGTTTTAAATTCAAACATGTCTTTCTCCTAGACCGTTCGCCATATATAGTGTTCACTTTTACATACATACATATATATATATATATATATAAGTACATATATATATATATATATATATATGTGTGTGTGTGTGTGTGTGTGTGTGTGTGTGTGTGTGTCTTGAATCTATCAATTCTCCCCCTAAACTATGCGTTAAATATATAGACTGTGTCCTCTAAACTTGACGCTAGTCTAAGTAAAGGGACTACTCTCAAGTAAAAATTGTCAAGAAGACAACCCCGGAAGTGTTTTCCGTATGAGGGGATTCGCAGGCAATAAAGTAAAAGAAGCTGTGGAGAGTCGTGATCCCTTATATAGTAGAGGAACTGTAATTTTTGCTCGCACCTCGGGCTCAATACAATAGTAGAGCAATGTTCTTTATTATTTCATACGTATAAAGTACACACACACACACACACACACACACACACACACACATATATATATATATATATATATATATATATATATATAGTAAATGTAATAAATCATATATATATATTAAAGGTATATATTTCAGGTGGATCCTAGTAATATCAAATATTTAAACTGATCCACAAAACTCTCAATATATTTATTATTACATCGAGATAATTAGTACGCAATAAAATCCAAATCCATTTATATATATATATATATATATATATATATATATATATATATATATATATATATATACATATGTCTGTGTGTGTGATTGTGTTTTCTTTTTTGTGTGTCTGTGTGTGCATGAGAGGTGTTCATAATTTCAAAGGATATACATATATGTATATTTTATTATAAACATTATTTACCTGCGATCCAACATATCAACATATCAAATAAAATACACCTGTCTGTATTTATATGTGTACCGACATATTATATTTAAATCTAATTTAAAAGTCTATATATATATATATTAACCAGTCCATACGTCCCACGTTACAGATATATATATATATATATATATATATATATATATATATATATTTATACATATATATACATATATATATACACGGCTCTCCCGTCGAATTCGACGTATGAGGGTCAAGCAGACCCCAAACGACACTCCGCTGGTTTTGAATTCAGAGTTGTCCTTCTCCTAGACCAGTTGCTATCGAAGGCTATATAACCCAGTTTGTCCTGCTATTTACCCATAGCTGGAGGGAGAAGATGAGCATTCATACCTTTCCCAATGTTATTAGCACGTTAGTGAATGTAATGGATTTGACTGTATTTCGAACTCGGCTCTCCCAATCTAAGCCGCTATTCATTATCCACCGTGCCTCTCTCTCTCTCTCTCTCTCTCTCTCTCTCTCTCTCTCTGTATATATAAACCTTCATATAGATTGACATGCTGTACTATTTATCTACAGATGAATCATGTCAGGCTATATATATATATATATATATATATATATATATATATATATATATATATATATATATATGATGATTGCCACTTATTTACAGAAGTCCACCATCTCTTCATTTATATATATATATTTATGTATGTATATATAACCATTTCCGACCCTCACCCGTAGATGTGCAGTTGAAATGCACTGAAACCAAGTTGCATCTTTGTTGTGAGTAAAATGGTTTTGTCTATATGATAAAATTATAATAAATAAATACATATATATATATATATATATATATATATATATATATATATATATATATATATATATATATATATATGGCGGGTTGTACATGAACACACACATATATATATATATATATATATATATATATATATATATATATAGATAGATAGATAGATAGATAGATAGATAGATATATGTATAAAGATATATATAGATATATATGCATATCCGTTTCTATATATAATTTTGTATCATCGGTTCCCGTACGATCGTCGATATTAAGCAACGACTAGTCTGGTCAATACCTAGTATCCCTAAAAAGAGTCACCGATTGTGGATACATGGGGCTGTATGCCTGGATCTGCGGCTGCGATAGTGGATAATGGCTCGGAATTGTTAATCAGAGAGAAGCGTTCCAATTCCGGTTGTTAACCCATAGCTGGGATCGAAGAGCTGGATTCATAACTTACCCAAGGGTATTAGGACGTAAGTGGTAATGGATTCGACTGGAATTCCAACTCTCGACTCTCCGATTCCTCAATCCCAGCCACTATCCATTACTAACCACCGCGCCTCCCCTTTTCTCCACAGTGTCTCCTCATACATATGTATATATACATACATATAGATACAGAATGTCCTACTAGTACTCATATATATATATATATATATACAGTGTAACCCGGATATAAGAGACCCGGATATAAGAGAGAGTTTCTCTGGTCCCAAATTAGAGCCTGTGTTAATGTATATATAATAGACCAAACCCGGATATAAGAGAAACCCGGATATAAGAGACTTATTCTCCGGTCCCGACAACTCTCTTATATCCGGGTTACACTGTATATACATATATATTTATATATATGTATATACAGTGTAACCCGGATATAAGATAAACCCGGATATAAGAGAGATTTTATCTGGTCCCAAATTAGAGCCTGAGTTAATGTATATAAAACAGACAAAACCCGGATATAAGAGAAACACGGATATAAGAGACTTATTCTCCGGTCCCGACAAATCTCTTATATCCGGGTTACACTGTATATACATATATATTTATATATATGTATATACAGTGTAACCCGGATATAAGATAAACCCGGATATAAGAGAGATTTTATCTGGTCCCAAATTAGAGCCTGAGTTAATGTATATAAATTAGACCAAACCCAGATATAAGAGAAACACGGATATAAGAGACTTATTCTCCGGTCCCGACAACTCTCTTATATCCGGGTTACACTGTATATACATATATATTTATATATATGTATATACAGTGTAACCCGGATATAAGATAAACCCGGATATAAGAGAGATTTTATCTGGTCCCAAATTAGAGCCTGAGTTAATGTATATAAAATAGACCAAACCCGGATATAAGAGAAACACGGATATAAGAGACTTATTCTCCGGTCCCGACAAATCTCTTATATCCTGGTTACACTGTATATATATATATATATATATATATATATATATATATATATATATATATATATATATATATACCTGTTAAAACTCGTTTGGAAATTTAAGTTTTACCCAGAAGATACGTTTAGGTGTAACGGAGGTTGGTTTGCCTGACACCTTAAGATGTTTTTTTAGTTTATATATATATATATATATATATGTGTGTGTGTGTGTGTGTGTGTGTGTGTGTGATGTGTGTCTCTGTGTGTCTGTGTGTGTGTATATATATATATATAGGTTTTACATTCAACATCAGCACTTGATAAGACACCAGAAGTGTTGAAACAAAATGGCTATTTTTGTAGTGATGTTATAGCATATTTATCTTATAATATTTAAACATCTAATCATATATATATATATATATATATATATGTATATATATATATATATATATATATATATATGTACAGAAGAGATGGAGAGAGATACATCAGTATTTGGATAAGTATTTTGTTTTTATTGTCAGTGCACTTCATCATTTAATTCATTGATGATTCTTAATCACATATATCGGATATTATACAATGAATATTTCAGATCAATATTCTATAAGCCATTGTTCATATCCCCGGATCGATGCACATTCATTTTTATATATCTTTGTCTGTCTCTTATTGTTGCACTTTATAAAAATAAGTAAATGCATCCCTTGCATATATATATATATATATATATATATATATATATATATATATATATATATATATATATATATATGAATATATAGATTTATACCATTAGAATAGAACTCGTAAAACTGACATTTACCTACGTATAACTGTCACAAAACATAGTTTTAAAATCATCAACGACTTTATATATATTTAAATATTTACATATATCTATTTCATGGCACGTGGGACTAGAACAGTCTACTACAGTGAAGAAGGCTGGAGCGTACAACGGCCGAAACGTTGTAATAAATATGGCGACAAAGATGAGGACAACAGTCCGAATAATGTAAATAGTGTACATAATACCTCATCTCAGAAATATAGACAGATATTTATTTCTCATAATCTATCTCATTCTCCCCCCTCTATCTCTCTCTCTCTCTCTATATATATATATATACATACATATATATATATATATATATATATATATAATTATATATATATATATATATATATATATATTCATACATGTTTCATTAAATAATATATATAGATATATATATATATATATATATATATATATATATATATATATATATATATATATATAATATAATAATATT
>OZ038510.1:68787341-68802341 GCA_964036315.1 Acanthosepion esculentum
TTATTCCATTCTTTGTTGCTTTCATTCTTAGCATGTTCCTTTCTACCTTCCTTCCTTCCTTCCTTCCTTCCTATTCAAATCGGCTAAGGCACGTGGGATCTAACGGTGGTTTCCCTCTGCGGAGGGGGACGCAAGTTCGAGTCCTGTCGGGGAGCGCATCAGCCTGTCATATATATATATATATATATATATATATATATATATATATATATATATATAATTATTACAATAATTTTACCTCACCATTTTATTACGGCAAATCCTATTTTAGTGATATTCGTATTTGAAATAGACGCCCCATTTTTATAAACTTTAAATTGTGTGTTTACTTTTCGGAAACCGAGTAGATATGATTTTCCGACAAAAAATATTTGTATGCTGTCGTATACTTTCCTTAAAAGAGGAAATAGAGCCTTGCTTCACACTGAAGCTCCCTGTAGTCGAGCGGTAAAGCACGTCGGATCAAACGCTGGTTTCCCCTACAAAGGGGCGACACTTGACGGAGAGTATGAATGAGCAGGCCGACAGACGTAATAGATACTGTTTAAAAAAAAATAGAGTATTTATTTCAAGTAGGATTAAAAGATGTGCTATTTTAGGACGTTTAAAAGTTACTGAAATTAAATAATATCTGTCTATATCTCTGAGATGAGGTATTATGATTACGTGCATTATTTGCATTATTCGGACTGTTATCCTCATCTTCATTGTCATATTCACAACGTTTCGGTCTCTATATCTCTGAGATGAGGTATTATGATTACTTTCAAAATTTGCATTATTCGGACTGTTATCCTCATCTTCATTGCCATGTTCACAACGTTTCGGTCTCTATATCTCTGAGATGACGTATTATGATTACTTGCATTATTTGCATTATTCGGACTGTTATCCTTATCTTCATTGCCATATTCACAACCTTTTGGACGTTGTACGCTCCAGCCTTTTTCAGGTGATTGGAATTTCGAACCGATGTCTTTATTTCGTCCATGGGGGAGGGGGTAGATTGTTCTAGTTCCACGTGCCATGCCTCTTCCGTGTGTTTCAGTTATTTCCCTTTAACTTAACTTTGGAAGTTTTTGGATCAGCACTGCAGTGGCCTAATATTGAACTCACAACTCTTTCGTCTACTCACCAAGGACGCATGACCCAGTTGATAAAGACGTTGGTTGAATCCATTAGTGGCTATCAGCACTTTATTGCTTATATAATTTCGGTAATTTCTTAACACCGGTTATATATATATATATATATATATATATATATATATATATATATATATATATATATATATATAATAAAATAGCAATTATAAATATATATATATATATAAAATAGCAATTATAAAGAATCTAATAGATCGTGCAGGAACTAATTCATCCACAAACCAGATTTTTTACAGTGACCTAAAGAATATTAAACAAACACTTATTAATAATAACTTTCCAAACTATTTAGTTGATGAACAAATACGATGCTTTCTTTCAAGTCCCAGTTTTAAGCAAATAGAACGTAATACTGCTTCAACTCATCCCAGACATATTAATCTCCTATATCGTAATCAAATGCACACTAATTATTAACAAGATGAAAATATACTAAAAAAATTGGGAAATACTAATATATCTACAACAGATCCAAGCAAAAAAAATTAAGTTAATCATATAATACACTAAATCTAGTATATCCAACTCAATTATTAGCAATGATTCTTCCCCGCCCTAGTTAGAGATTTGAAAAAACTGACATAGTTTACAAATTCAAGTGCCCTCTGGGAGATTGTATCTCCAACGGATTAAATAATATTTATGTTGGTAACACCACACACTCGCTTTCATTACGCTTGAGTCTACATTTGAATGATAACTAACATTTTTAGGCATTTAAAACAACATGCCTGGCCGCATACAAAATTCCGAAAAATCCTCGTTGAAAACACAAATATACTTAAACATGAAAACAATAAAAAAAACTAAAATTTTGAAGCTATATAAATAAAACATTTGAAACCTAACCTGAACAAAAAAAAAAAATGAAAATATACTTAAATGCCTACAACTGATAAGAGAAGCCATGGGTTTATATCAACGGCCTCCCATACTTAACACTTCTCGCGTGGTCAAGTGTGATGTCATGGGCCGCTGTGCGATTTTCGCTTCCAGCGTCTCGTATGCACGAGTTTGTCGTTGCTTGGAAATCTTCCATGCAAACAAAACAGACTATAATATATATATATATATATATATATATATATATATATATATATATATATATATATATATATATTATGAAATGGACAAAGTCCGACAATTATTTTAAGACATTTTTATGTTTATACATTCTTTTTATAGATACAAATATTTAAGTAACTGGTCTGTTTTATAATAAACAGTATTAACAACATTTACCGGCTGAATGTTCGAGAAGTTCTCATAGAATCTATGCGTCCTCTGATAGGAAGTGTGAGTGTGTGTATGTGTGTGTGTGTGTGTGTGTATGAGAGAGATTGTGTGAGAGAGAGTGTGTGTGTGTGTGAGTGTGAGTGTGTGTGTTAGTGTGTGTGTGAGTGTGTTTGTGTGTGAGTGTGTGTGTGTGAGTGTGTGTGTGTAAGTGTGTGTGTGTGAGTGTATGTGAGTGTGTGAGTGTGTGTGTGTGTGTGAGAATGTGTGTGTGTGAGTGTGTGTGTGAGTGTGTGTGTGAGTGTGTGTGTGAGTGTGTGTGTGTGTGTGAATGTGTGTATGTGTGTATGAGTGTGTGTGTGTGTATGAGTGTGTACATGTGTGTGTGTGAGTGTGTGTGTGTGTGAGAGTATGTGTATGTGTGTGAGTGTGTGTGTGTGTGTGTGATCGGATGCTGCTTATGCGTTTCCACAGTTTTCATCCGATTTCGATTAAATTTTTTTTGGTTTGATAGACAATTCTTCAGTGCCGGTTCTGAGTCCAAATTCTCTGGAAAAAAATTACAACTTTGAAGGTGAAAATCGAAGAAACTGATTTTGTACAGTTTGCGCAAAATTTAAAGACAAAACTTAATGCCTGTAAAGAACTGCGTCCCATCAGTTTAGAGAGTTGAAAATCTAACGCAAAAGATTATTAGAATTATAAAAAAGAAATTATATTATAAATAAAAATTATCGTATATTATTATTATGACGGCCCATGGAAGAGGTTCCTTCCTTGCAAGATTGAGAACGCAAAAACTGACCTTTTCAAGACTACTCTCCCTATTCAAATTGTCACCTCCCCATTTAGGGATCTGCCTCAGTTACACCCAATTGTTGTTACTAATATTGATTTTCGGCTGGGCTGACCTTTAAACTTAGACTGCTCCAATTGAACGGCAAAAATTCCCAGTAATGAAAGACCCGGTCAAAGACGGGTTATACTGCTAGTTTTATATAAAACTAGCAGCATGGCCCGGCGTTGCCCGTGCTTGATTCAAAAATCGTACGACTCATACAGCAATCGCTATCACTTGACTTAAAATATTTTTGCCCTTCCTTGCCTTTAAAGGAGTGCCCTTTGCCTTACTTCTTGCCTATCTCACACTGCGAATTTTTTCTAAGCTCTATACTAAACATTAAATCTGTTACGAAAAAAGAACTAAATAAAATGAACACAAAATGATCAGCTTTAAAAAAGGACTCGTAACTGGAAAAACCGAATGAAAAAAGAATGTTAACAACAAATATATTTTCACACCCAACCCAGTTCTGCGGAATCAGAATCAACGATGAGTTTAAGCAAGCGAATGAGCCAATTGGAGTGAAGTGCCATGCAGATTTAATTTTTTTACACTTGTCACGAATGCAGCTATCGATTTTTTTTTGCATGCTAGTTAACAGTCGTCAGTCAGCTCTCACGCTGGCCAATAGAATCTTTCTGTCTATTCGTGGCATCCAGCTATAGGCTCTCACTCTGGCCTGTAGAAAATGGCCGCAAACTACATGAAAATTGTCGTAGAAGCATGAAATAATCGATTATTTCCACTATCGATGGGAGTTGGGAAATGCAATGTCGGTCTTGGCCTTCACGCTAACTTGGAGTATGTGCATGCAAATTTTGGTGCAAATCCGTCGAAAATTGCGGTCGTGCATTCGTTACACACACACACGTACACATCCTGCTTTTATAGATTTAGATTACATTCAGGGTATATGTATAAACTGTTATGGAATGTAAAGGGATATCATGTTTATAGTTGCGTTTCATTCCCAAGCTGCACCATTTTATTGATGATATTTACAAATTAAATAGCCTAAATAAATAAATGTTTGGACAATTTTTACATTCATTAAGAACTACATCCGCGTCCTGGGTAAGACGATAAACTACATCCGCGTCCTGGGTAAGACGATAAACTACATCCAACAGCAAGGCCTCTGTTCAGGGGGTTTTGAGGAGCGTGGAACGACGTCTTAATTGCAGCTGTTCCCAGGGCCACACTGACCCGGGGTGGTAGCACCTGTTAGGGTCCCAGCTATGGGCAAATTATTAACCACTGAACTGGGGTTAAAACAGCATGAAAGTGTAAAAATGGATTTCAATATCAGCAATACTTTTTTTTTTTAAATTACCAGCAATAAATTCTGAAGAAAAAATTATTACCAGCAACAGATTTTTGAGAAACATATTACAAGCAATCCATTTTGGGGAAAAAAACATACCAGCAAAAAAAAAAAAAAAATTGTCGGCATTAAATAACCCATTGAGGTGTTGATATGCCGTAATAAAAAAAAAAACATTCATGAAGTTCACGCATCCCGAATCACTACAATCTTAACTTGTTCAGTCTAGGGCTAACCGTTATCTCAATTCCCCATAAACTCTACCTCTTACTCTGTGACTCTCTACCTCGAGTGGCTCTTGGGCATTCTATAGGATGAACATCATTGTAAAAAAAAAGAAGAAAAATAATAAAAAACACTTCTAAATATAGAAGAAAAAACCGAGGAAAAGTTATGTAATGAAAAAATAAACTAATTTTAATTCAGTAAAATTGAGATAACAGCTTGTTGGGACGACAGTGAAATAATGGCTAATCCCGAGGTTTAAGAATTAAACAACTAAAAAATGGGAAACAAATTACCCTGCACTTATTTCGATTAACCGCGTTACTTAGAACGATTACTTCACTTACTTGAGTTACTATAAAAAGACTCTTAGTATAAGTTACTATAAAAATACTCATAGTATAAGTTACTATAAAAATACTCTTAGTATAAGTTACTATAAAAAGACTCATAGTATAAGTTACTATAAAAGGACTCTTATTATAAGTTACTATAAAATACTCTTAGTATAAGTTACTACAAAAATAGTCTTAGTATAAGTTACTATAAAAATACCCTTAGTTACCTGGTAATAATATAAGGTGGCTTTAAAAATTGCACTATCGATTATTTATGGTGAAAAATTGAAATTCAAAGTTATAAAAATATTCAAAATGGAACAAAAAGTGACATTATAATCGGGATGAAGTCAGTTAGCTGCTAGTTGAGTGCTTAGTCCCTATGTTTAAGTATTAAACACATAAAAAATGTGCCCTGGTTATGGCGATAAACTACATGCGCGTCCAGGGTAAGACGATAAACTACATCCGACAGAAAGGCCTGTGATCAGAAGGTTTTGAAAAGCGTGGAACCACCTCTTAATTGCTGATGTTCCCAGGTCCACCCTGACTCGGGGTGGTAGAACCTGTTAGGGTCACAGCTATGTGCAAATAGCTAACCATTAAACTGAGACCAAAACGTGTAAAAATAGGATTTAGTACCAGATATAAATTTTTGAAGAAAAATTGTTACCAGCAATATATTTTTGGAAAAAATATTACCAGAAATACTTTGAGGTGTTGATATGCCGTAAAATAAAACAAAGCAAACATAAAAAAAACTGTTTTAGAAATTGTAGCCAAGTCTATATTATAAAAGTAGATCTGATTGTCTGTCACGCTTCGTCTGCGTGTGACTTTGCATGTAGCCTATATAGAGGGTATCCAGACCCCGCCAAATTGGCATCATTTTTAGTGTAATAAAAAGTCGATTTTCTCTCAAATGATCTCAAATTTTAATAAAATATGTAAAAACTTAGTTGACTGTTTAATATTTTTCTTATATATATATATATATATATATATATATATAGGCGACAGTCTGTTTCATGCTAGTGCAATCGTCAGGCAACTAGTGCTCTGACGATTGCACTAGCATGAAACAGACTGTCGCCTCTAAGTGTTGACTTCTGTGTTCACTTTTATATTTACACAAGCTCTATCTCTGATATTGAGCACTTTATCCCATAAATATAGCACACTTTAAGACTATATTTCTGCATATATATATATATATATATATGTTTGTGTATTTAGGTAGCAATCCTTCTTTCATGCACATTTCATTGAAATAGATGGACGTGCTTTAACCGATTGGTTACATATCTTAAAAAATAATTGTCGGACTTTGTCCATTTCATAATGTGTGACGTCATTTGTTTACATTTGGATACGCATTGAGCATATATGAATGTATGAGAGAAAATCATAGAGAATTATGTTTAAAAAATAGACCTTGCTAATCGAATTTCAGCAGTAAAATGTTGAGACCTTACCGCCAATCTAGTGTAAATTCATAAAGTCTAGGTACCATAGCGAAGAGAGATATTTATTCCTGCTTCAAGGCCAAAATGGGGAATGGGGAAAAGGACGTTCTTGTTCTGCCTTAATATTAAACTTAGCTAGCCACAATGACTGACCCAAACATACAAACAATATTTCAAAACAACGCATTCTTATTTACCTTTCTTACTTCATCCACCATAATACCACAATGTCTCTATGAAAGTTCTAACTAGTCCCCCATATGTACAATCCTTGTCTGTAGCGGGATATAAAAAACATAGTGTAGAGCGATATTTATTTGTATAATGACGCAAAATGTGGCACAAGACCAAATTGGGGAATGAGAAAAAAGGACGTTCTTCTTCGGTCTTAACATAAAACTTAGCTAGCCACAAACACTTACACAAACATATATTTCAAACACCAAAACAACACATTCTTACTTATCTTTCTTACTACATTCACCATAATACCTCATTGTCTCTATGAAATTCTAACTACTACTCATATTTACAATTCATTGTCTGTGGGGGAAGAGGAATAAAATAATTTTAATTTTACCATAGCGAAGAGCTCATCAGAACAATTACGATGAAAATCATTATAGAAAAAGGTATATGGAAGCTATTTTGAGAGAGTGACGGAAGCCGAGGCACTAGGTCAGGACCAATAATATTGCTGATTCTTCTTTGTATTTCTTCGTTGGGCACTTGTAACCATTTCATTTTTTAAACAAATCATTTTAGAATAGAAAAAATGTGACATTTGAATCCAAGAGAGGTGAGATAACTGCTTGTTGAGTTAGTGAAATCATGGTTATTTCCTGTCAAAACGTGAAATGAAGGCCGTCCTAAACGGCTTCTCCTCCAGTTTTTTTCACGCAAACGCTGGTGTTCCTCAAGGCTCTATCCTGGGTCCTATACTGTTTCTGATCTTCATCAACGATCTTCTTGATGTCATCAACTCCCAAGTTGATATCTACGCTGATGGCACTATTTGCTCCCGCCTCAATAGTAAATCCGGCATCGTTGACAAAACTAACCTGGCCATAGGCCCCGAAAAGGACCTCCAATCTGTGGTTGACTGGGGCAGGAAATGGCTTGTAAACTTTAATGCCTCTAAAACGAAAACTGCTCTCAGTTACACACCAAAGAGAATCCACCCTGACTCCTATCAGGATGGCTGATGCCCAACTCCACAAGAGAGCCTCTCTGCACCTGCTCGGTCACACGCTGTCCACTGACCTGAAATGGAACAACTACATTGAATCTATAGCTTCATCTACCGCAAGGAAAGTTGGGTCTCCGTGTCGCGCAAGAAGGTTCTTTTCGCTTGAATCCATCCTTCAAATCTACAAATCAACCATTCGTCTTTGTATGGAATACTGCTGCCATATATGGTCTGGTGCTCCCGCTATTCATCTCGAAGTACTCGGCAAAATCCAGAGAAGGATATGCAACGTGGCTGGTCCTAATCTGGCATCCCGTCTACAGTCGCTATCTCACAGCCATGCTGTGGCTTGCCTCTGTCTTTTCTACAAGTATTTTCATGGCAACTGCTACGACGACCTACTTTCACTGCTTCACAAATTGCATGAATTTAAGCGTACTACGAGGTTGGCATATCGGTCCCACCCTTTCACTGTCGAAATGGCTAAATGTAGCTATCTCTTCGACTTCAACAGCTTCTTATCTCGCACCTCCCGTGAGTGGAACTCCCTTCCTATCACTTGCTTCCCTGATAGCTATAATCTTCAAATATTCAAATGTAATGTCAATCGACATCTTCTGATGCCTTGACCTTGACCCCTGTCCTTCTCTTTATCCTTTTCCCAAACACTCTTCTTTACACTTACTCACACTCTCTGTAAACCCTTGCGTGCTAGTGGCACTCCTGCCTTGCTTGGGGCGTCGGCGGAACTCCCTTCCTATCACTTACCTCCCTGATAACTCTGTTCTTCAAATGTAATGTCAATCGACATCATCTGATGCCTTGATCCCGTCCTTTTCTATATCTTTTCCTCAAACACGCCTCTTTACTCTTACTCTCACTCTCTGTAACCCCTTGCGTGCTAGTGGCACTGCTGCCTTGCTTGGGTCGATTTGCTTTTAGAAAATGTTTTAAGTATTAAACGTTTTAAAGCATTTGTTTTAGGAATTGTGTCAGTATCATGCGAGCCCTTTACGTTCGTTTATACTGTCAAAATGCAATGCGTTTTTGCCAAATCTATATCACAAGATTATCGCTGATTCTCTGTCTGTAACGCTTTGTCTGGGTGTGACTTTGCGTGAGGGCATGTATATTAGGGTTATGACGTTTTTGTAAGCTCGATGTTCCTGTAACATAAATCGATGAAATTTAGTTCAAAAGTGAGAAAAATTGCAGTCATTTGTTTTAGTTCTTTAAAAACGTCACCCCAAACCGAAAATTCATTTTAACTATGTACGCAATGACGGTTAAAATAATAATAAAAAAAAGTATTTTTAACGCATTTTTCAGTTTATAGCTATAGCATAACATACAAACTTACAAATAAACAAAAACAAGTTCCAGAAAGTTTCACAAAGTTCTAGAAGGCCTCATGAAGTTCTAGAAGGCCCCAGGAAGTTCTAGAAGTTTCCAGAAAGTCATAGTACTATTATACTTATATACGATCTTAGATATTTCGTGTTGCGGTGACATTTAAAAAAAAAATGGATTTAAACCCTTCTTTATTAGTTTTGAACAAAAGTTTAGCGATATCTGTCTGTATTTCTGAGATGAAGTATTGTAATTATTTACATTATTAGGACTGTTGTCGTCATCTTTGTTGCCATATTCACGACGTTTCGGCTATTGTATGCTGCGCCCTTCTTCAGGTGACTGGAATTTCGAACGGAACCCTTTATTTCATACACCGGCGTAGATTGTTCTAGATCCACGTGTCATGCCTCTTCCGTATGTTCAATTATCTCGCTTTTAACTCAAATTCAAGTTTTTGCTCGCCACTGATGTAGTCATGTATTGAACTCAGAACATTTTGGGTCTAGTCACTGGATCCAACCAACGCTTTTATTCACTGGGCCATGTATGTGTCCTTGAGGACAACACTGTATGATTGTTTGGGATTTGGAATATATATATATATATATATATATATATATATATATATATATATATATATATGTATATATATATATGTGTGTGTGTGTGTGTGTGTGTGTGTGTGTGTGTGTGTGTTGGTGTGTATGTGCATGCGCATGTGTGTGTGTAGTTAGTCTGAAGAATCGTTTGAAGCGCTAAACTGACGGTTACTCTGCAGTATGTTTCCCATGCTTTACACTGCCTTTCTCTATCAATACCCACCCATTGGTAATGACCATACTTTATACCAATATTTTAACAACACGCACAAACACACACACACGCGCGCGCGCACACGCACACACGTACACACGCAAGTACACACACATACATATACACTATTTACATGATTCGGATCATTGTCCTCATCTTTGTCGCCATTATTTTACAATGCTTCGGCCGTTGTAAGCACCGGCCATCTCCAGGTAGTTGGAATGTCGAACTGAACCTTTATTTCGCTCACTGGGGGTAGATTGCTCTAGTTCCACGTGCCATGTCTAATGGATGTCAGTTATCAACATTAAACATGGCACGTGGAAATAGAGCAGTCTACCCCCAGTGAGCGAAATAAAGGGTACAGTTCGACATTCCAACCACCCGAAGGAGTCCGGAGCGTACAACGACCGAAACGCTGTAATAAATATGGCGACAAAGGTGAGGACACTGGTCCAAATAATGTAAATAGTGTACATAATACCTCATCTCAGAAATACACAGAGAGAGCTCAATTTTTTATTCAAGCAGAGCATATAAATTATAAACTATATATATATATATATATATATATGGGTGAGTATTGATAGAGAACTCTGAATTTAAACATGCGGAGAGTCGTTTGTAGACCTTGTGGCACACGGTGTACCAAGTTTCTTTATTCGGCTCTTCAAAAAGGGTGGTTGGTTCTACACAGAACCTTCAACACTATAATCAAATCATATGCGCATATATATATATATATATATATATATATGAGCATATTGACGTTCGTATATTTTGGTCCCAGCGTCACTTTCTTGGCCTGTTATTCTCCTACTCAACAATAATATCGACAATAACAACAACGATAATAATAATAATATTAATAATAATAAGAGGAAAAGCAATCAGGAATTTCTTCAGTGGCTTTGAAGAAGCAAAATCCGTATTTTCCAAAATGTTTTCGGACAAATTAATTAATTTTTTTGTTACATATTTCCATCCATACATAATTTTGGTCAACTGTAATCTTTAATCCTATTGGGATGGCTTCTTTGCAGTTCAGAAATCTCTCAGTATGATAATGTCTATTCTCAATTATTGGGCAAAATAGATTTAGATCTACAAACACACACACACACACACACACACACACACACACACACACACACACACACACACACACACACACACATACTCTCTCTCTCTCTTAATCTTTTTTCTGTCTCTTTAGATCAGGGTTTCCCAATCATTTTTTTGCCTCATCGCCCACTTTCACATGGGAAATTTTGAACGACCACTTGAATTGCACATAATCGAAAGCATGCCAATAATGTTTGGTAAAAGTTTGTTCTTCTTTCTTCTTTGTGTACCGTGTTCCCTCATGCTGTACGCGATCATGGCTCTCCACAGTTTCCTCTATTTTGTAATTCATAATAAATTTTGCCTTTTTGTTATCTCTCCGAAATCCTGTTGCGCCATCCATATACTCAAGCTTGTTCTTCTTCTATGTGCTGTATCCCTTCGGGACATTGTTGTTCATGGCTCTCCACATTTTCCTGTCCTTTGTAGCTCTTAATAAATTTTGTCTTTTTGTTATTTCTCCTAAACCCTGTTCCGCTATGCATTTACTAAAGCGCATTCTTCTTTTCTTCATTGTGCCCTGTCACAGAAGTTTGGCGATCATGGCTCTCCACAACTTCATTTGTAGCTCTTAGTAAATTTTGTCAGTTTCTTAATTTCTAAGCCTTGTTTTCCCATCCATTTACGCATGCTCGTCAATATGTCATGCGTTGTTTTCCTCAGTCCCTCTTTTTTTGTCCTGGGGGTATCAGATTTTCCAAGCCTGCTTTCCCAATTAGGTACCCCAGAATTTCAACTGCTTCTTCCTGATGTTAAGTATGTTTCCTTTTTGTTTCCATTTTCTCTAAAACTTCTTTTGTTCTTTATGTACTTTGTCCCCTCTGAACGCAGGCGAACATGGCTCTTCACTATCTCCTATCCTTTGTAGCTCTTAGTAAATTTTGTCTTTTTTAATTCTAAGCCCTGTTTATCATCCATTTGCGCAATCTCGTCAGGTATGTTATGCGTTGTTTATCTCTAGGAATTGTCATGTTAGGGACATTTAATGCGTGGTATTTGTTAAACTACTTATACACTGGCATAATTCTATGTTTATATTTAAGCGTAACATTTCTCTTTTTTACGAAAGAGGACGTTTTTTTCGAATTTGGGGAAAAAGCATAATGTTTGTTTGGTTTATCATTGACTATTAGTTCAGTATCGTCGATTTCTTTACCTATCATTTAGCGCCCAAATCACTTTTAACAGCATTTGCCAATAATTTTATTCTGCTCGTCAAGATTCGAACTCTGTCCCATCTACAATGGTAATTTCCATAGTTTACTCAGATGATAACTGCTTCCTCGCACTTGACATCATTTATGATGTCTTCCGTCTCATTTCGCCATTCTTGGCCCCTAACATGACTCTTGAGACCAACATTCGATTTTTATTCATATTATCAAGATACGACAGATACATCCTGTATCTATGATTGGGTTGTTTAGATCTGCATGGCATCTCGTGTTTACCACCAAGTTCCTTTTCTGTCCAGAGGCACATCAGAAAACCTTGTGGTAAATAACACATGTTTTGCTGACAGGACGATGAGGCAGGTTAGTAAATTTGGTTGTTATGATGACCTTTAATATGGCGTACATGACCTTTTCGCCGACAACGTAATTTACGAAATTTTATTAAATGCATTCCGAATCGTAATGTTTATTTGGTTTATCATTGACTATTAGTTCACTATCGTCGATTTCTTTACCTATCATTTATCACTCATACATTTTTAACAATATTTGCCAATAATTTCATTGTTGTCCTTTTGATATTTATTGATTGTAGTATCGTAATATTTTTTATGGACGAGGACGTATTTTCAAATTTGTAGGAAAAGCGTTTCAAGTTTGTTTAATTTTTTTGTTCAGTAATGAATTTCTTCCTTTCTTATTTATCTCTCAAATATTTCTTTTTAGCAACAACAATAATAAAAATGTTCTTATATAGTTAATCATAATTTTATGCTTTTATTATTTTCATTCTTTCCTTATTTGCTGAATCGTTTCTAAAATTGTCATTGAAGTAATAAGTCAAACTGGCACATTTGATAAAAAACTGTTTACACCAACATCTAGTGTAAAATATAAATGGTCGTTCCTTTTAATGGTAGAGGGTGTACTTGTCCCAGTTATTCCTAGAGCGAAGGTTCAATTCCTGTAGGGCCAAACATAGCGGCAAGGTGGAAGAGAAATGACCAGAGTGAACCCGACCAAACCCCGAAGAGGCTAACGGTGGAATAGGCAAAGATCTACACGATCTCAACGCTTAAATGGGCGAAAGAGGGCGAACAGCAGTCGGGCTGGCGTAACCAAGACGGACATTGACAGACCAAGCACTGACACTTCGACACCACCAGGTTTCCCAGATCTCACCTGTCTCAATCACATTTAGACGCGTGGGAAACTCTTCCGGCCAAGTTTGGGGGCTTCTCCGCCGCTCGGTGTTGTTTTGAGTTATTTATCACTGACTATTCGGTTATCCTTATCTTATTTATTAATTGTAGTAACGTAATTATTTTTATGGACGAAGACGTATTTTGAAATTTCTAGGGAAAGCATTTCGAGTCGTAACGTTATTTTGTGTTTTGTTTACTTTTATTGGTTCAGTAAGGAATATCTTCCAGTATTATTTACCTCTCAAATATTTATTTTTAGTAACAATAATAAAAGTATTCTTAGATATTTAATCATAATTATATGCTTTTATCAGTTTTATTCTTTTCTTTGTTGGAGTTTCTGGGTACCCTAGTGTACTAGTGAGCCAGCCAAAATGAGCTGACTCATTTTATAGTTCACCAATAGAAGGCTCAAAATATTCAATAGGACGTGTATAAAGGCGGCCATGTTTTTCCGGAATATTCACTGCCAGCCTTTGATATCGAAGACTGAAGAATTACGGAACAGCTGCTGGTGGTATTGGCGATATAGTCAGATCTAGTAGAGTGTCTGACTCGGGAGTGTTAATCTTTAACGTTGTTTCATTGAACAGATTACGTTCTGCGCTGGATTCTATATTCATAGACTATGGTAAACATGGTCAACAATCTTATTTATTGATTAGTTTCTAATATTGTCAGGAAAGGAATAAGACAAAGTGGTACATTTGAAAAAGAACAGTTTACTCCGATATCCACTGTAAAATAAAAATGATCGTCCTTTGTCATGGGAGAGAGCTTGTCCATGCCATCCCAAAAGTGAAACTGTCTGGAGTTCCAATTCTTGTAGGGCTACAAATGGCGGCAAGTTGGAACAGGAAAAACCAGATTGAACGCGACTAAACTCCGAAGAGGCTAACGGTGGAATAAGAAAAGATCTACACTATCTCAACGCCCAAAGCGATGGAAGAAAGCAAATCAAGAATCCAACAGTTCGATGCAATTCTTTAAGCGTAACATTTCTCTTTTTATGGGCGTAATTTTCGAAATTGTAGAAAATGAATTTCGAGTCGTAAAGCTTTGTTTATCATTCACTATTGGTTCAGAGAAATATTAATGGAGAGATAATATATATGAAAAGAGTGAAAGAGAGTGATGAATAGAGCGTGTGTACAAAATGTTAACTACTTAATCGAGCTTTGAAGAGAGTGGTACGAAAACTAGTCAGCGGGGAATTGTTTTAAATGCACGTATTATCCGGGTTTCTTTTCTTTTTTTAAAAAAAGTTATTGTATTTAAAATAGACGGGATTCAGATGTTAGATGTAAAATAAACGGGGATTAAAGTTCTTATTTTATATTTCAAATAAACGGGATTAATTGAATTAATGGATTAATGTGATATCTTATATTTATATGCACACACACAAGCACAGGTACACATATATGTGTGTGTATCCATATATATATATATATATATATATATATATATATATATATATATATATATATAGTATCGTTTTATTCATAAAATATGATCCCTGTTTTAGAGATCATTTTATCCTG
>OZ038510.1:68807341-68812341 GCA_964036315.1 Acanthosepion esculentum
AAGAGTAATATATAAACTGCGCCAGAATTGTGTTAAACATTTATTTTCTATTAAAATTTAAATTATGTAACAGCCAGTTTCTACCCACCTTCTGAAGTATGCCTTGTGCAATGTGAAACTCCGAGTTAAGCTACTGGTGAACAATAATATATATATATATATATATATATATATATATATATATATATATATATATATATAGAAGGGGAGGGAGACAGAGAGAAAGAAAGAGAGAGAACAAGATATGATTAAAAGACATCGTACATTGATACAATATGTTTTTTTCTTAAAACAACAAAAAAACATTTATAAATCTGCTTACCACATGAAGATTGCCTTGTGCATAAAAGTGTGAGTCGTGTTACCGGTCAAGAATAATACACACACACACACACACACACACACACGCACACACACACACACACACATATATATATACATATATATATATATATATATATATATATATATATATATATATATAAGAGAATGGCAAAAACTGTATAAAAGAATGGCAATAAACTTTATTTCCCACGCGTTTCGTTCCATGAGAAACTTTATCATGGCGGACGTAGAAGTTTAATTTAACAACTCTTCTCTATATAAACAAAAACATTTTTTAAGAAAAGTCACTACTACTACTACTACTACTACTACTACTACTATTACTACTACTACTACTACTACTACTACTACTAATAATAATAATAATCGAAATCTCAAAAATGTGGCACATGGGAACATCAACAATCCCCGTAGTAGTTGGAGCCCTCGGATTTGTTGGAAAATATTCCAGTAGACTAACTGAAGAGATCACTGGAAGCCTATGCCTTAAAGAAATACAAAAAAATTGTTCTCACGGGTACAGCCCACACCTTACGAAGGGCTTTGTCTATGTAAAATTATTATTTTTTTTTTTTTGCAGTGGAAAACGTCATGCTGCCATTTCTAACCTTAGGTCTCTGGGTGGGACCCGGAAAGAAATGAGTACACATCAGAAATCAAAAGAATTAATAATAATAATAATAATAATAATAATAATAATAATAATAATAATAATAACTTTAATTCAGTTTAAGAATATGTCAAAATTTTACATCATATAAAATTATCTATAGATTTTCCTTTCTATAACGCCGATAGATTTTCAGATATTTTAGAACGTTCCCAAATTTGAATGGATGAAGTGATTTTTTTTCAGCGTTAAACTGTTTTCTTCTTGTCAATTTTATTTTCTAGTTAATTTTTTTTCTTAATCGGAGTAGATAGGTTCGCCTATCGTCCGGTTCAGACACCTCCCCGATCTTTGGAACAGGTGTAGTGGTGTATCCCTGGTTTCCTGTTTAGGATTGGATTTCCGGTTCCTTCTAAGATCTTCAGATTCTCTTTCAATCCCCTGGGCGTCACAGTGGCATTTTCGTCTTGCTTCGAGTGAATTGATTAAAACTATTATCTTTGCGGAAGGATTTATTTATATCTAAATTTTACAAACATATACACGCACGCGCGTGCGCGCGCGCACACACACACAGAGACACACACAGAGTGTGCGATGGGTAAATTGTCGTCTTCATTACGCAAAAATGCAAATTACAATGTCATCTCTTTTTAACAGATATATTTACCAAAGTTACACAAAAATATTTTGAAATACTAAAGCGTAAATTTATTTAATAAAATCACCATTAGCTTCAACCACGATCTCCAGACGACTTCGGAATCTCCTACAACTCTTCTGGACTGCCTGCTTGTTTAAGTTGGAGAATGCTGCCATAATCTTTGCCTTCAGTTCATCTTTAGTGTTACAAGGAAATTTGATGGTCTCTCGATCAACTGTCCCCACTCATAATAATGAAGGGGGTTGCAGTCTGAAGAGTTAGGTGGTCAGATGTAAGGGGTGAGGTGGTTACTGAAATTGTCTGACAGCCATGACAGGGTTCTCCTGCTTATGCGGCATGGTGCAAAGTCCTGTTGTCAGATATAGGGTCTTCCATCAGCCATCCTCTTCGCCCAGGGCAGCACTATCTCTTCAAGCTACTTGATGTAGGCCTTCCTGCTAATTCTGAGGCCCTATGGGTAGATGAATAGAGGCATAAAGTCGCCATCACTAGTGATCACTCCAAACACTTTCGTAATCATCATTAGACTCTTTCAACTCTTTCCGAATATTTCGTCCTCGGATTGATATCAAAACACTCTGAAATATCGGTATTGGAAATTCCGGCGAAAATGCCAAGCATGCCGTTTCCAAATTTCTGGCGGAGCGAATTGCATCATGGTGCTCTTTTTATCTACTATAGTGTACAGTCGGCAATATCAAAAACAAACAACGCGCATGCTCGAAATAAAAATAAAAATGGCGATAATTTACCCAACTCACCCTGTATATATATATACGAGAATAGGATATTTTCTGTGCCAACGTTTCGCCCTTTAGTTCTTCATTGAAATAAAGTAAGATTTTTGTTGATGGAATTACATATGCATAGAAAGGAACGGGAGATATAAAAACTTAAGCGACACTTAACTGCGCCAGAATTGTGTTAACCAGATATTTTCTAATAAAATTTAAATTATGTAACAGCAACTTTCTCCCCAGCATCTGAAATTTGTGCATTGTGAAACTCCGAGTTGTGCTACCGGTGAGCAATAATATATATATATATATATATATATATATATATACATACAGTGCATTAATATTATAAGTTAACTGATTTAAAATATGTTTTTTTTCGCTACACAGTAATAACCATGTTTCAAAAGTGGAAGCAAAAAACTTCAAATTTAATTTTGTAATTAAATTAAAAACATTAGTTCCATTTCATCCTCAAGCGAATTTTGGATTCAGTTAATTTATAATATTAATGCCCTGTAAATTTACATTGAGCTCTGTTTTGTAAAAATAAAAATATCAATAAGAACATCGGATTACATATCTTACTGTTCTTTCTTTTTATTTAAATATACATATATATATATATATATATATATATATATATACATTATGAAATGGACAAAGTCCGACAATTATTTAAAGACATGTTTATGTTTATGTCTTTAAATAATTGTCGGACTTTGTCCATTTCCTAATGTGTGACGTCATTTGTTTACATTTGATACGCCATGAGCAGTTATGAATGTACGTGAGAGATTCCTGGAAGATTGGAGTTTATAAGCAGTAAATTCGACCTTGACAACCGAACGATCCTCAGTGGCCAGATAGGTTAAGGCACGTCAAGCTATATGATGGTTCCGTATAGGATACATGTTCGAATCCTGTCGGAGGACGAACATTTTCTATGAAGATTTCTCGTACATTCAGGCCGGTAAATGTCATTTAATACTGTTTATTATAAACAGAGCATTTACTTAAATACTTGTATCTATAAAAAGAATGTTAAACATAAAAATGTCTTTAAATATATATATATATATATATATATATATATATATATATATATATATGTATATATGAGGGGAGAGAAAGAGAGTGAGAGAGAGAGGACGAGATATGATTAAAAGATATCGTACATTAAGATACAATATTTTTTTTCTTTAAACAAAAGAATGCCTTGTGTATGAAAGTGTAAGTCGTGCTACCCGGGTGAAGAACAGGAAACGCTGAAAATATTTAATGGCTGAAATTATAAACTTTTGAATTTAACAATCTTTTTTAAATTAATACTCTTAGAAGATATTTATTTGTTCATAATCTAGCGTGTTTTCTTCACGTTTAAATTATGCCTTTGTTTGTATCACTTTTATATATAAACCAGCAGCATGGCCCGGCGTTGTCCGTGCTTGATTCAAAAATCGTACGACTCATACAGCAATCGCTATCACTTGACTTAAAATATTTTCCCCTTCCTTGCCTTTAAAGGAGAGCCCTTTGCCGTGCTAATGTTGTTACATGCCTTACTTCTTGCCTATCTCACACTCCGAATTTTTTCTAAGCTCTATACTAAACATTAAATCTGTTACGAAAAAAGAACTAAACAAAATGAACACAAAACGATCAGCTTTAAAAAAGGACTCGTAACTGGAAAAACCGAATGAAA
The DNA here is from genome assembly GCA_964036315.1 of Acanthosepion esculentum. NCBI lineage: Eukaryota > Metazoa > Mollusca > Cephalopoda > Sepiida > Sepiidae > Acanthosepion > Acanthosepion esculentum. The sequence goes on from OZ038510.1 coordinate 68,811,403, forward strand.
AAAGAATGTTAACAACAAATACTTTTTCACACCCAACCCAGTTTAGTGGAATCAGAATCAACGATGAGTTTAAGCAAGCGAATGATCCAATTGGAGTAAAGTGCAATGCAGATTTAAAATTTTGCCACTTGTGACGAATGCAGCTATCGATTTTTTTTGCATGCTAGCATGCTAGTTAACATTCGTGTCAGTCAGCTGTTGGCTCTCACGCTGGCCAATAGAATCTTCCTGGCTATTCGTGGCAGCCAGCTATAGGCTCTCACTCTGACCAGTAGAAAATGGCCGCAAACTGCATGAAAACTGCCGTAGAAGCATGAAAAAATCGAGTATTTCCACTATCGATGGGAGTTGGGAAATGCAAAGTCGGTCTTGGCCTTCCTGCTAACTTGGACCATGTGCATGTAAATGTGCATTCGTTACACACACACACAAACACACACACACACACACACACACACACACACACACACACACACACACACACACACACACATCCTGCCTTTTATAGATAGAGATATCCCAGATGATTTGTCAAGAAAAGTGAAGTGATGCAAGAATCTGGATGCAAATTGATTGTCGAGGATTTCGTGATTAAAACACATTCTATACATTTTAACCTAAGGAACTTGCTTTCTCTTCTAATTAAAACAGTTTATTTTTTTAAAAATCGAAATTATGGCCAGACACATTACTATGAATTATAGAGTTAGGTGCTAGGGTTAGGCTTAGACTTAGGGTGAGTGTGTTGCTTTTTAAAACATTCCTTTTGTGTTCATATAATATTTTATTTAAATTCCTCAAAGATTCTATTATATATCTATATCTACACACAGACATACACACACACACATATATATAAATATAAAAGTGAACATTGAATTCAACACTCAGAGGCGACAGACTGTTTCATGTTGGACGCAATTGCGGTCAGCATGAAAC
>OZ038510.1:68817341-68819841 GCA_964036315.1 Acanthosepion esculentum
ATATATATATATATATATATATATATATATATATATATTTCATTAAATTTCATTAAAAACCTTGTCAGTCGTTTTTAATGAAATGTGCTTGAAAGAAGGATTGCTGCCTAAATACACAATATATATATATATATATATATATATATATATATATATATATATATATATATATATATATATATATATATATATATATATATATATCTATCTATAATATACACTATGTTCCTCACCGTTTGGTACATCACAGAGTTTCATGCCCGAGGCAACCGTTAAGTAGGGATATATATATATATATATATATATATATATATATATATATATATATATATATATATATGTATGTGTGTGTGTGTGTGCATGTATGTATGTATATATACATATATATATGTAGTTCAGTCACTTCATATCTGAGACTCCTGGTATCTATCTATCTATCTATCTATCTATCTATCTATCTATCTATCTATCTATCTATGTTTAGCTATCTCAGTCTGTTCTTATTAATCTGTCTCGGTCTGTTTATCTATCTATCTATCTATCTATCTATCTATCTATCTATACATACATATACGTTATTCTCTCTCTCTCTTTCTATCTATCTATGTTACCTATCTATCTATCTATCTATCTATCTATATATATATATATATATATACATATATATATATATATATATACACTTTTCTGTTAATCCGCCCATATATCAGCAACTGCCTCTGTGCTGTTGCCATCCTCTTTTTGTGTGTTCGTGTGTGCGTGTTTAATTTTCGTGACTCTGCCTCTCAGAATGAAAAGCACCGAGTATCTAAAGCGAAGCCTTGTCTCTCCGCCATCTTAGTTTCTCTCTTACTTGTACGTCTCTTTTTCAAGACGCAAAAAATCACCGCAGAAAGGGAGAAGGCAACCTGATCGTCTGCGGATGGAGGACGCAAGAGAAGATGGTGGAACTAGCAGGTATCTCACCGCAGTTTAAAACGATTTACTTCCTTAGAATCGATGCTACCGACCCTTTTGACGGACAGAGGCAGGGACAACATCAAGCAGGTGTGTGTCTGTGTGAGCGTCTTACGACCAATTCACACACTTTCGGTTCGAAACGATTACAACAACGCCTGGAAACTGTGAGTCCGTGCACGCAATCGCGGACACACATACACATGGACACACCCACATCCATTCATACACACACGCATCAGTTTAGTAAAGCATAAACATCGTTGGCCGAATGGTTAGAACAGTTGCCTGCCGACCATGCGGCCCGTGTTCGACCCTCGCAATAGCGGATTAGCAAAGGAAGTGATAATATCGTCCTAGGGTGGCGATCCGTGTATGCAGAAGGGTACCTGAATACCATGGCATGTGTTGAGTCAAACTGGCTAGAGGAAATTGTCCAGAACCCGTCGATGGTTGTGCTAGCACGAAGTCACAAGTCATCGTGACCGAGAATCTGAGTGCCGAATTGTTCACCAAGCCATATTAATTGCAGCATGAATCACAGGTTAGAGAGTTATATATTAAAAAAATTGGAGCGTTTGTATTGAGGACAAGAAAATCGATGATCCTACTTAAAAATGAGTAGCTATCCATTAGTATATTGAACTGCAAATCATCCAATCCTAGTAAGCATTATATATATATATATATATACACACACATGATAGAAATTGTCGGAGGAGTTGATACTTATAATTAGATAATTCATTAAGTCTGAAAGAAACCTCAACAGAATGCAGAAAGCACTGGACTGCCGTTTCGTCCTATATTCTCATCAGCAGTGCTCATCCACTACCGAGAATTGAAACCCGGACAGTTAGGTTATCAAGCAAACGTCATACCAATTGCTCAACGGGCCTCGGTGACGGAGAGATAGCAAATCAGACTCAATATATATATTTCTATCCATCTATATATATATAACGATATATAAATGTTTATATATCAAGAATAATATTTTGAGTGAAAAATGGTTGAAAAAAAAAAGTGGGAAAAATCTTTCTTGTGACGCTTTTCGTCATTTTGGATTCAGCGAACGAAACGCGTTACAAGAAAACCCTCTTTCCATTTTGTCATATATTTTACCTAATATATAGGTGTGTGTGTGTGTGTGTGTGATGGACTAAGTCCTGCAATGATTTTAATATATTTTCAGTTTTATACGTTATTTTTATTTAAGTAAGTGTTCTGTGATTAATGAAATTGACTACCTTTACCGGCCTGAATGTCCGAGAAAGTTCATAGAAAATATACGTCCTCCGACAGGAATCGAACCTGGATCCTATACGGAACCATCCTTTGGCTCGGTGTGCTACTCCATTTAACTACAGAGTTAGCGTCTGCCTCGCAAAATCAAATGACTGTTTTAAAACAACAAATTCCTCGAACATTCAGGACAATAATTATAATTAATACTGTTTATTATAAAACAGAGCATTTACTCAAATATTTGTATCTAAAAGAAATAACGTATAAAACAGGATACACATACATTTTCTAAGCG
>OZ038510.1:68822341-68829841 GCA_964036315.1 Acanthosepion esculentum
TATATATATATATATATATATATATATATATATATATATATATATATATCCATTGATTGGCCACTCTAGCTTATGTAACAGCGTTTACTCCTAGCTAAGGATCGTTGATTAATTTGAAACTTTTAAAACCATTTATTCTATATTCTATATTATCACTTGACAAGACACAAGAAGTGTTGAAACAAAATGGCTACTTTTGTCGTGATTTTATAACATATTTATGTTGTAATATTCAAATAAATAATTATATCCATATATATATATATATATATATATATATATATATATATATATATATATATATATATATATATATATATATGTAGTTTCAAGGCGTGCTATATTTATGTGTTAAATTGCTTCATATCAGGGATAGAACGTATGTAAATATAAAAGTGGGGAAGTTTCGATTATTAGATACCCAGCAGTGCATCTATGTGGTTAACTTTCCTGACATTTGAAATGTGCATTAGTTCATAGTCTCTGCTTGTGAAAAAGGGTTTTTTTTACCGATCCTTGACTAAAATGTTCAAAGGCATTTTAATACGTGAGCATCGAGATTAAAGAAAAGATTCCCAATAGTATATTGTCGTGATTTGATGTGGAGGACCTCCAAAATTTGTAATCGTTTTTTTTTTTCAATTTTATTTTTGCAGTTTGATTGACAGAGTACTCTTCTCTTGTCTACCATAACTTAACGGTAATTCGAAAGAGCGCCGTGAATTTTTGTTAAATATTTATACATGCACTTTACGCAGAGCGATGACAAGTCACTCTTCTCGAGAGAAATTTTGTTACTGATTGATATTGATGTATTTATTTTAGAAAGAAAAGCCGTCTTCCTAGGGACGAGAGAAATGGTATAAAACCTGAGTCTATTTAACATTTTTTTTGTGGAGCGGTGTTAACTATTTACTAAGCCATGTTTCAACCGAATGTTTAATAATATGGTTAGATGATGAGTGTTAGGGTTAAATTTTGGGTTAAGACTTACCCATTACAGTTTGAGTTATGGTTATATGTTTAGGGCTAAACTTAAGGTTGGGGTCTGTGCTTACGGTTAGGGTAAGTGTTAAGATTATTATTAGGGTTAGTGTTAGGGCTAGTTTTAAGGTTAGAGTTTGCGTTTACAGTCAGAGTTCCGATGAAAGTTAGCGTTCGGTATAGGTTTAAGTTTAGGATTTTTAAGTTACGTTTTCTTGATAGGGTAAGAGTTGGAATTTTAGGGGCTACAGTTAGCGTTAGGATTTGTGTTTAAGGATTGATTTTGGGTTGGTTGTCGAGTTATAGGATTAGTTTTAGGGCTAATTTAAGGATTAGAGTTTCGGGTTAGTACTGCTACGTTTACACACACACACACACATATATATATACAGTATGCGGCAGGTATTTGAGGACATACAGATTTTAAGATTAATACTGCTTCCTACTAACTTCTAATGTTTTTAATTTTTCAGAAATCAAGAATGGCAAACCCGATGATAACAAATGGAATGAAAGGTATGCTGTGATTGTGGCATTAAAGGCTGATTATAGCGATTTGGATATTGCACGTTTTATCAGAGTTGCAAGAATGGATGGCTGACCATTTGTACGACCACATCACACCCAACATTTGTCCCCCTAACTCTCCAGATCTCAATCCACTAGACTATTATGTATGGAGCGTTGTTGAGAAGGAGGTTAATAAACAGCCTCTTAACATCAAATACTCTCTTAAAGCTGCAATTGTTCGAGTAATGTCTGACTTAAATAAGGACCAATTAATCAGGGCTTGCAGCCGATTTCGATCTCGTGTAGAGGCTGTTATTGATGCTAGTAGTAATTTTATTGAATAAAATTAAATAATAGTTAGCTAAATTTCATGTTTACTTGTTTGCAATCAAATGTAATTATATTCATTTGTTCAGCGAGTTTTTTTACTAATCCATAAAATCTGTCCTCAAATACCAGCCGCACCCTGTATATATACAGAGAGTCCTCGGTTTACGTCGGGCCTGTGATATAATACGTCGTCACGCGGCGCTATATTAGGAAGACGGTGTTGTTTCTTCACCGGCTGTACGCCATATCAGATTGTGCTACATTCGCTCTTTTTTTCGTTTTTCGTGGGGAGGACATTTTGCCCTTCATGATGGCCCCCAAGCGTAAGGCAGACTCGTGGGTGGTTTTTTATGTGCGGAACGTCGAAAATCAGGTTACCTCGAGCCGTAGGAAAGGATCTCTGTCGAAGACCCCTCTCTCTCTCTCTCTCTCTCTCTCTCTCTCTCTGTCTCTGTCTGTCTGTCTGTCTGTCTGTCTGTCTCTCTCTCTCTCTCTCTCTATATATATATATATATATATATATATATATATATGCGGATGTCAAAAATAACGCGACCCACTTTCATACTTTATTTGTTCTAGGTGATTCAGAACAGATAATATAAATAAAATTATTTTAACAATAAAAAATAGTTTATTAGTACCATTCAGAGCTTGGTTAGGGGTATATTCTGTTTTGGGTGTTAGGGCTACATTCAGAGTTTGTATGGTGTTTAAATTCTGGTTTAGCCATTAGGGCTATATTAGGAGTTTGGATAGGGTTTAGATTCTGATTTTGGCATAAGGGATCCATTCAGAATTTGGTTAGGGTTATATTCTGTTTTTGGCGTTAGATCTACATTCAGAATTTTTATAGAGTTTAGATTCTGTTTCTGGCCTTAGGGCTACATTCAGGGCTTGGTTAGGGTTATATTCTATTTTTGGTGCTAGGGCTACATTCAGAGTTTGGATTCTTGTTTTGGTGTTACGGCCACATTCAGAATTTGGTTAGGGTTTTAGTCTGTTTTTGCGTTAGGGCTACATTCAGAGTTTGGTTAGGGTTTAAATTCTAGTTTTGCCATTAGGGCTATATTAGGAGTTTGGATAGGGTTTAGATTCTGATTTTGGCATTAGGTATCCATTCAGAATTTGGTTAGGGTTATATTCTGTTTTGGGCTTTAGATGTACATTCAGAATTTGGATAGGGTTTAGATTCTGTTTCTAGCCTTAGGGCTACATTCAGGGCTTGGATAGAGTATATATTCCGGTTTTGGCGTTAGAGCGACATTCAGATTTTGGTTAAGAATTACGGTTTCGTTTAGGGTTAGGATTTGGGTTAGGGTGAGGGTGTATGGTGAAGGTTACAATTTTACTGTTAGATGGTTAGGGTAAGGATTTAAGGTTTTCGTTTGTGTTAGGGTCAAGCTTATATTTATGTTCTGGGTTTACAGCTAGGGTTAGGATTTTGGTTAGGTTGTGGATCAGATAATTAGATTTACGGCTAGGGTGTCAGCTTAGGGCTAGTGTTATGGTTAGTATTAGAGCTAGGTTTAGAATTACGGTTAGGGCTAACGTTTGTGTTTACGTTTACGGAAAATATTAATTTTCGAATTAGGATTAAGGATATAGAGATGGATTTAAGGCTACGGTTTGGTTTAGATTTAGTGTTAGGATTGGCAGTTTAATATCTAGGTTTTAGAGTTACGTTTGCGTTTAGTTTTAAGGTTTGTTTAAGTTAGACATTGATTTAGAATTAGGTTGTGCACTTATTATTAGATTTTTAGTTTAAGTTATCGTTAGGGTTAGGGTTGGGGTTAGTGTTAGGATTAGCGTTTAGTGTTAGGGTCAGGGCTAAGATTAGGATTAGTGTTAGAGCAAAAGCAAAGGTTAGGGTTAGGGCTAGGGCTAAGATTAAATGAAAGAACTAGGTTTAGGCTTGGGCTCGGGTTAGGGTAAGGATTAGGGCTACTGTTAGGGCTACTGTTAGGGCTAGGGCTAGGGTTAAGATTAGAGCTAGGGTTTAGGCTAGGGCTAATGTTAGGCCTAGGTTTAGGGTTAGGTCTAGGGTTAGGGTTAAGGCTAGGGTTAGGGCTAGAATTAGGGTTGGATCTAGGTTAGGGTTAGGGCTAGGGTAGTGCGACGGTTAGGGCTAATGTTAGGGTTAAGGTTAGGACTAGGTTTAGGGTCACGTCTAGGTTTAGGGTTAGGACTAGGGTTACGCTAGGGCTAGGGTTAGGTTCATGGGCTAGGGCTAATATTAGGGTTAGTGTTAATGTTTGGGCTAGGTTTAGGGTTAGGTCTAGGCTTAGGCTGGTGCTAATGGCTAGGCTACTGTCAGGATAGGGCTATGATGAGAGTTATGGCTAGGGTTAGGATTAGGGTTAGGGTAGGGTTAAGGTTATGGCTAGGGTATGGCTAGGGTTATGGCTAGGGTTACGGATTGGGCTAGGCCTAGGATTAGTCCTAAGGCTAGGGTTAGTGTTGGGGCTATGGTTAGGGTTAGATTTAGGTATAGGTTTAGTCGTTTGCCCTTGGGTTAGTGTTAGAGCAAGGGTTGGAGTTAGGGTTTTGGTTTATTTTAGGGGCAGTGTCAGGTAGGATAAGGGTTAGGATTTTGATTAAGGCTAGGGCTATGGCTGGGTTTAGGACTAGATTTAGCTTTGGAGCTAGGTTTTGGCTATGGGTATGTTTAAGGTTAGCTCCTGAGCTAGGGTTAGGTTTAGGGCTAGTGCCAAGTTTAGTGTTAGGTTTTGGGTTAAGATTAGGGATAGTGCCAAGTTTAATGTTAAGTTTTCAGTTAGGGTTATGGCTAAATTTATGGTTAGTATTAGGGTTAGTGTTAGTGTTATGGCTAGGGCTAGGTTTTGGGTTTGAGCTAGACCTAGTTTTGGGGTTAGGTTTACGTTTAGGGTGAATGTTAGGGTTAGGTAAGTGTCTCGGGTTACGGTTAGGATTAGGGGTAGGTATAGTGCTAGACTTATGGCTAGTGTTAGGGTTAGGGTTACGCTTAGTCTAGGGTTACGTTTATTGTTACGACTATGCTTAGTGTTAATTTTATGGTTCTGGTTATTTGTAGGGTGAGGCTAAGTTTTAGGGTAAGGTTTAGGGATAAGGCCAGGTTTACGTTTATGCATATGGCTAGGTTTAGTGTTAGATTTAGATTTAGCGTTTGGGGTTAGGATTAGTATTAAGTTTATGTTTAGGGCTAGGGCTGGTGTTATTCTTAGGGTTAGGTCTAGGTTTAGTGCTAGGGCTGTGGTTAGCATTAGGTTTATGGTTAGAGCTAGGGTTAGGGTTATGTTTAGTGTTAGGCTTAGGGTAGGGTTAGTTTTATGGCTATGTTTATGGCTATGTTTAGGGCTAGTTTTAGAGTTATGTTTAGGGCTAGAGTTAGGGTTAGGTCTAGGTTTTGGGTTAGGGTTAGGTAAGGCTAGGTATAGTCTTAGGGTTAGGGATAGGGCTAGTGTTAGGGTTATGGTTATGTGAGGGTTATAGCTTAGTGTTAGGTTTAGAGCTAGGGCTACATTTAGGGCTAGGTTTAGGGTCAGGATTAGGGTTATGTTTAGGATTATGACCAGTGTTAGTGATAGCGTTAGGTTTAGGACTAGGGTTAGGTTTAGATCTAATGCTCCGTTTAGGGTTATGGTTAGGGTTATGATTAGGGCTACGTTTAGGGTAGGCCTAGTGTTAGGGTTAAGTTTAGGTTTAAGGCTAAGGCTAGGCCCATTGTTACGGCTGGCGCTAGGGTTAGGTTTAGGCTTAGGGCTAGGGTTAGGTCTTACGTTTAGATTACAGGTTACGTTGAATTTTAATTCGCGGTTTAGTCAAATTTTATGTTAGGTTTCGATTTATGAGTTACATAGATGTTTTTGTTAAATTTGTATTTTATAGGTGATAGTTTTATTTGTGGTTAAGGTTAGGGTTATAGTTTTCATTTGGCTTTATCATGGGTTAGGATTTACGATCGGATTTCAGTCAGGGTTGTGATTAGTGTAAAGGTTAGAATATATGAAAATATTGAAATCAAAGAGCAGAATGTTTTGCGTATTGACCATAATAACCTTTCTGTACACCTGATAATCTTAGGAGAGTGGCAGGGAACAATCCCTGCATGAGAAATGGGATGCGAAACAACCACCCTAGGCATCTCCTACGTAGACCCAATCAGAAATGATGCAGTGTGACGTGCCATCAAGTAAGAAACAAGCCCAATAGAAAACCTCATAACCACCATCAAGAATATGGTTGGTTGATTTTGTTTAGCGGCATATCAATCTCTCTGGGTTATTTAATGCCACAGTCTAAATATTTTGAACGCGATTGTATGCCTTCAACTACTGTTAAAATATATTGTTGATAGTTTTACTATAAAAATTTATTGTTGATAATTTTACTATAAAATTGTATTGTTGGTAAATTTTACTATAAAATTGTATTGTTGGTAAATTTTACTATAAAATTGTATTGTAGGTAAATTTTACTAACAAATTGTATTGTTGTAAATTTTACTATAAAATTCTATTTTTGGTAAATTTTACTATAAAATTGTATTATTGGTAAATTTTACTATAAAATTGTATTGTTGGTAAATTTTACTATAAAATTGTATTGTTGGTAAATTTTACTATAAAATTGTATTGTTGCTAAATTTTACTATAAAATTGTATTGTTGATAAATTTTACACAAGACCATATTACGTATGTCAGGGAAGTAAGAGTGTTGTCCTGAAAATCGGCGTTGAAGATCCTATTCTGGTTTCATGGAGTCGAACAGCGACATCTGACGATAGTGAGAAAATTTAAAAGATATGAAAAAGTAAAATGAGGAGAGAGTGATGGAGAAAAAGAAGGGGGGAATGATTTTAAAAGAATATAGAGGAAATATATAGGGTGAAGAAAGGGATGAAAAAACGAAGAAGAAAAAATTGGAAAAGAAAAAAGAAGAAAGAGAGAATATTTTAAAAGAACAATTAGAAGAAGAAGAAGAAGAAGAAGAAGAAGAAGAAGAAGAAGAAGAGGAAGAAGAAGAAGAAGAAGAAGAAGAAGAAGAAGAAGAAGAAGAAGAAGAAGAAGAAGAAGAAAGAAGCAAATGAAGAAGAGCAAGAAGTAGAAGAAGGAAAAGAAGAAAGAAGTGGAAGAAGTAGAAGAAAAAGAAAAAATAAACTGAAGAAGAAAAAGAAGAGGAAGTGAAAGGGAGTGAATATTAAAAATGGAATGATGATGAGGGAAAAATAAGGAGAGAGATATAGAAAGACAAGCACGGAGAGGAATGAGATAAGATAGGTAGATACATAGAAAGAGAGAGAAAGAGAGAGAGAGAGAGAAATAGGACAGCACAGACATAAAGAGAAAGAGAGAGAGAGAGAGAGAGAGAGAGAGAGAGATTGGAAATAAAAGAGAGAAATATGGAAAAAGAAAACACAGCTTCAACAAAACACAGCTTTGTAAAATATCACACAGGACATGGCGCCGTATCATTTTGTGCTACGAAAATGATGGTGTACATACAGTCCTTCTCGATGTGTGACAGCGTCAATGAAAGTGAATGAAAGTGAATCCGTTACATGTACTTTGTATTACTGTATTACTTGTTCTTCTATTGTTCTAATTACATTTTTCGTAGGGGTGACAAAACTTTCAGATCACCCTGTAGAAAAACAAATATAAGAACAAGAATTAAGAATACAGAAGATAACG
>OZ038510.1:68832341-68852341 GCA_964036315.1 Acanthosepion esculentum
AGACAGAGAAAGAGAGAAAGATACGGCAAAATGAAAAAGAAACAGAGAGAAAGAGGGACAAAAAAAGAGAGATAAAGTATTGTTGCAGAAAGAGGAGGAAGAAGAAAGATGAAAACAGATACAATAAAAGGGAAAATAGTGTGAAAGAAAACAGTATATAATTAGAGAGAGAGAGAAAGGGGGTGCCAGAGAGATAGAGAAAGAGAACAAAGATAGAAAGAGAGAAAGATACGTAGAAATGAAAGAAGAAAAGAGAAAGAGGAACAAAAAAATGATAAATGGCTGTCGAGAGAGAAGGAGGAATAGAGAGAAAAATAGAAATATATATAGAGATAGAGAAGAGGGGGGGGACCGGGAAAAGGGACAAGAAAAAAGATAATTAGAAGTCGTAGTAAAAGAGATCGTTGATTGACTTGTTTTTTACGGTTTGCCAACCCTTTGTGGGTTATTTAAAGCCGAAACATATTTGTTTAATTTGGATTGTGGGAGTAGGACTACGGTACACGGTGTTCCCAAGTGGTTACCCATCTAAGTACTGACCGGGCTGTACGCTGCTTAACTTTGGCGATCGATCTAAGAACCGGTGTTTTCAGAATGATTAGATTGTGGCTAGAGGAGAAGAAATAGAGAGAAAATAAGTACAGAGAAGAAGAGAGAGACAAAGAGAAAAAGAGAGAATGAGAGAGAGAGATAGAATAGAGAGGGGAAAAAAGGAAAAGAAGGAAAAGAGAGATAAAGAGAAAACAAAAGACAGAGAGCAGCACAGAATTTGAGAGAAAAAAGCAAACATAGAAAGGGAAGTTGAGAAAGAGAGGGAGAGATGGAATAGTGAGGGAAAAAGAAAAAAGAGATATAGAGAGGGGAAAGAGTAAACAATCAGACAATGAGCGCGAGAGAGAGGATGTGAGAGAGAGAGGGGGGAGAAAGCAGAATAGAAACTGAGAGAAGGAGAAAAATAAATAGATCGAGGGGTTGCGGGAATCTGAAATAGCCACGGAGAAAAGAAACAGAGAGAAACTAACAGACACAGAAAGAGCGAAAGACAAAGAAAAAATATGGAAAGAATAAACGAAACAGAGAGAGAGAGAGAGAGAAAGAGAGAGAGAGTGCGAGAAAAAGAAAGAGTGAGAGAGACAGGAAAAGAGTGAAACGGGGAGAGAAACGAGGAGAGAAAGATAAAAAGAGAAGGTGAAACAATGAGTGAAAGAGGGAGAAAAAAGAGAAAGCAAGAGAGAAGCGTACGAAGAAAGGGAGAAACAGAAAAAAAGGAAAAGAAAAAACGCCGAGAGAGATAGCGAGAGAGACGCCGAGAGTGACAGCGAGAACGTGGTGAAACTAGTCAAGTTGATAAAAGCCGCGATTGCCACATATGCGGCTAAGTGTAATTACCCATTATTTTTCATTTCCGCCATATTTTTTTTTACATTTTTTTTTCTTGGCGCAAAGCGATACAGAACAATATTTGCTTATCAATTGTCGGCCAATAATTTGCCGAAATATATGGAGATACCTCATTTATGCCCGACCCGACGACTTACAAGTTTCTATTGTTTTTCTCTCAATTACCGCCATAATACAGGCGTTTTTTGTCTCCACAATGGCGGGAAAGACTTCGATAATTTAGTTGGTGATAATAATATTAATCTATTTATTAATAATGAACTTCTTACCAGCCTACCTACGTACCTACGGTGTAAGTAATATGAAAGCACTTGTCCTACCGCAATTTAATTTACTATTTCTGAATAGCACAACGTTTCGTAATTACCAAGCTACACACACTACATACATCACACACATCGCCCACACGCTCTTTATGTCAGTTTATGTTAGTTTTGTAGAAACAAGATAAACAAAATTAGTCTGATAAAGTCCTACAGAACGAAACGCGTCAGACGAAAACTTTTCCACTATGTCATACAATTTTCCCCAAAAATGATTCCTGACATATAAAACTTTATATATCATTATCCCATATATATATATATATATATATATATATATATATATATATATATATATATATATATATATATATATGTATGTATGTATGTATATATATCCAAGTATCGATAGTAATAGTAGCTAATATCCAAGTATTGAAACAAGTGTTGAAACAAAATGGCTATATTTATGTTATAATATTTAAATAAATAATTTATATATATATATATATATATATATATATATATATATATGAAGAAATATAGTCTTAAAGTGTGCTATATTTATGGGATAAAGTGCTCAATATCAGAGATAGAGCGTGTGTAAATATAAAGGTGGACATGGAAGTCAGCACCTTAGAGGCGACAGTCTGTTTCATGCTAGTGCAATCGTCAGGCGACTAGTGCTGTTATTTTTCTCGGCTATTTATATATATGGGTCAGTGGTGCATTATGGGTAGTCTATTGTGGCGGTTACTTTTACCGGAAGTCGCTTATTTGTTTATTTATTTTTTTGTTTGTTTGTTTTTTTAATTTTATTTTTATTTTTTATCTTATATATTTATTTATTTATTTTTTATTTTGATCGGTGTTTTTTGTTAACGTAGTAAAAATTTGTTTATATAGCTTATTGTTGGTAGTCTATTATGGCGGCCATTTACCGGAAGTCGGTTGTTTGCTTATTTATTTGGGTCAAATTGTTTTGCTTGTTTTTATTTATTTTCATTTTTATTTTTTATCTTATATATTTGTTTATTTGTCATTGATTAAATCTATTTGTTGAATTTTGGGGTGGGATGTTGTGGTTTGTTCTTACTATTATTTTGGTCGGAACAGTTTTTAATTTATCTATTTGGGTTGATTATCTTTATTTGTTTTTTTCTAAAGGGCTAGTTTATCGTAATCGGTTGTTAGTTTATTTATATATTTGGATGTATTTAGATCAATTTATTATACTTGTTATTTATTTGTTACACTATATATTTTGGCCTTCGATTTTTAAGTAACGTAGTATATTATCTTTTATTAATTTTTTTATTTTTTATCGTTATATAACAGTTGTAACTTTCGTCCGTTCTTCTGTTTTGATTTTATTTCGCATATTCTAACAGGTGTGGTTTTGTAATTTGTTTGGAGTAATTTATTTTGCTTATTTTATTGTTGTTTTGTTTGTTTATATATTTATTTATTTTTCTATTTTAAGTTACGTAGTAAAAATTTGTTTTCATGTCTGCATTTTGAGATTAGCTCGGATCTTTTATATAATAATTTATTTTGATCTGGGAAGGTAATGATAGCTATTTTTTCCTCCAAGCAAAGTTTGCAAGTTTTTGATAGGTTGTTGTAGGCTGATGATTTTTTCCTTATTTTCCAAGATATTTTTGGTGTGGTGTGTGTTTTGTTTTTTTATTTCCCAGATATACTTAGAAAGCATTGTGCTGTTCGCATATTTACTATTTGTGAAAGACATTTTGTGTACATAATTTCTTTGTTTCCATGGTCCTTCGGTTACTCCTATGTATACTTTTTCTTCATTATCTGCTGATTTTATCGTGGCTTGGTAGATTACGTTGTTTTGTAAACATTTACCGTTTAAGGGACATTCGTTTTTTATTCTGCAGTTGCACGTGGGTTTAATTTGTTCGTGTGGTTTGTTAATAATTTTCCTGTTGTGCTTTTTTATTATTTGTGTCATGTTCTCGGTGCAACTGTAGCTGATTTTTACTGTGTTTTTGTTGAATATTTTGTGTAGGGTGCTTGATTCCGGGGAGTGTTTCTGTAAAAGTTTGAAGAATATTTTTCGTATGTTTGTTTTTACGTTTTTGCTGTACGGTGGGTTGAACCATATGATATTTCTTTTCCTGTTGGAAAATAACTGTTGATATATATATATATATATATATATATATATATATATACATATATATATATATATATATATATATATATATATATATATATATATATATATATATATATATATATAACAATTACCAACATTGAAGAATATTTTTCGTATGTTTGTTTTTACGTTTTTGCTGTACGGTGGGTTGAACCATATGATATTTCTTTTCCTGTTGGAAAATAACTGTTGTTATATATATATATATATATATATATATATACATACATATATATATATATATATATATATATATATATATATATATATATATATATATAACAATTACCAACATTGAGATGCACATAAGTGTGCGAAGCAAGAATACATCTTTGTAGTGGGTAATTGTTATATATATATATATATATATATATATATATATATATATATATATATATAACAATTACCCACTATATATATATATATATATATATATATATATATATATATATATATATATATAACAATTACCCACTACAAAGATGTAGTCTTGCTTCGCAGATTTATGTGCATCTCAACTGGTGAGAAGTAAAAATGGTTATGGACAATTCTATTCAAAAACAACCCGCCTATGGTACGTCACTTCCTTTAAAAAAAAATCGGGATATACACCTTAAGAGGAAACAGAGGCCGGTAAAGAAAAAGGAGAAGAACGGAAAGAAGCGGAATTTACAGAATAAGATAATAGTAGTTTTGATAGCGGAAATATATATATTTTCGTTATGTGCAGTATTAGATTAGCGGCATGCTTTTTCTCACACTTCTTGTGGAACTTTCTTCTGCCATTTCCCCCCCAGTCAACTTTGATCATCAACAATTTAAATGTGAAAGAAGAGTTTTATAGAATTCTTTTTTCGAAGATATCAGGTTGTATTATCGATGCACAATAGTTATTATTTACATTTTAATGATATAACACCTTCAGTGATTTAGTTTTATAACAGTGTAATATTTAGAAATATATAAATCTCACTAGTCCGGATTAGTCATCACTTAAAGAAATTCTGTATCTTTTTTCATTACTCGGCTTTTAAATTAATTGATTGATTCGATTTTTACGGCTTACACTTGCAGAATATTTAAAGCGAGAAAATATTTTTAGATTATAAGAATTATTTATTTCTTTGTGGGGTCATAAGGATTTAGTAATACATGCCTTACTATTTATCCCATAGCTGGGAGAGACGAGGTGAAATTATACCTTTCCTAAGGGTATTTACGCGTCATTGAATATAACGAACTCGACTGGAATTTGAACTCTGTTCTCCGATTCAAACTTCCGAGTCATTATACATTACACCACCTACACATCCATGTTTACGGCACCTGATATTCCCAAGCGGTCACCCATCTAATTACTGACAAGACTTGACGTTGCTTAACTTCGGTGAGCGTACGGGAACCGGTGTTTCAACGTGATGTGGCCGTATGCTTTTACTGTATTTCAGTCAATGATAAAATCTTTTGCATGCTTTGAATATTGCTGGCCTGGTGTCCTGTTATTTAAAGATCCTTGATATTAATCCAAAGAAAAATCTGCAATGTTATTGGTCCTGACTTGACATCTCGGCTTCAGTCAATTTCCCAACGACGTAATTTAGATTCCCTGTGTCTTTTCTATAAATACTTTCATGGTAATTGTTCTCAAGGATTTTGATCAATGGTACGTTGAATTTATGAAGTTATGGGCAGTATTAGTTTAGCGGCAACGTTTCGTGTTTTCACACTTGACATGCTTAGAAGTAACCGAAAGTTCTACGCTAACAGTATCTTTTTCTCACATATCTCGCCTGTGGAAATCTCTTCCGTCATCTTCCTTCCCAGTCAACTTTGATCATCAAAAATTTAAATGCAATGTAAATCGTTTATTTTCTGTAGCTCCTACATAATGTTTTCCTTTTCGCTTATTATTTTCCACTCGATAACTCCCAGCGTCTTAGTTGCTTCATTGCACAGATCGATACAACCATTGAAAATCTCTATCTATAAAAGTCAGGGTGTGTATGTGTGTGTGTGTGTGTGTGTGTGTGTGTGTGTGTGTGTGTGTGTGTGTGTGTAACGAATGCACGGCCGCAATTTTCGGCGGATTTGCACCAAAATTTACATGCACATGCTCCAAGTGAGAGAAAAGGCCAAGACCGACTTTGCATTTCCCAACTCTCATCGATAGTGGAAATAATCGATTTCTTCATGCTTCTACAGCAGTTTTCATGTAGTTTGCGGCCATTTTCTACTGGCCAGAGTGAGAGCCTATAGCTGGATGCCACGAATAGGCAGGAAGATTCTATTGACCAGCGTGAGAGCCAACAGTTGACTGACATAAATGTTAACTAGCATGCTAGTATGCAAAAAAAATCGATAGCTGCATTCGTCACAAGTGGGAAAATTTTAAATCTGCATGGCACTTTACTCCAATTGGATCATTCGCTTGCTTAAACTCAACGTTGATTCTGATTCCGCAGAACTGGGTTGGGTGTGAAAATGTATTTGTTGTTAACATTCTTTTTTCATTCGGTTTTTCCAGTTACGAGTCCTTTTTTAAAGCTGATCGTTTTGTGTTCATTTTGTTTAGTTCTTTTTTCGTAACAGATTTAATGTTTAGTATAGAGCTTAGAAAAAATTCGCAGTGTGAGAAGTAAGGCATGTAGCAACATCAGCCCGGCAAAGGGCACTCCTTTAAAGGGAAGGAAGGGCAAAAATATTTTTAGTCAAGTGATAGCGATTGCTGTATGAGTCGTACGATTTTTGAATCAAGCACGGGCAAAGCCGGGCTATGCTGCTAGTACTGTATAAAATATGTGGAACAAGACATAAAATATAAAGTTTAAAACATTTTCTAAAAACAGAACTGTGATGATGCCCCCAGGCGTAGCATGAGCCACTTTTAAGACCCCAGCCACAGCTCCATTTTGAGTGAAATGATTAAAAAAAATCATGCATATAAAATATCATTAGTGTAGTTAGATTTTTAAAAAAAGCTTTCGGTGGCAATAAAAAGGGTTGTGTTTTTTTTTCATTTCCAAATGTTGGCTCATCCGTAAAGAAGACGGAAGAAACGAAGAACGGATCGTCAGTTTGCGCAAAGAAACATCGGCAAAAGTTTTTCCGTGGTGAGCGCTCAGAGAGCGAAACACCCTGCACACGTTGAAAATGATATGGGCAGAGGGACTGTTCCTGACGTACTTGATGCGGTACTATGAGATATACGACGGGCTAGGGCCACTTGATGTGTGCTGATAGCTGGGTCGTCTGGGACAGCCTATAAAATGTATTCTTCGTGGTCAGGTTTACGAGCGGATCTCGGTCTTCCTCGATTCATAGTTGGTGGCGCCGCCGGATTCTTTCTCAGCAACGCGACGATGAACAGCTGGAAAAGGTTAGATGACACGGCTGCTTTCGATCTGGAACCGCAATCTGATACAGCCTTGCGGCGATTCGCAATCGCGCGGCCGTATGTTAAAATAATATCTGCCACATCGATGGGGCTGCAGATGTAGTATCTGTTCCGGGCTGGAGGCCTACTCTCCTCCGTTGCGCTCCCCAACCATTGAGTAACATTTGTTACGTAGCAGTGGTATGACTGCCCATGACTCGTTTAGACAAAGGTATGACCAGCTAAGACAAGCTCTGACCAACTTAGACAAACTATGACCAGCTAAGACAAGCTCTGACCAACTTAGACAAGCTCTGACCATTTCAGACAAGCTATGACCAGCTAAGACAAGCTCTGACCAACTTAGACAAGCTATGACCAACTAAGACAAGCTCTGACCAACTTAGACAAGCTATGACTAGTTATGACAAGCTCTGACCAACTTAGACAACTCTGACCATTTTAGGCAAGCTATGACCAGCTAAGACAAGCTCTGACCAACTTAGACAACTCTGACCATTTTAGGCAAGCTATGACCAGCTAAGACAAGCTCTGACCAACTTAGACAAGCTCTGACCATTTTAGACAAGCTCTGACCAGCTAAGACAAGCTCTGACCAACTTAGACAAGCTATGACCAGCTATGACAAGCTATGACCAACTTAGACAACTCTGACCATTTTAGGCAAGTTATGACCAGCTAAGACAAGCTCTGACCAACTTAGACAAGCTATGACCAGCTATGACAAGCTCTGACCAACTTAGACAAGCTCTGACCATTTCAGACAAGCTATGACCAGCTGAGACCAGCGGCTCGAGTAGAAACACTCGGATCTCCACGTTAAAAATCGACCTTTTGTTACAACCTGACTCGGCGAGGGAAAGTAAATCTCGTGCTCTTCGACACGGAGTAATAGTTAGGAATGTTATCTCACTAAATCAATTACGACTGACTAGTGATTTCGATCCCCAATGAGTGTCCCATGTGTCACATCTAAACTACTATTAGAAATCATTGGCCTTTTCTTCCGGGAGGATTGGCCGAGGAGAAGTGGGTTTTGAGGAGTAGATGCTACAGTTGTTCCGTGCCGAGGCCTTCTCTTATCCCTGTAGTTTTCCCTCGCCGTTGCGTAATATATGTTATGTAGCGGTGGTATGACCGGCTAATGTCTGGCTTAGACAAGCTCTGACCAGCTTAGACTAACGGCCAGAGTGTTTCCACTCGAGTCCCCACGTTAAAAACAGACCTTTTGTTACAATCTTACTCAGTGGGGGCGGTCAAAGTAAATCTCGGGCTCTGCTTCCAGAAGAGATCTTGCCGACTCTCTGCCTCCGGGCGGGGAGGAAAACTAGACGAGGTCTATATCATTTTCGGAGGACGCATATTTTTATGAAAATTTCTCGGACATTCAGGCCGGTAAATGTCGTTAATACTGTTTATTATAAACAGATCATTTACTTAAATATTTGTATCTATAAAAAGAATGTATAAACATAAAAAAAATGTCTTATATATTTATACAGGGCGTCCCTGAAAAATTGACATCATGTTAAAAGCAATTATCTTGATAAATACTAAGTCTCGATCATGAAATTGAACAGTTTACGTGTCGAACATCATAAGTTTATTATGGGGTCTATTTCATAAGTGTTCTATATGTGCACCGCCTGTGACACAGCAAACGTCAAGTCGGTAGTCAAGCTCTTGCCAATCACGCTGTAGCATGTCTCCGGTAACATTATCCAGTGCGGAATGATTCTCTGCTTGAGTTCAACAATGCTTGCAGGAAGAGGGAGGGACATAGACCAGTCCCTTCACATATCCCCATAAAAAGAAATCACACGGGGACAGGTCCGGCCATTACATCAGAAAACTGTTTTCATCTCCACCCCGCCCGATCAATCTCCCTGGCAGATTCCCCTTGAGATAACAAAAATAAAACATTAAATATAAAATATTGATCTGTTTAATAAAAATTGAACTTAAAAACTCTACATGTTATTTTTATTTTTACTTATATTTTTTCTCACGTGTATTGAGCACTTTTTAATACTACTATTCCCTGGTCTGATTCAACTCTGACCTTTATATATATATATATATATATATATATATATATATATATATATGTACAAGGGTTGGACAAAATAATTGGAACAGGTGCAAATTCCACTCCTATATTTCAAAGACCTATTATATTAAGAACCTTAACTAAAACTTTGTAATTGCCATTCTAAATAC
Source organism: Acanthosepion esculentum (assembly GCA_964036315.1). Taxonomy (NCBI): domain Eukaryota; kingdom Metazoa; phylum Mollusca; class Cephalopoda; order Sepiida; family Sepiidae; genus Acanthosepion; species Acanthosepion esculentum. The sequence goes on from OZ038510.1 coordinate 68,841,802, forward strand.
GTTTATTTATCTAATTTACTCTCTTTGTCTTATTTATTTTTAGAATTTAGTAAAATTTAAGCTAAATGCGTGACCTATACGAGTTCGAAAAAGGGAAAATTGTTGGAGCTCGCATGGCAGGGGCCTTGATCACTAAGGTTGCTTAACTGTTTGGTTTTTCAAGAACTACCATATCAAGAACTATGACGCAATTTGTGAAACAGGGCAAAACCTCTAGCAACCGTAGCAATTCGGACTTGCAAACGTACTGACAGGGACCGACGTGCATTGAAACGCAATGTGGCAAAAAATTATCGGACTACTGAGGCCAAAGTGACTGCTGAGTTGAATAATCATCTGAATAGTCCAGTTTCTACTAAAACTGTTCATCGGGAGCTCCATAAGGCTGCATATCATGGAAGAGTTGCCATGAGGAAAACTCTTCTCCCCACTCGCAACATTCAGAAGTGGTGCAGAGATCCCAATGCCTGGTCTGCAGACCAATGGAAGTAAGTCATATTCTCAGACGAGTCCAGTTTTTCCCTTTTCCCAACTTCAGGGCGAGTTTATGTGTGGAGGCAGCTCAAAGAAGCTTACAACCTTGACTGCCTTCTTCCAACAGTGAAGCATGGTGGTGGATCAGTGATAGCTTGGGCCGCCATATCATGGAAATGCTTCGGTCCAATAATTGCCCTGCATGGTAGAATCAACAGCAAAGATTACCTGAACATTTTGGGAAATCATATTCATCCAATGGCCCAGTTTTTTTCCCCTGATGGTGATTGCATCATCCAAGACGATAATGCTCCAATACATACCGCTCGAGTGGTTAAGAATTGGTATGAAGAGCATGAAAGTGAGCTAGAACATATGGAGTGGCCTCCCCAATCTCCAGCTATTCAATATTATTGAACATTTGTGGTGCATTTTGGAGCGACAAGTTAGGAGCCGCTATCCTCCACCGTCGTGTCTTAAAGAGCTGGAGCAGGTGTTAATGGAAGAATTGCTGAAAATTCCTCTGGATGAAGTCAGGAAGCTGTATGATTCCATTCCTAGACGTATTAAAGCTGTATGTGAGGCTAAAGGAGGACCAACTCCATATTAAATAAATTTCCTTTGAATTTAACAAGTGTTTCAATTATTTTGTTCAACCCCTATATATATATATATATATATATATATATATATATATATATATATATATATATATATATATAGATTCTAATGAAGGGATAGTTTTTTATTCATTAATCCGACAGATTTTATTACATAAACGTTACTTGTAAGTGGATACCCATATTTCAATCGACGTGCTGTAGAAGTGTGTCGTCGGTCAAAGGTATATTGTGCTTTAAACGCTAATTAAAAGAAAAATATGCGATCCTCGGGCAGGATTCGAACCTGTGTTTCCCTGGACATGGGGGAAATTTGTTAGATCCGACGTGCTGTAGAACACTGGTCCAGCAATTGTATCGACGGCGAAGAAAAGTTATATTGTGCCTTAAACGCAAATCCAAAGAAAAATATGCGATCTCCAGCAGGATTCGAAAGTGTATCCCTTGCGTATGGGGAAACCCATGTTAGATCCGACGTGCTGTTGAACACTGGCTACGAAACGTGTCAACGGTCAACCAAAGTTTTATAGTGGTTTAAACTCAAATCTAAAGAAATATATCGATCTCCGGCAGAAATTGAACCAGCATCTACGTGAACATGGGGAAATTGTCGTTAGATCCTAGGTGTTGTAGAACATTGGCCCAGGAAGTGTGTCGTCAGACAAACAAAGCAATATTGTACCTTAAACGCCAATCTAAAGAGAAATATGCCATCCCCGGTAGGAATCGAACCTGAGTCCACCTGGACGTGGGGAAACCGTCGTTATCCGCGATGTACTGTAGAACATGTAGCCACAAACTCAGTCGACGTTTAAGAAAATTTATATCGTGCATTAAACGCAAATTTAAAGAAATATATGCGAACTCCGGTAGGATTTGAACCTGCGACTCCCTGGAAATGGGGAAACCTTCGTCCGATCCGATGTGCTGTAGAAAACAGGGTAACAAACTGTCCCAACGCTCAAGCAAAGATATATAGTACCTTAAACGCAAATCGAAAGTAAATAAACGATCTCCGGCAGGATTCGAACTTGTCCACCCGAACATGGGGAAAGAGTCGTTAGATTCGACGTGCTGTAGAACAGTGGGCGACGAAGTGTGTCGACGGTTATGTAATGTTATAATGATGTTCCTAGCGTAGCGTAGATGTGGCCCAAGTCCGAAAGTATGGTTAACTAGTGAGGATCGAACTCACTACTCAGTCGTAATTGTTCTAGCGAGACAAGCTTGTTAACCATTACACCGCTTCGAGGTTCTCCGGTCAAGCACTGATATATAATGCCTTAAACGCAAATCGAAAGAAAATGAACGATCTCCGGCAGGATTCGAAACTGTGTCTCGCTGGACATGGGGAAACCTTCGTTAGAGTCGGTGTTCTGTTAAACACTGGGCCACGAAGTGTATCGACGTTCAAGCGAATCTATATTGTGCCTTAAACGTAAATATAAAGAAAATTATGCGATTTCCAGCTGGATTGGAAACTGTTTTCCCTCGGACTTGGGAAAATTCGTATAGATTCGACGTGCGTTAGACCCTTGGATCCACCAATTGTCGATTGCCAATTTTTTTCGCAATCAGAGATTATATTAAATAAAGGTGTATAAATCGTCATTTAACTTTTATCTGCTTTTTCGCGTAGGTGGTCATGGTTCTCCGCTATTTCCTATCCCTTGTAGATGTAAGTAACATTAGTCCCTTTATCATCCCTATTTGCCCTCGTTCTGCTATCCGTTCTCGAAAACTGATTAGGTAAGTTATTCATTGTTCCCCGTATGCCTTCTTTCCTTAATACGTCCCCTGTGAAACGGAATTTTCTAAGCAGTCTTTATTCATATTACGGAAATGTATGCCTGATATTAAATATCCCAAATCTTGGCGTACAAGTCGACACACCGTACAAATCGACCTTATGATTCTTAGCCCAAAATTCTGAGTCAGGCCCATACTTCCCGTACAGGCCAACGCCCACAACACATACCATAGGTTACCAGTGACCCAAATGTTGCATAGCCCGCTTGTTCTGGGAAGTTCTGGGGCGACGGTGTCGATTCAATCATATGTTGTATCTTCTCTCTCTTTTCTCTCGCGGCCGATGATAGCTAGTCGGTTTTGGTTCTGAGATGAAAGAACTTCAACACAGGGAATCTTAGCTCTTTTATTAAGGTCGACATATAGATCTTCTGTTAATCCAGTGAGATTGCTCTCCCTCCAATGGAGAGCAGTTCCAGACACGAAAGGAAACAGGTCTATATTGTTTGACGGTTCAGAAATACTCATCTTTATTGTCATGTTCATGACGATTTCGGACTTTGTAAGCTTGTTGTTTCATGTCTCTTTTTCGTCTTCTCTTGTCTTCTCTCGTCCAGTGATCGCTAGTTGGCCTGGGTTCAGAAATGAAAGAACTTCAACACAGGGAATTTTAACTTAACTGTTTTATTAACATCGGCGTATACATCTTACTAGCCAGTGGGGTTACACCAGACACGAAATGAAACATGTCTCCATTGTTCGACGGTTCAGAAACAACTCATCTTTATTGTCATGTTCATGACGTTTTCGGACGCTGTACGCTTGTTACATCATCTCTCTCTATCTCGTCTTCTCTCGTCTTCTCTCGTCTCCTCTCGTCTTCTCTCGTCTTCTCTCGTCTCCTCTCGTCTTCTCTCGTTTTCTCTCGTTCGTTGATCGCTAGTCAGTTTGGGTTCAGAGATGAAAGAAATTCAACACGGAATTTTTACTTAATTATTTTATTAACGCCGGCGAATACATCTACTTACTAGCCAGTGGGGTCTCTCTCTCTCTCTCCCCACTGGGAAGCCACTTCAGACACGGCAGAGAACACGTCTTCATTGTTTCACTCCCGAAAAGTCTTTGTCTATCTATCGTTCTCACTCTCGTTCAACAAATCAAAATCGACGTCCTTGTTTTGTCTTCTGACCCCTAAGGTCATCATCAGGAAATCCGGACGCTTCTCTGAAAAATAAGAGTCTACTAAATTATTATTTAACACAAAAACAAAAAACAAACTGTGACCCAAAAAGACATTTTAGTCTTGAAAACTCGACTTGTCTCTCTAGTTCCGGTTTACCATAAAACTTCCTCATTGCTTATATGATCAGACCCAGGCATTCCGATCATCCGCCGCTAGAACACAGAATTTACGCTCCTTCGAGTCTCCTCATCATCTGCAAAGAAGTTGTTCAGCATTCACCGCCAGATAGAAGGATTTGTATGGCATAGCAGCTCAACTCTCTTTTCTTTGTGTTGCGGACATTTTTACATGTCTTAATACATTGCTTATTTTCTGGGAGGCATCTTTTGCTTTTCTGGTCGTTCTTCGGATATCTGTCACATTTTCCGCCGTCTCTTATTTCTTTTCTTTCTTTTTCATGTGCCATGTCCTTTCAGGACGTAGGCGATTATGGCTCTCCATCTCCCTCTATCCCTTGCAGCTCTCAGCAAGTTCCTTCCTTCTTCTTCCTCCCCCAGACCACGTTCTGTTATCCATTTGCTTCAGTCCACCAGGTATGTCATGCGTTGCTTTCCGTTGTCTATCTCCTCCTTGTTTGCAGCCTCTCTAAGACCTCATCGTTGCTCACACGCTCGATCCACGATATCCTTAGCATCCTTCTCTTATTACACTACCTAAATAATTAAATTTCTGCATCCGTTTGATCCCGATGCCACTAATTCGTACCTTATACATCTTTGGCTGTCTCCTGACAACTATACATTCTGTTTTCTTACAGTTAAGCCTGCGTTAGTCATATGGGGTGTTTTGTTACACCCAAAGTACTCGTAATGACAACTTGTTTGTTTCGCTCCCACTATTCACCCGACTCCGTGGGGCTGCGGGTGTAGCAAACGGTGTGACACAGTTGTAGCTCAGTTGTCATTGGATGTAGACTATCCACTTTCTGAAATCCGAGGGGGTGGGGCTGACGCAGTGTTAGTAGTTAGTTTTTTTTTCATGCTTTTCTATACTAAACTTGTTAAAAATTCATTCAGTTTTCTAAGTCTTATATCAACACAGTTTCTTCCGCGTTTATATAGAAGGATTCATATTACATAGCAACTCAACACTCTTTTCTTTGTTTCTGACGAAATTTTCTTGTCTTGATATTTTGTTTATTTTCGGGAAAGCATCTTTTGCTATTCCAATCGTTCTTCGTATCTCTGTGTCACATTTTCCACCGCCTCTTATTACACTTTTAAAAAATTTTTTTTTTAATCATATCACCCCAAGCAAGGTCGGAGGCCACTATCACGCAAGGGGTTAAAGAAGGGTTGGAGGAAGAGCAGATAGGAGTGGCAAGGGAGGGGATGTGGAGAAAGAGAAGGACAGTGGCTCGATCAAGGCAAGGGGGCCACAAAAGATCCGGAGCGAGAGCAGATAGGAATGAGAAATGAAAGGATGTGGAGAAGGGAAGTGTATAGATCAAAGCAACACTACCCAAATAATTAAATTCCTATATCTGCTTAATCCTGATGTCACTAATTCGTACTTCATATATCTTTGGCTGTCTCTTTTGCTGACGAACATATACTCTGTTTTCTTTCAGTTAATAGTTAGTCCATTCTTCTTGCTTTCCTTTTATAAAAAATTCCTTCAGATTTCCGAGTCTCATAACCACGCATTTTCATCCGCGTTCATATAAAAGGATTCGTGTGACATAGTAACCCAGCACACTTTTCTTTGATTCTAACGAAATGTCTTGATACTTTGCTTATTTTCTGGAAGGCATCTTTCTGTTAATTCTAAGACTTCTACAACTGTAACGAAATTGTCCAGCATCTATGACCATAAAAAGGTTATATATATGACACAACAATTCATCATTGTGTCCATTAATTCTCCTTACTAATCCCTGTATTAAATTCAAGGGGTAGATAGTTTTCATTAAGCTGTCCATACTAGGGGATATTTTGTATCAATTAATTATTCTAAGTAACCCATTTATTCAATGCAGTATTGGGGGTAGATTGTTCTCATTCAGCTCTACATGTTAGGGTATATCTCATATTTATTCATTATTCCTAGCAATCCCTTTATTCAATCCTGGTAGAGTAGATTGCTCTCATCCAGCTGTCCATGGTAGGGGATATATTGTATGCGTTAATTGTTCCTACTAATCCCTTTATTTAATCCAGGGTGTAGATTGTTCTCATGCAGATCGTAGGGGATATATTGTATCCGTTAATTCTAATCGCTTTATTCAAAGGAAGACGTAGCTTTTCGTCATTTTGCATTCCATGCTAGGGGAGATAACTCGTTTCTTAGTGGTCTCTTTATTCAATCAGTAAATTTTCATCCTAATTTTCACCCAGTACAATTCAAATTGATTCTGTTAACGTCCACTTTTGAAAGACCAGAAATCATTTTCATCGCATTTCGCCTTGTCTTTTGCAAATCACCTCGAAACACCATCTATTGGCGTTGTGTTTAGATATTATCGGATGACTCGCTTTTTTTATCCGATCTTATATGTCCTGACGGATGAATATCGTGCTTGAAGGAAAACGTTATTCGGACTATTGTCCTCATCTTTGTCGCCATATTTATTACAACGTTTCGGCCGTTGTCGGAATGTCGAACTGAACCCTTTATTTCGCTCATTGGGGTAGACTGCTCTAGTTCAACGTGCCATGTTTAATGGATGTCAGTTACCTCCTGTTAATTTCCCTCTGAAAGTTCTCCACTGCCTTAACCTGGTATTGAACTCACACTCATTGGGTACTTTCACTGGATTTAACCAACGCCGTTATCTACTGTACCTTGTGTCCTTGAGGACATCTGTGTATGAATTTCTGGATATTATAAACTTAATGTCTTCAGCGATATTTTTTACCAGTGCTCATATTGCAATTTTGCTGTTATCATTGCATGTTTTTCTAGAACAGTCTACACCAGTGAGCGAAATAAAGGGTTCAGTTCGATATTCTAACCACCTGAAGAAGGCCGGAGCGTACAACGGCTGAAACTTTGTAATAAATATGGCGACAAATATGAGGAAAATAGCGCGAATAATGTAAATAATGTACATAATACCTCATCTCAGAAATATAGACAGTGACATTATGTGTTTTTAACCAGTGCGTTAAAATCATATATATATATATATATATATATATATATATATATAAAATAAAATTTCAGAACGGAAAAATGATAAAAATAATTTATTCTTCCGAAACGTTTCCTGAGTTTTCAGGTGAGAGAAACAGGTGCAATATATCATGGATGGTGAAGGTGATGAAGATAGGCGTTAAACATGACATCAGTATGAAGACGGGTTTAGCACGATGCTAGGTGTGTCTGTTTTCACTCTAATTAACCGTTAAATTTCTTTTTTAAAGTGCTAATTACTCGGCAAAAGTTCTTAAGAGAGAGAACTGTAACAAAATAATGATAAACTAATAATGTAAAAAAAAAAAAAATAATAATTGTCTATATCACTCCCAACAAAATACACCCACAAAAAATAACAGGAAACACACACACACACACACACAAACAATAAAACAAAAAACAGAAATGCATGCATTCACATACAAGGTGCGATGAATAAATTGTCGTTTAAATTAATAAAAAATGAAAATAACACTGATATCTCAATTTAACGGATATATCTACCAAAATTACACACAAAATATCTTGAAATACTAAAGAGTAAATCTATTCAATAATATCACCATCGGCTTCAACCATGGACTCCAGACGATTTCAGAATCTCCTGCATCTCGTCTGGACGGTCTCTTTGTTTAAGTTGGTGAATGCAACCCAAATCCTTGCCTTCAGTTCATTGCTGTCACAAGGAGTTTTGTTGGTCTCTCGCCCAACTACGCCCCACACATAATAAGGAAGCGGTTCCAGCCTGTGGAGTTAGATAGCCAGACGGGTGATATAGTCGCAGTCATTGTCTGGAAGTCTTGACTGGGTTCTCCTGCTTTGTGGCATGGTGTAGCGTCCTGTTGTCAAACATAAGGTCTTCCAGTCACCACCCTCTTGACCTAGGGCAGCATTATCTTCTCCATGCACTTGATGCAGGCTTATGTGTTGAGTTTGAGACCCAGTGGGAAGATAAATGGAAGCATAACGTCCCCATGACTAGAGATCACTCCTAACACCTTCGTAATCACCATCAGACTCCTCCAACTCTTTCTGAAAAATTCTGCACTGTCTTGAGATTGACACCCAAACACTATGAAATATTGGTATAGGAGATTCCGGCGCGTATGTTAAGCAATAAAGCAGGTCGTTTCCAAATTTCTGGAGGAGTGAATTGATTCACGGGGCTCATTTTCTCATAGACGTTGACAAACAGATCCTTTTAGACAGGGCAGTAGACAAAGCAAAAAACAAACAACGCGCATGCGCGAAATGAAAAGTCTAAAATGGCGACAAGTTGCCAATTGCTCCCTGTATACATAAATTTTGATTGTCGAAGTTTTTACGTGATAAAACATTTGTATTATAGTGTTTGATATCGCGAGACATTGATGTCATGTGGAGTTTCTATCAGAATCTTAGGTGATATTGTTAATTGCTAGTAGTTTTCACTTAGTGCAGACAGCTTCTAAAATTTGTAAACACAGCTTAAAATTACTAAATAGTACGACGTATTTTTTGTTTCTTTCTTGCTAACAACAGAAGCCAGATGAAAGATGAGCAGCGTGACAAAAACTAACACCTATTGTGAACAATTCTTTTACACCTTGAACACCAAAATACACAAACAAATGTGCCATCAAGAAATACTCATTAGCATATATATATATATATATATATATATATATATATATATATATATATATATATATGTGTGTGTGTGTGTGTGTGTATGTTACTTGGCAGCAACTTTTCTTTTAAACATGTTGTGTTGAATGTCAAAGACAACATAGTCCTGCATATTTTCTTTTGAATTTTCTCATATTTTCTAATGAGACTTTTTATTTGAAAATGATATCGAAATAAATATTGTCCGTACGATAACCTAGTACTTTCGAACATCATTGTTAATCTTCAGGGTAAAAATTTTTTTAGTCAAAATTTTTTTAAAACATTTGCCAATTGTCTTGTAGCGTAATCATGTTGCTACATTTTTTACAAACTAAATAAACGTTAAAATCCTTTTAATTTCAAAAGACGCGATGATGTTATCACATGATAAAAATCTTCGCCATGCGCGAGACTGAGCAGAAAGCAGTAAACTTGTATACTTACCTGGGGTGTGCCATCACATCGGATGCCAAGTTCGACAGGGAAGTAAACAACGGACTGGCCAATGCAAACAGCGCTTTCGGCAGACTCTACAAAAAAGTCTGGAACAGCAAGCATCTGAAAAAGGGCACCAAGATTAGCGTCTATAGAGCCGTCGTATTCACCACTCTGCTGTACGGTTCTGAGTCAAGGTTAGCTTACCGCCCTCACTTACGATACCTTGAGCGCTTCCATCAGTTCTGTCTCCATACCATCATTGGAGTGACGACGTCACCAACGTTGAGGTCCTTGAACATGCGGAAATCACCAGTATTGAACCCATGTTGCTGAAGTCAGAGCTACACTGGGCAAGACACGTTTACAGAATGGGGGACCATCGCCCAAAGAAGCGTTATAAGGATTCACTCAAGAAGTCCCTTGGTACCTGCCACATTGACCATCGCCAGAGGTCGACACTTGCTACTGACCGTCAATCATGACGCCGCACCATCCAGCGGGCCGTCTCCACCTTTGAGGATTCTCGCAGTGCTAATCTGAAGAAGAAACGGTACGAGAGTAAGGACGGGAAAGCCTCAGCAGATATAGCAGACTAGACCCTTAATTGCAGTGACTGCGGCCGGACTTGCCTGTCCCGCATCGGCATGGTCGGTCATCAGCGAGCCTGCAGTCGACGTGGACAGCTCACTTCATAAAGCTTCGTTCGCGAAACCAGGCCGATATATATATATATATATATATATATATATATATATATATATATATATATATATATATATATATATATATATATATATATATATATATATATATAAAGCAATCGGACATTCACAACATTCGGACAATTTATATATATTTTATGTCCAGAAAAGAAAAAAATATACGAACACACACAAAAAAAATTTAAAAAAATTTAAAAATTTAGTGGCAGTACTCTGACAGTCGTTTTTAAATGAAAATTAAAAAAGGGATTGCTGCCCAAATACACAAGTATATATATATATATATATATATATATATATATATATATATATATATATATATATATATATATAATATTATAGACACTCATTTGTCTGTTAGCCTTAGTTAAATTTATTTTAATAAACATTTACTGCTTAGATCCATGTAGTATATATATATATATATATATATATATATATATATATATAGATAGATAGATAGATATATGTTTAAGAATATCAGATAAAATATATCTGTAAAAAGA
>OZ038510.1:68854841-68869841 GCA_964036315.1 Acanthosepion esculentum
TGAAGTGGCACAAGGCCAAAAGTATGGGGCACCCAGTGAGGATCGAAATCACTACTCAGTCGTAATTGTTTTAGCAAGACAAGCTTGCTAACAATTACACCGCCCCAAGTTCCCCTGTATGTATGTATATATATATACATATATACATCTCTCGCTCTCTCTCTCTCTCTCTCTATATATATATATATATATACATATATATATATATATATATATATATATATATATATATATATATATATATATATATATATATTATAATAAAAAATAAAAGAACAGTAAGATATATAATCCAGTGTTCTTATTGATATTTTTTATTTTTACAAAACAGAGCTCAATGTAAATTTACGGAGCATAAATATAAATTTATTTAAAATTAACTGATTTTAAATCAGTTGATTTATTATATATATATATATATATATATATATATATATATATATATATATATATATATATATATATATTGTCTAGCCAATATCCTTCAGTTTCTTTATTTCTTTTGTTTATGATTTCTCACAAATTACATATATATATATATATATATATATATATATACACATACAATTATAATTATACGCTTATATATATATATATATATATATATATATATATATATAATTAAAATTTGCACTCTGAGGAGGTAGGTGGCCAGATATAAGGTGGGTGATATGGTCGCAGGAATTGTCTGACAGCCATGACTGTTTTCGCAGAATCCTGTTGCTAGACATAGGCTCTTCCGGCAGAAACGGTCTTCATCCAGGGCTGCACTATCTTCTCCATGCACTTGATGTAGGGTTCCGTGTTGAGTCTGAGGGACTTACCAACAAATTCGAAAGTTCTTAACAGAACGATCAAGAGTGAGTTTTCCAAGCGGCTGTACCTTCTTAATCGCCATTAAACTTATCAAGCCCTCAATATCTATTTATATTTCTGAGATGAGGCATTATGTACATTATTTACATTAGTCGGACTATTGTCTTCATCTTTGTCGCCATATTTATTACAACGTTTTGGCCGTTGTCCGCTCCAGGCTTCTTCAGGTGGTTGGAATGTCGAACTGAACTCTTTATTTCGCTCACTGGGTTAGACTGTTCTAGTTCCACGTGCCATGTTTAATGTATGTCAGTTATCAGTTATCAGTTCATTTTTCCCTATGAAAGTTCTCCAATGCCTGAACCGGGTTTTGAACTCACACTCTTTGGGTCCGGTCACTGGATATAACCAACGCCTTTATCCACTGTGCCATGTGTCCTTGAGGATATCTGTGTATGAATTTCTGGGTATTATAAACTTAATGTTTTCAGCAAACATTTTTACCAGTGCTCATATTGCAATTTTTGCTGTTATCATAACGTGCTTTTACCAGAGCTCATATTGCAACTTTGTTGTTATTATCGCTTTTTCTCTGGCACTCCTTATTACTGGTTCCCATATTGTATTCATTTCTATGCTTGGTCGGCTCAGGAGATTTTTGTGGCCTAGCATATGTGCTGATCCCTTAACTTTACGAATTTTCCAATGGTGTTCCTTGTCTATGATCTCAACCTGATCCCACAGAGGGCGGTGATCTCCGTTGTCTCTCCATATGTGGTGAGCCACGGCTGATTTCCCACTTCCTCTCGTGTTACAGCTTTCTGGTGTTCTTGAAGCCTCACCTTAAGTGGCGGCATGTCTCTCCTTTATATTTATTTCAGCAGCTGCACGGGATAGCGTACACGCAGCCTTTAGTCATGTTCTCCTCTATGGAGCGGTCTTACTCGAGAGAGATATCTGCGAAATGTCGTCAAGCTTTTGAAGGTTGTCCTGATGTTATATGGACCGCAGATCCTTTGTATTTTCTCTGATAACCCCTTCAAATAAGGCAGGCCAACTGTTTTCTGTTTTTGCCCTCCTCTTGTACCCGCCTATCCCAGTTTTGGGGGGCTGCTGCCATGTGCCCAGGGTAGTTGTTACGTTGTAGGGTACTACTTATACTGACCAATTCTTTATCTAATGTCTCTGGGTCGCTACTTATGACTTTTGCTCGGTGTTGTAAGCAGCGGACGATCCCTTTCTTTACGCTGTATGGATGGTGGGAGTTGAAATTGAGGTACTGTTCCGAGAATGTCGGCTTACGGTATACGGATGTCTTGAACCTATGCTCTGTTCGAGATATTAGAACATCCAGGAATGGTAGTGTGTTGTTACTCTCCTACTCCATTGTGAACTGTATCGAAGGTCTTATTGAGTTCACATGGTCCAGTAGAACCTGAATATCTTCCTGGTGTGGCCAGAGTAAGAAGGTGTCTTCTACGTACCTTAACCATATAGTTGGCTTTAGAGATATAGATTCTAATACCATTTCCTCAAAGTATTCCATGTATATATTCGCGATTGCTGGTGATAATGGCGAGCCCATTGCTAAGCTCTCATCCTGTCGATATATGTGTGATCCCATTCCGAAGTGTGTTGCTTGTGTACAGAAAGTCAACATATGCATCATATTATCTATTGGAATACTGGTCCGTTCTTCTAGGGATGACTCAAAGGCCAATCTGTCTCTGACTACTGAGAGTGCCTCCTTCGTGGGTACTTTGGTGAACAAACTCACGATGTCCAAGCTCACCATCTGGTTGGATAGGATGGGAGCATCTTTGATTATTTCCACGAAGTGGGCTGAGTTTCGGACATATGAAGGAGACTTTCCGATCAATGGGTCAATTATATTTACAACTCAGATGGTGGCACACAGAGCCTTGGCAACTAACACTCGGCCTGAGCGGAATACCGTCTTTGTGAATCTTAGGGAGATCGTATATGTGAGGTAGGTTGGTGTAACGCTTCGATAACTGCTTATACGTCTTAGCTTTTGAAGGTTGTCCTGATGTTATATGGACCGAAGATATATGGACCTTGTATTTTGTCTGATAACCCCTTTACATAAGGCAGGCAGACTGTTTTCTTAGTGTTGTTGTCCTCCTCCTCCTCCTCTTCTTGTATCCGCCTATCCCCGTTTTTGGGGAGCTGCTGCCATGTATCCAGGGTAGTTGTTTTCGAATCCTCCGCACTGTCCTGTGATTGACACCCAAAGACGTTGAAATGTTCATATTGGTGCGAATGCCAAGCAGTACAGGATGCTGTTTCCAAATTTCTGGCGGAGTGAATTGCGTCATGATGCTCTTTTTCTCACAGATGGTGCCCAACTATATATGCAGGAAAATGTATAAGAAATTGGGAAAAAATATTCTTGTGACACGTTTCGGGCTTGATGATTTCATCAGATTAAATTTGTTATGTTGGTGCGACCACGCATGCACACGAACGAGGCATGCTGGGAATTTTAAATGAAATTTAATTTTTTTTTAATCTAGCCGACTACATTCAGGTTATTTTTCTTTTACTTTCCATCACTTTTGATAGTAGATATCGCACACTGTGATAATAGAAGTTCTACCAGGAATGGTGAAATATTGTAAAAGTCTTAGTGCAAATTTACTGTAGATGTTGTTTATATTTGAAGTTGGAAATCAGCCATAAAATATTCTTCGTTTTTCTCTCTAGGCATTTTCGTTGTAGTAAATTGTTTCTCCTTTGATCAGAGTATCATTTTTTTCTGTCAAAATTGTTGTCAGTGTTATTAGGCTGGGTAACCAACACATTTAACATATTGTTTTGTAAAATGTCCCTTTTGTATTCATATAATCCTTCATTTAATTTCCTTGAGATTTCTCTTATGTACTTTTTGTGATAATTATTTCAGGCGACCGAGTAAATTCGCCCTTCAAGTTTTAGCTCATTGCTTTATTTAATATTGACTAATCCCGAGATGGATATGCATTGTGATCGTTCCTGACTTGGGGTCTCGACTCCAGTCACCCCACCGACATAATGTGGCTTGAAAGGTAGCCAGGTACACCCCAATTTAACAGAAAAATAATTCATGAATTATATTTATATTTTAAAAAATCTTTGTTTTTTAAAACCTAGAGACACCAAGCACATGGCTTTCATGTCTAAGTCAAGCCTTTGTCATTTGATATTTTAAACTGGATACTAAATTCCTTAATCAGAGTGGATAATTCTTTCCCTTTTGCCTTCTTCAAGAGATTTAAATCAGTCCTAATCAGACTCTCTCTAAAAAAAAAACAAAAACAAACAAACAATTCCCTTTAAATGAAAACTGTACTGCTAATCTTCTTTGGAAATGCTAAACCAAAATTTCATATTTTCATATTTCATAACTAATTTAATCCTTATTAAAATTCAAGGTGCACCCCCACTCCAGAGTTTTAGTTATTCTACAAGTGCACCCTGATGTAAAAGAAATGTTGAGAAACACTGTTCTAGATAGAAGGGCTCTTGAGACTTGTACTAGTTGAACACTAGTCTAACATAAAAAGAAGGTGGGGTGCCTGAGAGACATCACCCTTCAAAAATATGATACTCCCAGATCACAGGAATTAAAACTATAATAATTATAACTACTTTCTCCTCTTACTACACACCTCACTCAATAAACCTCTAGATCAGAGTTTCTCAACCATTGCACCTGGGTATACTAATGCACCTTGAAAGGTAGCCAGGTGCACCCCAAGTTAACAGAAAAGTAATTTATGAATTATATTTATATTTTTAAAAAAATCTTTGTTTTTAAAAACCTAAAGACACCAAGCACATGGCTTTCATGTCTAAGTCAAGCCTTTGTCATTTGATATTTTAAACGGGATGCTAAATTCCTTAACAGAAGAAGTGGAGCTGGTCACTATATCTGCAGATTGTGGTTTACAAATCAAGTGTAAAGAGGTGTTCATTGATTAATTTAGGACTTCCATTCAAGAAGAATAGCCTGAGAAGTGATAGTAAATCATTGACTATTTCATGGCTGATTCCCAACTCCTTGAGAGTGCCTTTGTTACGCCTGCTAGGTCTCACACTGTCCGCTGACATGAAGTGGAATAAATATATTGAATCAACAGGTTCATCTACCACAAGGAAAGTTGGTTCTCTATGCCGTGCCAGAAAGTTCCCAAGTTGGCATCTACGCGGACGACACCACTATTTACTCCAGCCTCAATAGCAAGTCTGGTATCGTTGACAAAACTAACCTGGCTGCTGATCTCGAAAAGGACCTGCAATCTGTGGTTAACTGGGGCAGGAAATGGAATGTAAACGTTAGCGCCTCCAAAACGAAACTGATCTCCTTTACCTACCACAGATCACCCTTCCTACCTCCCCCATCAGAATGACTGATTCCCAATCCCTCGAGAGCGCCTCGTTACGCCTGCATGGTCTCACGCTGTCCACTGACGTAAGGTGGAATAAATATACTGAATCACTAGCTTCATCTACTGCAAGGAAAGTTGGTTCTCTGTGTCGTGTCAGAGAGTTTTTCTCGTCTGAGTCTATCCTTCAAATCTATAAATCAACCATCAAACCTTGCATGGAATATTGCTGTCATATAGGGTCTGGCGCTTCCGCTGTACTTCTCGAGGTCCTCAACAAAATCCAGAGACGAATATGCAAGATGATAGGTCCTGATCTGGCATCTAGTCTACAATCGCTATCCAACAGACACGCTGTGGCCTCCCTCTGTCTTTTCTACAAGTATTTTCACCGCAATTGTTCCGACATGCCACATTGACTGAAAAACTACAACAACAAAAAATTCTCAAATTACCATATTAGTAAAAAAAAACAAACCGCACTGTCTTAAATTTAAAAAAAAAAATTCAAGCTTTCCGTTGCGACTGCACGTTCCAAAATTTCTTATCAGTTAATAAACAAAAAAAACAAAAACAAATTTCGATTTGCATTTAATCTTTCGCCTCCGCTACTACCTGGATTTAAGAAAGAAAAAAAAATTAATTTCCATGCCAGAGGATGGCTGTATGTACAGTTGAAAGTACCAGCAGATTAAAAAAAGACCTTATACAGCTTCCAGTTATTAAAAACAAAGGTCATAAAATTCATCGAGTGGTTCTTAGGTTAATGCAACTTTAAAATTTTGTTTGCGAAGTGATTTCGCCATTTTATATCATTAACTTTACTCATCTACTTTTTGTATGAATGATTGATGAAATATATATATATATATATATATATATATATATATATATATATATATATATATATATATATATATACCAAGAAAGAACAGTAAGATATATAAACCATTTTATATCATTAACTTTACTCATCTACTCATTGTATGAATGATTCATGAAATATATATATATATATATATATATATATATATATATATATATATATATATATATATATATATATATATATATACCAAGAAAGAACAGTAAGATATATAAACCGGTGTACTTCTTGATTTTTTTTTATTTTTACAAAACAGTGCTCAATGTAAATTTACAGAGCATAAATATTATAAGTTAACTGATTTAAAATATGTTTTTTCGCGACACATTAATAATCGTGTTTCAAAAATGGAAGTTAAAAACTATAAATTTAATTATATAATTAAATTAAAAGCATTAGTTCCATTTCATCTTAAAGGGAATAATGGAATAATATATATATATGATAAAGGGTCCACGTGTGCTTCTTATAATATGTAAAATAGATAGGTTAGTTATTAAAACAAGGACAAACGAAAGGGTATTTATATAGGCAGTATGATAAACATTTGTTTAACATTAATTATTAACCATATGACAGAAATGAAGTACGGAGAGAAAGGTTTTAAGTCTGGAATTTTCGGACACACCTCTGTCCTTTATCAACGGACCGAGAAACAAACAAAGGAATTGAAGTTACTCACGTCAGATGTTTTTGTAGACAGTGTATTTCTGGTGGAAATCATATTATTAACAGAAACCCGGTCTCTGTCTGATTACTCGCTGCGCGAAACTTTTTATTAAAATAAACTTAAATTTAAAAGTTTGATCGGTGTAAAATCGTTAAGCAGGTCTATTATTACTAGAGGGGGAGGTGGGGGGAGTAATATTGTAAGAATAGATGAAGAGGGCGGGGAAAGACGTCTCGTGTACTAAAAGATTGTTGGGATAAATATCATAAATCTTACAACAAAAATCGTCTCTAAGTTAAAGGTGAAACTAAAGGGTGGAGCTTTCGGCGCCGACTCTTTCCCTCGTCAGAAGTGTTGTTAAAACGTTTCAAAGCATGAGTCATAGTTTGAAAAAAAAAAACGTACGTAAAAATCTGATAGCACTTGTGCACTGATATCGAGAAGCGGGCGTTGATAATCGAATTTGCATTCTACCCAGTTGAACATGTGGCCAGTGTGAATTTCCTTTCTTTTTATTTGCTATTCGTTTCTTTTATTTTGAATCCTATTTTTTCCAGGAAAATAAAACGGTATTCATCTCCAATTTGAGATTCCAACACTTCCTTTGCTTTTCATCGAAAGAAACGTAAGAACATCTGCTCCCATAATATATATATATATATATATATATATATATATATATATATCGTTTTCATATTTATACATATTTATATATATATGGTTTGTGTATATATATATATATATATATATATATATATATATATATATATATATATATATATATAGTTTATATATATCGTTCATATATACATATATATTGTTATATATATAGTATATATGTTATTTATGTATATATACATGCGTGTAACTATCATATATAAATATATATATATAGTTTATATATATCGTTCATATATACATATATATATATATTGTTATATATATAGTATATATGTTATTTTATGTATATACACACATCCCATTTTATGCAAGTTACGTTGAAAACGATTGACTAGATTTTTTATATAATTTTGCATGTGTTATTATATTTTTTCAGGATATAAATTATATAAAAAATGTACGAATGTTTTATATATCCAAGTGCTTTCGGCTATATATTTAGCCGTCATCAAGGATGAATTTTATCTTACGTTTTACTTTACATTTAGTTAAATATATGGATTGTGTTATTTATGTATCTAGAGTTAAAGGAATGTTCTTATATTCCAAACACGGTCAGCACATTGTGGTGTATATATATTCGTGAATATCTCTCTCTCTCTCTACATATATATATATGTATTCATGAATTTATATATATCTATGAATTTTTCTGGTAATGTGTATACATAGTTACACATTTATCTGGCGTTTTTTTCTGTTGAAACTGTTAAATGTAGACGTCCAATATCTCCAAGAGCTTCATATCTCGCACCTCACGCCTGTGGAACTCCCTTCCTTATTCCTGTTTCCCTGACAACTATAATCTCCAACTATTCAAATGTAACGTCAATTGACATCTCCAGTTGCCTTAATCTATCCACTATCCTTCTCCACGTCCTTTCCTCTATCACTCCTATCTACTCTCGCTCCAAATCCTCTGTAACCCCTTGCGTGCTAGTGGCTTACAGCGTTGCCTGGGGTGAAAAGCTTAAATATATATATATATATATATATATATATATATATATATATATATATATATGTGTGTGTGTGTGTGTGTGTGTGTGTGTGTGTGTGTGTGTGTGTGTGCGCGCGAGTGCGCGTGTGTGTGTAATTAATTAATTATGAAAAGGAGGACTTACAAGCCCATGGTGATATTTATTTCATTAGAATCGAAAAATTCTATTCCAAATCTTCAGACCAAATGTGTGTAATCGCTTTGATTTGAAGATTTGGAATATAATTTTTCGATTCTAATGAAATAAATATCACCATGGGCTTGTAAGTCTTCCTTTTCATGATTAATTATTTGCTCTTTTTTTTACATAGAGCTCTCTCTGGATGTATATCCTCTTTGAAATTATCCATACGGATTACCAAATACTATCATTATACATACATATATATATATATATATATATATATATATATATAACGATTTATAATTTTGCATAATTTATATATCAACAAACAATATTTAGAAAAATATGATAAAAAGTTTTTCATAATTTTATATCTATCTATCTATCTATCTATCTATCTATCTATCTATATATATATATATATATATATATATATATATATATATATATATATATGTAATTAATTTGGTGATTTAGGTTAATCTTATAGTAATTCGTCGAGCCTAGAAGAATCCTCAACAAAATGCAGTCCTATCTGGAACTCATCAGCAGTGCGCATACACTATATATATATATATATATATATATATATATATATATATATATATATATATATATTGATAAGAAGACGGAGACTTTAATTATCTATTGCGTTTATAATTTTTATTTCGTGAATACCGAGATGTTCACCTCATCAAAACGAAAACTCGTTTCCTAACCAATTATTAAACCAACGAAACGTAGCTTATCTTCAAATGTAGGCATAAAGACGAACTTAAAATACCCTAAAAACGCTTAACGCGTGGATTTTGCGATGGTGATACAGGAAGTGGTGGTTCATTGATAAGGATAGTAGCACAAATGGGAGTACACTCATGTGTCGATATGTAGATTTGGACGCGTAGTTGTAAGTGCGTAAGTGTGCACGTGATATGAAGTATTTTGCAAACTTTTACACATATGGTGGGTTCTAAGACTCTCTTACCGAGATACACCTTATCAGTGTTTCCTTAAGTTTGATTTTTGTTTTTGAAAGTCTATACGCCACTTAAAAATGAAAAAAAAATCGCGAAGTATAAGCAGTCAATTGCTGATAACCCCTGACGAATGGACGGAGTAATTACCGGAGGTTGTGTGTACGAAGCTCTTGAGTTGGGATACTGAAGGTAATAACAATCAGCTAAGTGACAAGCCTTTTACTTGTATTAAATCTATATTAATTCTATCCATCCATCCACTCTTCAGAGGGTGTCAGCAATTGACTGCTTATATTCCTCGACTTTTTATGCCCTTATTATTGTATTTTTTCCGTATTATTTGTCTGAATTTGAGCGCATGTGTCTATGCGACCGTCTGTTCTGATATGCTTTCTTTTCTTATGATAATATATATATATATATGTATATATATATATATATATATATATATATATATATATATATATATTGCCGTATTCACCTATTGTATCTGACAATATTATAGTGATTTCTAATTATTAATTGTACTAGTGACTACTCCATAACAACCAACCCACTGTATAAAACCATTTACATAGATCCAGATGTTAAAAATTATCTAAGCAGGTCAGGCTGCAAAACTACCACTACCCCGCATTTTCATTCTCACCCCCTTCTTCTCCAAGCCTCCCACTCCCTCTATATTGCCCTCTTATGTTACCCTCAACTCAATGTCTCCAGGGACTGTCAGACTTTCCATAATCTTATATCTCTCTTCTTAAGTTTGTTATTTATTTTTGAATGTCTATTAATTATCCAAAACCATTTACTTTTGTATCTGACATATTATTGTGATTTCTAAATAATTTTTCGGTGTTACTATGGTAAAAACTTCAGCATGGTGTATGTGTGTGTGTGTGTGTGTGTGTGTGTGTGTGTGTGTGTGTGTGTGTTAGAGAGAGAGAGGGGGGGTTGGGTTGGGTAAAGATATGGCTAAGAGATTAGTGGTTAGTAGTAGTCAGTTACCTCAACCAAGAATTTACTCTACACTTTTTAGATTTTAATGTTGGCTATATATATATATATATATATATATATATATATATATATATATATATATATGTTACTTTGACCGATACCATTTGTTGTTTGTCTTTTACTGTATCCACCTGTTGTATCTGACATGTTATTGTGATATCTAATTATTATTTGTACTAGTGACCACTTCATAACAATCAAACCACGTTATAAACTCGTTTATAATTAAGAAGTATATAAGTAGGGTAGACTGCTAAAGCTACAGCTACCCCGCCTTTTCCTTCTCACCCTCCTCTTCCACAACCCTTCCACACCTTCTATAAATGTCTTCACTGACTATAAGACTTCGGCCAAAAAGCAGATGCTTAAGTTTCACTATAGTAACACCGAAATCTATTTAGATTAAGATCCATTTTTTAAAATTAATTTGAATCGACCTGATTTATCCTGCCTAAAATCAACAAACGGTGTCGGCCAGAGTAACATTCAAGCCAATATTAAAATGTAAAAATTATAGAGTAAATAAGTATATTTAATCACATCTCCCTAATCGATGTCGTGATCTGTGAACATTCAGCCCGGCTTTTGGAATGCGTCCTCGGCTATCCCAATATGTCTACGGCTCTCAGTGACGAATTTACCGTCCTCTGTCAGAACGCTTCCCAGAGCTGCCGTGATCTGTGAACATTCTTGGTTTGATTTGGCGCTTCTAAAGATGGAGCATGGAAGAAAGTCTCACGTACTTTCTGGAGCAGTAAAAGGAACCAAACATTTCCCCAAACATTAATGTCAACAAGTGAGCACAGATAGTTATTAATTGGATAAATTGGTAATTAAGATATAATATTATCCATCACAGGGACACGCACGGGTAGTTGAGAAACGGGGTAAAATTGAAGCACGAGCCACAAGCCACATATAGAAGAAATGAGAGAGAGAGAGAGAGAGAGAGAGAGAGAGAGAGAGAGAGAGAGAGAGAGAGAGAGAGAAAGAAAGGGAGAGCGAAAGAGAAAGAAAAAGAGAGCAAGAGAAAAAGAGAGAGAGAAAGAAAGAGAGAGAGAGAAAGAAAGAGCGAGAAAGAAAGAGAGAGCGAGAGTAAAAGAAAGAGAAAGAGAGAGAGAGAAAGAAAGAAAGAAAGAAAGAGCGAGAGAGAAAGAAAAAAGAGAACGAGAGAGAAAGAAAGAGAGAGAGAGAAAGAAAGCAAGAGAGAGCGAGAGAAAAATAATGAGAAAGAGAAAGAAAGAAAGAAAGAAAGAAAGAGAGAACGAGAGAGTAAGAAAGAAAAAGAAAGAAAGAAAGAGAGGGAAAAAAGAGTGAGCAAGAGAGAAAAATCGAGAGAGCGAGATAGAAAGTGAGAGCGAGAGGGAAAGAAAGAGAGAGAGAGAAAGCAAGAGAGAGAGAAAGAAAGAGAGAGTAAGAAAGAGAGAGAGAGAAAGAGAGAGAAAAGAAAGAAAGAGAGACATACACGGGCAAGTACATCCGCAAACACACGCCTTTCTGTCAGCTAATTTCCCGCCAATTTATATATTAATCTACCTATCTCTGCAACAGTCTGCGATATCGCTTTTCTTTTACTATATCAGCTTTTTTAGTTAGAACTTCTATTTTTTCTTTTTTTTTTCTCTTTAATTATCTCCTCAATTTCGCTAGCTAACTATATCTACGCTCCTATACACAATATCTTTATCACATCATCTTTATATATATATATATATATATATATATATATATATATATATATATATGAGTAGGCGTGTGTGTAAGTGTATTTCCGAAAATAGGACGGACAAGTAAATTTTATTTTACCGATCGCGGCAACTATCAGAGAAATGAAATTGAAATTTTTATTATTGCATTATTCCAAAATTTTAACACATCAGCAGATAGCTGTTCATATCAACAATTGAGCAAAAGTTGTTTTTAATTTTAAAAAATAGTAATTAATGTATAATATTATCCATAATTACATGTACAAGGATGTCGTTTGTGATAAAAGTTAAAATTAAGCATAAATACGTATAATATTGTCGAATATTGCTTTTCCCACAATATAGCTATTTCTGCTATGTTATAATGCTTAAACAATAATAATAAAGAATAATTTTATTTTAAAACATTAAAGTATATTTAATCACATCTCCTTAATAACTGTCGCGATCTGTAAATCAAAATTACTGTCAGAATCATTATGTTGCGAATCTAATGCATTGTGTGTGTTGTTTTGCAGAAGATCCCTTCTGTGTTCATATAAACTTTTATTTAAATTCCTTGAGGTTTCTCCACTGGATTCCTTGTGGCAGTTATTACAGTTAATAGAGGTGATTCGTCTTTCAACGTTTAGCTTATAATTGTTTTGCTTTGCTTTGTTTTGCTTTACGTTTTTTATTGCTTCGGAAGTCGTTTTAAAAATTATTTTATGTTAAGATTGGATAAGTTCTTGTCAAAACGTTGGTATAACGAGTAATATATCTTGATACATTGGATTTGATGGAATGGGTTTTATTTTGAAATATAGGACAGACATTCTATTTCGCGATAGATATGTAATAGGGTACTGGAGGAGCTTTAAAGGTTTTCAATATATTTCTCGACATGTTAATATTAACGCTACAAATTCTGAATGCTCTACAGTAGAAGAGTCCTCATTATAATGCTAAACTACATCCGGTAGTATTCCCTCTGATCTGGAGAGTAGAGGTTTTGAGGAACGTGGAAATACCTCTTAATTCCTGTTTTTCATCGAAAACCTGTGGTGGTAGCACCTGTTAGGGTTTTAACTATGTGTAGATAGCAAACCCATCCATTTAAAGAAAACACTATGAAAGTCAAAAATATATTTTAATAGTAATATTCCCAAGAATATATATTTATAGTAAAATTATCAACAATACATTATATCGTAAAATGACCAACTATACTTGCGTTCAAAATTATTTAAATCTCGGCATTAAATGATCCATACAGGTGTTGATATGTCGCAAAAAGATCAAACAAATTATAAAGAGAATCGGACAATTTGAAGAAGAAATCCCAGAAGAATAAAGTATGGAGGAGGAGGAGTAAGAAGAAGAAGAAGAAGAAGAAGAAGAAGAAGAAGAAGAAGAAGAAGAAGAAGAAGAAGAAGAAGAAGAAGAAGAAGAAGATGGGGGCAGAGGATGAGAAGTAGAAGACGAAGAAGAAGACGAAGAAGAAGAGAAGAAGAGGAGGAGGAGGAGAGAAGAAGAAGAAGAAGAAGAATAAGACAAGATTTTGTTTTTGCTGTTCTACTTTGACTTTTTTCATCTTCGATTAAGTTTACACCGATTTTTTGTCAATTTTTTAAATTTCTTCATTTATTTCTACAATTTCTACATCACGATTTCTTCTTTTTCTTCTTCCTTTTTCTTCTTCCATTTTTCTTCTTTTTCTTCTTCAATTTCTTCTCCAATTTCTTTGATTTCAACTTTAATTTTCTTCACCGATTTCGTCTTCTTCTTTTCGACTTTTTCTTCTGCCAATACTTCTTCAATTTCGTTTTTTCGATACACTCTACGATTCCTTCTTCTTCCATATCTTCTAATACTTATTCTTCTCCTGTTTCTTCCTCTTAGATTTCTTTCTTTTTTCTTTTTTATTTCTTTCTTTCTTTCTTTCTTCTTCTTCTTCTTCTTCTTCTTCTTCTTCTTCTTCTTCTTCTTCTTCTTCTTCTTCTTCTTCTTCTTCTTCTTCTTCTTCATTTCCTCTTCAATTTCTTCTTCTTCCGTATCTCCTGAGAATTCTTCTTCTCAAGTTTTATCTCCTTCCATTTCTTCTTATTCCATATCATCTTAGATTTCTGCTTCGATTATTTCTTCAAATACTTCTTTATTGATCTCTACTTCAACTGTTTCACGTTATTCTTCTTCTTCAAATTCTCCTTCAAATTCTCCTTTAAATTCTTCTTGAAATTCTTCTATTATCCTTTCACCGATTTCTTCAGTTTAATCTTCCATTACTTCTTGTTCCATATCCTCTTGGGTTTACGATTCTCCAATAATTCCTTCGATTTCTACTTCACCGATTCCATCTTTTTCTCCTTCTTCTTTGTCTTCTCCGATTAATACCTTTAATTATTCCCTTCATTCTTTAGTTTCTTATTCGATCTCTTCTCTGATTTGTTCATCTTCAATTACTTCTTCTTGCTTGGCTTATTCATTATCTTTCATCGCTCTTATTTTTCTTCGTCCGCATTTTCATCGGCTGTTACATTTTTTTTCGTTGCTTTTCCTATCATCCTTTACTTTTCATTCCATTTATTCCGCTCTACGAATTCGCAGAGTTCTTTATTTTCTTACAACTTTTTGGAAATTCTTCGTCTTTTTTGCTTCGATAAGACGCAGCACATCTGCACCAGAAAATAAAAGACGAGAAAATTGAAATTGCAAAAACTAAGGGTCGCACCTGCTGCTGAATATAAAATACA
>OZ038510.1:68872341-68887341 GCA_964036315.1 Acanthosepion esculentum
TATATATCTATATAAAATATATATATATATATATATATATATATATATATATATATATATATATATGCAACATTATTTATTAGTAGTAGTAGTAAGTAATCAAATTATTAATATTAAATTAATACTAGATATTTATTATTTAACTAATATTAAATAAATTTTTATTTACCTATTATAAATTTTAATTTGAATTTTAAAATTTTAAAGTTCAAATTTAATTTTATTTTTAAAATTTATCATAGCTGGTGTTAATAATATTATTAATTTTTATACTGTTCTTTTTAAAATTATTTTTTTTAATAAGCTTTAATATATACTCCCATATCACAATTGCATTAATCAGGATTAATGATATTATTAATAATATTAGTAATATATCATATTTAATTTAATTCCTACTTTTCTGGTAATCATTAATACTTTTCATGCCTACATGTAACCATCAATTCATTTCACTTGTTTTAGAAATTATGTTTATTTAAGTGTTTTAAGTGTTCACGTTACTGAATAGAATAATCCCACAAAGGTTGCTAATGAATGATAATACTTACGACAAGAACAACACATATAAGATTCGCCAGCGGCGCGTAGAAGTAGTCAACGGCTAGAAGTGAGTAAAGTGAATTCCACAATGAAACTCCAGCTGCAGAATAATTACCAACAGCCCCCACGCGGTCGGATGTGACACAAGGCCGAATTTGATATGGAGTATCCGAGCCCGTAGTCCCAGCAAAAAATTCCCCGTAGACCCCGTGTAAAACGTGGTCGGGTAGCTGTTTCCCGAGACGAGACCACATACCACCACACAGTATTTACTACTGTATTTATGTGAATGGGGACATACCCATTATCGTCCGTAGGTATGCTACAAGAGGTGGTGCGACAGAAAGATTTCTTTTTTTTTTTTTTAATAAGGAACAGATGATTATACTAAGGATGAAGTGTGATGCTCGAGCGGTGAAATCTTTCATGCATTAATTTCAGCTCTTAATATTAATAACTGTGAAGTCTCGCATGCATTAATTTCAATTGTTCTCATGGTTAACTGCATTTTTTATTTCCAGGTACAAAGGTGGGCTGAAAAGTTCATAGGCTGACTATGAAGGGGTGATGTTAGAACTGTGAAGTCTCGCATGCATTAATTTCAATTCTTCTCATGGTTAACTGCATTTTTTATTTCCAGATACAAAGTTGGGCTGAAAAGTGCATAGGCTGACTATAAAGGTGTGATGCTAGAACTGTGAAGTCTCGCATGCATTAATTTCAATTCTTCTCATGATTAACTGCATTTTTTATTTCCAGGTACAAAGTTGGGCTGAAAAGTGCATAGGCTGACTATAAAGGTGTGATGCTAGAACTGTGAAGTCTCGCATGCATTAATTTCAATTTTTCTCATGATTAACTGCATTTTTTATTTCCAGGTACAAAGTTGGGCTGAAAAGTGCATAAGTTGACTATAAAGGTGTGATGCTAGAACTGTGAGGTCTGGCATGCATTAATTTCAATTCTTCTCATGATTAACTGCATTTTTTATTTCCAGGTACAAAGTTGGGCTGAAAAGTTCATAGGCTGACTATGAACGGGTGATGTTAGAACTGTGAAGTCTCGCATGCCTTAATTTCAATTCTTCTCATGATTAACTGCATTTTTTATTTCCAGGTACAAAGGTGGGCTGAAAAGTTCATAGGCTGACTATAAAGGGGTGATGTTAGAACTGTGAAGTCTCGCATGCATTAATTTCAATTCTTCTCATGGTTAACTGCATTTTTTATTTCCAGGTACAAAGTTGGGCTGAAAAGTGCATAGGCTGACTATAAAGGTGTGATGTTAGAACTGTGAAGTCTCGCATGCATTAATTTCAATTCTTCTCATGATTAACTGCATTTTTTATTTCCAGGTACAAAGTTGGGCTGAAAAGTTCATAGGCTGACTATGAAGGGGTGATGTTAGAACTGTGATGTCTCGCATGCATTAATTTCAATTCTTCTCATGATTAACTGCATTTTTTATTTCCAGGTACAAAGTTGGGCTGAAAAGTTCATAGGCTGACTATGAAGGGGTGATGTTAGAACTGTGAAGTCTCGCAAGCATTAATTTCAATTCTTCTCATGGTTAACTGCATTTTCTATTTCCAGGTACAAAGTTGGGCTGAAAAGTGCATAGGCTGACTATAAAGGTGTGATGCTAGAACTGTGAAGTCTCGCATGCATTAATTTCAATTCTTCTCATGATTAACTGCATTTTTTATTTCCAGGTACAAAGTTGGGCTGAAAAGTGCATAGGCTGACTATAAAGGTGTGATGCTAGAACTGTGAAGTCTCGCATGCATTAATTTCAATTCTTCTCATGATTAACTGCATTTTTTATTTCCAGGTACAAAGTTGGGCTGAAAAGTGCATAGGCTGACTATAAAGGTGTGATGCTAGAACTGTGAAGTCTCGCATGCATTAATTTCAATTCTTCTCATGATTAACTGCATTTTTTATTTCCAGGTACAAAGTTGGGCTGAAAAGTTCATAGGCTGACTATGAAGGGGTGATGTTAGAACTGTGATGTCTCGCATGCATTAATTTCAATTCTTCTCATGATTAACTGCATTTTTTATTTCCAGGTACAAAGTTGGGCTGAAAAGTTCATAGGCTGACTATGAAGGGGTGATGTTAGAACTGTGAAGTCTCGCAAGCATTAATTTCAATTCTTCTCATGGTTAACTGCATTTTCTATTTCCAGGTACAAAGTTGGGCTGAAAATTGCATAGGCTGACTATAAAGGTGTGATGCTAGAACTGTGAAGTCTCACATGCATTAATTTCAATTCTTCTCATGATTAACTGCATTTTTTATTTCCAGGTACAAAGTTGGGCTGAAAAGTGCATAGGCTGACTATAAAGGTGTGATGCTAGAACTGTGAAGTCTCGCATGCATTAATTTCAATTCTTCTCATGATTAACTGCATTTTTTATTTCCAGGTACAAAGTTGGGCTGAAAAGTGCATAGGCTGACTATAAAGGTGTGATGCTAGAACTGTGAAGTCTCGCATGCATTAATTTCAATTCTTCTCATGATTAACTGCATTTTTTATTTCCAGGTACAAAGTTGGGCTGAAAAGTGCATAGGCTGACTATAAAGGTGTGATGCTAGAACTGTGAAGTCTCGCATGCATTAATTTCAATTCTTCTCATGATTAACTGCATTTTTTATTTCCAGGTACAAAGTTGGGCTGAAAAGTGCATAGGCTGACTATAAAGGTGTGATGCTAGAACTGTGAAGTCTCGCATGCATTAATTTCAATTCTTCTCATGATTAACTGCATTTTTTATTTCCAGGTACAAAGTTGGGCTGAAAAGTGCATAGGCTGACTATAAAGGTGTGATGCTAGAACTGTGAAGTCTCGCATGCATTAATTTCAATTCTTCTCATGATTAACTGCATTTTTTATTTCCAGGTACAAAGTTGGGCTGAAAAGTGCATAGGCTGACTATAAAGGTGTGATGCTAGAACTGTGAAGTCTCGCATGCATTAATTTCAATTCTTCTCATGATTAACTGCATTTTTTATTTCCAGGTACAAAGTTGGGCTGAAAAGTGCATAGGCTGACTATAAAGGTGTGATGCTAGAACTGTGAAGTCTCGCATGCATTAATTTCAATTCTTCTCATGATTAACTGCATTTTTTATTTCCAGGTACAAAGTTGGGCTGAAAAGTGCATAGGCTGACTATAAAGGTGTGATGCTAGAACTGTGAAGTCTCGCATGCATTAATTTCAATTCTTCTCATGATTAACTGCATTTTTTATTTCCAGGTACAAAGTTGGGCTGAAAAGTGCATAGGCTGACTATAAAGGTGTGATGCTAGAACTGTGAAGTCTCGCATGCATTAATTTCAATTCTTCTCATGATTAACTGCATTTTTTATTTCCAGGTACAAAGTTGGGCTGAAAAGTGCATAGGCTGACTATAAAGGTGTGATGCTAGAACTGTGAAGTCTCGCATGCATTAATTTCAATTCTTCTCATGATTAACTGCATTTTTTATTTCCAGGTACAAAGTTGGGCTGAAAAGTGCATAGGCTGACTATAAAGGTGTGATGCTAGAACTGTGAAGTCTCGCATGCATTAATTTCAATTCTTCTCATGATTAACTGCATTTTTTATTTCCAGGTACAAAGTTGGGCTGAAAAGTGCATAGGCTGACTATAAAGGTGTGATGCTAGAACTGTGAAGTCTCGCATGCATTAATTTCAATTCTTCTCATGATTAACTGCATTTTTTATTTCCAGGTACAAAGTTGGGCTGAAAAGTGCATAGGCTGACTATAAAGGTGTGATGCTAGAACTGTGAAGTCTCGCATGCATTAATTTCAATTCTTCTCATGGTTAACTGCATTTTTTATTTCCAGGTACAAAGTTGGGCTGAAAAGTGCATAGGCTGACTATAAAGGTGTGATGCTAGAACTGTGAAGTCTCGCATGCATTAATTTCAATTTTTCTCATGATTAACTGCATTTTTTATTTCCAGGTACAAAGTTGGGCTGAAAAGTGCATAGGCTGACTATAAAGGTGTGATGCTAGAACTGTGAAGTCTCGCATGCATTAATTTCAATTCTTCTCATGGTTAACTGCATTTTTTATTTCCAGGTACAAAGTTGGGCTGAAAAGTGCATAGGCTGACTATAAAGGTGTGATGCTAGAACTGTGAAGTCTCGCATGCATTAATTTCAATTCTTCTCATGATTAACTGCATTTTTTATTTCCAGGTACAAAGTTGGGCTGAAAAGTGCATAGGCTGACTATAAAGGTGTGATGCTAGAACTGTGAAGTCTCGCATGCATTAATTTCAATTCTTCTCATGATTAACTGAATTTTTTATTTCCAGGTACAAAGTTGGGCTGAAAAGTGCATAGGCTGACTATAAAGGTGTGATGCTAGAACTGTGAAGTCTCGCATGCATTAATTTCAATTCTTCTCATGGTTAACTGCATTTTTTATTTCCAGGTACAAAGTTGGGCTGAAAAGTGCATAGGCTGACTATAAAGGTGTGATGCTAGAACTGTGAAGTCTCGCATGCATTAATTTCAATTCTTCTCATGATTAACTGCATTTTTTATTTCCAGGTACAAAGTTGGGCTGAAAAGTGCATAGGCTGACTATAAAGGTGTGATGCTAGAACTGTGAAGTCTCGCATGCATTAATTTCAATTCTTCTCATGGTTAACTGCATTTTTTATTTCCAGGTACAAAGTTGGGCTGAAAAGTGCATAGGCTGACTATAAAGGTGTGATGCTAGAACTGTGAAGTCTCGCATGCATTAATTTCAATTTTTCTCATGATTAACTGCATTTTTTATTTCCAGGTACAAAGTTGGGCTGAAAAGTGCATAGGCTGACTATAAAGGTGTGATGCTAGAACTGTGAAGTCTCGCATGCATTAATTTCAATTCTTCTCATGGTTAACTGCATTTTTTATTTCCAGGTACAAAGTTGGGCTGAAAAGTGCATAGGCTGACTATAAAGGTGTGATGCTAGAACTGTGAAGTCTCGCATGCATTAATTTCAATTCTTCTCATGATTAACTGCATTTTTTATTTCCAGGTACAAAGTTGGGCTGAAAAGTGCATAGGCTGACTATAAAGGTGTGATGGTAGTACTGTGAAGTCTCGCATGCATTAATTTAATCTCTTATTATTAATGGCTGTGTTCCTTTCCAGTTAACTGATTGACCAAAGAAGACTTCAAAAGTAAAAAGTTGGGCTGAAAGATTCATAGCCTATGAAAGATTTATGCTACAGCTGTGAGATATTGCATCTATTAATTTCAACATATCATAACTGATGGCCTGAATGATCTATTTCCTCCTACCATTACTCAGTTGGGAAGACATAGTGGGACTGACACAAAACGATTTTAACCTGTTCTCTTTCTAGCTGACTAACTCAAAAGGCTTTTTGAGTTATTCTTACGACAAATCGTGTCAAGATGTCTAAACATTATGTGAAAACCTGGAAAAAAGAAACTCAGTTAGTTTCGGTTTTTTATATATGTAATAATATAAGATAATATTATTATGAGATAATATACTTTTACACGATTTGAACTATTTTGCAGCTAACCTCGGTATATATATATATATATATATATATATATATATATATATATATATATATATATATATATATATATATATATAGGTAACTATACTCGTGTCGAAAAACCTATATATATATATCAGCCTGGTTTCGCGAAAGAAGCTTTATGAATTGGGCTGTCCACGTCGACTGCAGGCTTGCTGATGACCGACTACGCCGATGCGGGACAGGCAAGTCCGGCCGCAGCGTCTGCAATTAAAGGTCTAGTCTGGTATATCTGCTGTGGCTTTCCAGTCCTTACTCTCGATGCAATTTGAATGACACTATTTATATTATTCGGACTATTGTCCTCATTTTTGTTGCCATATTTATCAGACCGTCTCGGCCGTTGTACGCTGCAGCCTTCTTCAGGTGGTTGGAATGTCGAAGTGAACCCTTTATTTGGCTCACGGGAGTAGACCGTTCTAGTTCCACATGCCATGTCTAATGGATGTCAGTTAGCAGTTATCTCCTGTTAATTCCCCTCTCCAAATTCTTCACTGCTTTAACCGGGTATTGAACTCACACTCTTTGGATCCTGTCACTGGATATAACTAACGACTTTATCCACTGTGCAATATGTCCTTGAAATAAAGGGTCCAGTTCGAGATTCCAACCATTTGAAGAAGGTAGGAGCGTACAACAGCCGAAACGTCGTGATAAATATGGCGACAAAGATGAGGACAATAGTCAGAATAATGTAGATAGGGTACATAACATGTGTCCTTTTTGCATCTCAGGAATATAGACAGATATTAAAAGGAATATTATTGAAATTCATATATATAAATGCTATTGAAATAACAGTTCTTGTTGCAAACAAATTCTTCTGCTTGCGGCTATATTATAATGAAACAATATAAATCCACTTATGCCATGTCTGATGGATGCCAGTTAGCAGTTATCTCCTGTTTGTTCACTTCTCCACGTTCTCCACTGCCTTAACCAGGTATTGAACACTTAACTCTTTGTGTCTGGTCACTGGATCTAACCAACGCCGTTATTGACTGTGCCATGTCTCCTTTAGAAATATAGTCAGATACTGAATTTGAATGACATCTATTTTAACATAGATCTTCGGAACTGACCTTAGCATCTCGGCTTCAGTCACATTCCCACACCCATGTCGTAGCTTCCCTGCGTCTTTGTTTTTAGAAATGCTTTCATCGTAACTGTTGTGATGATCCTTCTACTTTGAGCCTCAGTTTCGTGAATTTAAGCGTAGTACTAAATTGGCGAGAAGGTACCATCATTGTACAGTCGAAACAGATAGATATGACCGTGAGTTCCATGTTAACAGCTTCTCTTGCACGTTTTGTTTGTGGAACCATCTTCCGTCTTCTTTCTTTCAAGTTAACTGTGAACTTCAAAAATGTACATGCAATGTCAGTTGGTATCTATTATCTTCTTCATATATGCAGTTTTAGACCCACTGGAGTGATAGGGTGTAATCGATACCTATTTTTTCATCAGATTAGGTCATTTGCAGTGGTGTGCAGTAATATGAATCTATTTTTGTGTATAGTTTCTTTAATATACTCATAAAGTATTTACAAAAGCATTATATAAACCCTTGTGCAAATTAATTGAAATAACGTCTTTAGTTTTCTTTCTTTCACCATACGGTCAGTTTTAGACCCACTAGAGTGACAGGGTGTAATCGATTCCTATTTTTTAATCAGATTAGGTCATTTGCAGTGGTGTGCAGTAATATGAATCTATTTTCGGGGTGTATAATTCATTTTGTTTGGCCTTGAAAAATATTGCGTTATCCGTGATTGCATCAGATTTTTATCACGTCCAGACACTATTGTTGACAAAACTAACCTGGCTGCTAATCTCGAAAAGGACCTCTAATCTGTGGTTGACTGGACCGTAAATGGCTTGTAAACTATAGTGCCCCCAAATTGAAACTGCTCTCCTTACCCACCACAGATCCCTTCCTGCCTCCCACCAGAATGACTGATTCCCATGTCCTTGATAGCGCCCCATTACACCCGCTTGGAATAAATACATTGAATCAAAAGCTTCATCTTACCGCAAGGAAAGTGGTGTCCCTCTGTCCTGCCCAAAAGCTTTTTTCGTTTGAGTCCAACCGTCATATCTATAAATCAACCATCCGTCCTTGTATGGGATATTGCTGTCATATATAGTCTGTTGCTCCCGCTGTACGTCTCAGGGTACTTGACAAAATCCAGAGACGAATATGAAAGATGATAGGTCCTGATCTGGCATCTAGTCTACAATCGCTATCCGACAGACGTGCTGTGGCCTCTCTCTGTCTCTTCTACAAATATTTTCACGGCAACTGTTCCGACGAGTTACTTTTGCTGGTTCCCGGACTTCGTGAATTTAAACGTGCTACCAGGCTGTTATCTCGGTCTCACCCTTTCACTATCGAAACGGTTAAATGTAACCGTCTTTTCTTCTCAAACAGCTTCTTCTCCTGCGCTTTCCGTTTGTGGAATCCCCTCCCCCTTACTTGCTTCCACGATGACTATAATATTTAAATATTCATGTGTAATTTCTATCGACATCTGACACCCTGAGATATTCTCCGTCCTTTCCTCAAAACGCGCCTCTTTCCTTGTTCTCAGTCCTCCGTAACCCCTTTCGTGATAGTGGCACTCCTGCCTTGCTTGGGGTGAATTGCCTTAAAAAAACAATACACAGGAAACTAAATGTTCTAGCAATGGACCTAGAAATTGATTCAAGATAATCTTTCCACTTCCACAGAGAATATTAGCCGTGAAGTCGCAACGAGCCAAATTTGTGGAGGTTAGCATCAGCCATGCTGATGGATGGCAGAAAAGTGTCTGTCAAATTAATAATAGATAGGAGCTTTTGGGGGTTTTAAAATTAAAAGACCATTCTTTGGCCCAGTTAACTGATTTTAGGTCATTTTTGAGATTAGCACCGAATTTGACCTCCACGCAAAATGTTGTTAAATTTACAATTTTTTTTTATTTAAATTTAAGAGACGTTTATAAATATTCAACAGGCTATCTGATAAGTCTTGATAAATTAAGGCGGATGTTAAAGACAAAAATTAGTTTACCTATCTTAGTGAAGTTTTGGCTTCTCTATCTTTGGAATTTCTGGAAAATGGTAATTTCTAAAATATTTTACAACAAAATACTTCTTTTAAATACATAGATTATTCTCTATTAATATAGCCATGAAACTTAGTTTTAACAGACCATGTCAACAAAATTTTAGATTTTTACATTTGAATAGGTATCGGTCTACATAAAACTGATTATGACCTTCAGTTGGAAAATCTACCAACAAGAATGACTTTATCACTTTTTATTTTCACCACTGTAACAGGATAAAATCTGGAATAATTACAGGAGTCTATTTAAGATCACTAAGAATCCGATGCTCCCAATACGTAAATATGAAGAAATATACATAAAAAATAAACTTAGAAAATGCATTCAAGAACCTTCAATATCCTTATGATTTCATATACAATGGTAGGATAAAGGTATACGGCCGTAGAAAAAGATAATAGTATTAGCAACAACAATGACACTCATCTAGATAAAAACAAACACGCCGACTAAGATAAGCCACAAATGTACACGAATGACAAATGTAACTGTACCTATGAACACTAACAGGTATGCCCCAATTCTCATAAATGCGTTGGACACAAATGTAAGTGGGGTCAATATGCTGACTAAGTAGCATCACCATTAGCAGTGGTTTACCTACTTCACGCCGCTGGCGAGTATTGTGTTTTGTTGATCTTATAAAGATTATCATTTCCTTTCCAATCTCCATTTTAGTTATTCCTCATTAAGTAACCCTTTATAAGTTACAACAGATAGATAGATACGACCTGAACTGAGACAGATACTTTTATATACTGTACCTATGGACACTAATTGGTATGTCCCAATCATCATAAATACGTTGGACGCTATTATAAGTGGGGGTTAATATGCTGTCTAAGTAGTCCACCACTAGCAGTTGTTTACCTACTTGACGCCGCTGGCGAGTATTGTATTTTGTTGATGTTATAAAGATTACCATTTCATTTCCAACCCCAGTTTTGGTTATTTCTCATTCAGTAATTCTTTCTCGGTTACAGCATCCATCTATCTATCTATCTATCTATCTATCTATCTATCTATCTATCTATCTCTTTGTCTTCGTTATCTATCTAACTACAGATCTCTCTATGTCATTCTCTTCATTATCTATTGTTATATACCGTACCTATGATCACTAATAGGTATGTCCCAATGCTAATAAATACGTTGGAAACTATTGTAAGTGGGGTCAATATGCAGTCTAAGTAGTCCACGATTAGCAGTGGTTTACCTACTACACGCCGCTGTCGAGTATTGTATTTTGTTGATGTTATAAAGATTACCATTTTAGGTTATTCCTCATTCAGTAACCCTTTCTTGGATGGAACTGTAACCTAGTCTCCACGGCAACACAGCGCCAATGTAAACATTCTTTAAGCTTTAAACTCAAAGACGAAATGTTTTCGAACATATTCCAAAGTTTGTAAAAGCATTTCTGATACATTCTCTATATACAACGGGATATATATATATATATATATATATATATATATATATATATATATATATATATTTAAGCGTATCACCCCAAGCAAGGCTGGAGGCCACTATCACGCAAGGGGTTATAGAAGGTTTGGAGGAAGAGCAGATAGGAGTGGCAAAGGAGAGGATGTGGAGAAAGAGAAAGACAGTGGCTCGAGCAAGGCGAGGGGGTTACAGAAGATTTGGAGCGAGCGCAGATAGGAATGAAAGATGAAAGGATGTGGAGAAGGGAAGTGGA
This sequence comes from Acanthosepion esculentum, assembly GCA_964036315.1. Classification (NCBI taxonomy): domain Eukaryota; kingdom Metazoa; phylum Mollusca; class Cephalopoda; order Sepiida; family Sepiidae; genus Acanthosepion; species Acanthosepion esculentum. Next base: position 68,883,282 of record OZ038510.1, read on the forward strand.
TAGATCAAGGCAACTGGAGATGTCGATTGACGCCACAATTAAACCGTTGGAGATTGTATTTGTCAGGGAAACAGTAATAGGGAAGGGAGTTCCACAGGCGAGATGTGCGAGACATGAAGCTATTGGAGTAGAAGAGACGTCTACATCTAACAGTTTCAACGGTGTAGGGGTGGGAACGGGATGCCAGCCTCGTAGGACGTTTAAATTCACGAGGCCTAGGGACAAGCGAAAGCAGCTCCTCGGAGCAATTACCGTGAAAGTATTTGTAAAAAAGACAGAGCGAAGCAACATCGCGTCTGTGAGAGAGCGACTGCAGACGAGATGACAGATCAGGGCCAATCACATTGCATATCCGTCTCTGGAAACCTGAGGCAAAACAGCAGGGGACCCAGACCATATATGGCAGCAATACTCCATGCAAGGGCGAATGGTCGATTTATAGACTTGGAGGATCGATTCCGGGGAGAAAAAATTCCTGGCTCGGCACAGGGAACCAACTTTCCTTGCGGTGGATGATGCAACTGACTCGATGTATTTGTTCCATCTCAGATCAGCGGACAGCGTGAGACCGAGCAGCCGCAGAGAGGAGCTCTCGAGAAGTTGGTCTTCAGATATATATATATATATATATATATATATATATATATATATATATATATATATATGTATATTACATATATATATTAAAAAAATATAAATAAATACTTTCATAAAAATATTATATTTTCTTTAATTTACAACTTTTTTAGTTGTTTTATATATATATATATATATATATATATATATATATATATATATATATATATATATATATATACCGTGTGTGCCAGCAAAATTGTCCAAATCGTGTTTCAGCATGGAGTAATTGCCCATCTCACAAAATTTCTAATGTTAAATAAGAGAATAACCATGATGTTTAGCCATCTTGACACGATTTGTCGTAAGAATAACTCAAAAGCCTTTTGAGTTATTCAGCTAGAAAGAGAACAGGTGAAAATCGTTTTCTGTCAGCCCCACTGTCTTACGAACTAAGCAATGGTGAGAAGAAAAAGATCATTCAGGCCTTCAGTAATGTCACCAATATTCATACTCTGGCTTCCATCTTCAAAGTCCATACAATGACCATCAAGAGAACAGTAAATAAATTATAAAAAGGAGGGAACAATACAGAGGAAAACTGGCTTAGGAGGTCACAGCAGGAAGAAGGATCATCATTTCAACTTAGAGCTAAATACAATTTTATAGTTCAAAACAGAGTTCAATAGTTTTATTTATAAAAACCTCGGAGAATTCCAGTAAGATATCTTTAATCATATCTAAGACAGAACGGTTCAAAAACAGATGGACAATTTTGCTGTTACACTATTTGTACTATTCTGCTGTTACATCCGATATATATATATATATATATATATATATATATATATATATATATATATATATATATATATATATCAATTATGTGGTGCGTGTTCAATTTATATAACGTAAATCATTCATACGAAAAACAAATAATGAAGTTAATTATATGGCAATATGATCCTTGTTTATAATTGCCATACAATTAACTTCATTATTTGTTTTTCGTATGAATGATTTACGTTATATATATATATATATATATATATATATATATATATATATATATATATATATATATATGCACATTTCATTGAAAACGACAGACAAGGTGCTTTTATTTAGTTTTTTATATAATTTCTCATGCGATCTAATAATTTTTTCTTTTCGAATGATAAATTATATAAAAACTGTCCGAATGTTCTTTTCATCCGAGTGCTTTCGTTTTCAATGAAATGGGCATGAAAGAAGGATTGCTACCTAAATACACAAACATATATATATATATATATATATATATATATGCAGAAATATAGTCTTAAAGTGTGCTATATTTATGGGGTAAAGTGCTCAATATCAGAGATAGAGCGTGTGTAAATATAAAAGTGGACATGGAAGTCAGCACTTAGAGGCGACAGTCTGTTTCATGCTAGTGCAATCGTCAGGTGACTGCACTAGCATGAAACAGACTGTCGCCTCTAAGTGCTGACTTCCATGTCCACTTTTATATATATATATATATATATGTGTGTGTGTGTGTGTGTGTGTGTGTGTGTGTGTATATATGTATGTATGTATATATGTCAACATATTTTTAATTAGTTTATTCAAAAAATATATTAGTTTTATTTTATTTTAAATAAATATTTTATAAAAATCATGATAAAAATGTAGATATATTCCTATGGAAAGTGCCCATACTTCGGACTTGTGCCAAATCTAACCATATTCTAATCGAAAAAACAAAAAAAAACAGCTCGTAATTCTTTGTTTCATGAGTTCATATTTTTGTATTAAAATTTCTTCTTTTCGTTCATCTGTTTTTTGGGGTTTTTTTTCTTCTTCTTCTTCTTATGCTTGAAACCCATAACCCCTCCTCGTCGCAAACACACCCAGAAATACAACTCTAACTCAACTCTTGCGCCTTCGTGATACACTTGACGTCATTAACAACGTATTATTGTCAGTTTTCCTGTCAGTCCTCGATGCAAAACTGCAAATGCGCCCATGTTTTGCAAAGGGAGGTTGTTCTTGTGCAAAATAAACACACAGGTGGCGCTACTGCAGATTTGAGAGCCGAGTTCGCGGGCAAAGGAAACAGCAACAACACACACGACAAAAAAAAAAAGAAAGAGAAACAGGCGGGAAATACGGCAGAAAGTGAGCAGCATTTATTTTTTTTAGATCCTTTTTTATTTTTTTAAATATAATTTTTTTTTATTGTGTCTGTTGTTCTCAGCTGTGGGTAAATATTAAAAAAACTCAAACGATATACAAGGAACAACTTTTTTTCACTCTTGGATATTAAATTTCTAAACTGTAAGTTTTCAACGCGAAAGTCATATACATATATACATACACACACACATGCATTATATATATATATATATATATATATATATATATATATATATATATATATAGTGTTTAAGTCTTTTTATTATATATATATATATATATATATATATATATATATATATATGTGTGTGTGTGTGTGTGTGTGTGTGTGTGTGTGTGTTAAAAAAACTCTCTTATAGCATTTAAAATGGAGCTCGCTTGCATACATAAGTGTTGAAACTTGACTAATGCATGGAATAATAATGCAAACACAAAATGTACTTAGAATAAAATGTATTGAAACAAGAATGTGTACACAATATTTACATATAGTCTTTTGTATATTTCTGGGAAGACCGTTCCTGGAGAATGTGTTGACTAAGTCGCAGTCGGGCAGAGTCTCTAGTTGGATCTCTTGATTCGCCTCCCTGTCTTCCCGGTACCAACCATATTTATATCGTCGGTACTCCACTATGCAAATTAGGTGGATCCTACCACAACAATAAGAATAAGAAATATATATATATATATTTAGTTTAGGAAAAACTAGGTAATCCGTATGGGTAGACCCAATGAGGATAGAATCCAGAGAGCTCAATGTAAATCAGAGCTAATAATTTAAATAAAAACAGACCACTTTAAATTATTTCACCACAGCCCTTCCAAAGGACAGTGGATCATCAGATTTATTTCCAAAGTTGAAATGAAAAAATGAAAATATATTTACACATTTATGACGGGCAATAATAAGGAAACTCACGAAGTGGGGGCAGTGTAGGGGGGTAGAGAGACAGCGTTGAGTTAGATGTAACATTTCTATTGTTTCAAATTTAAATATTCGCTGAAATCTAGACATTGACACTTTAAATCTGTTAACGGAAGTTATATCTTGATTAGGAAGTGGGATAGAGAGAAATCTATATTGAAAAAAGAGAAAAAGAAAATATATATATATATATATATATATATATATATGCTTGGAAATCATCCATGTAAACAAAAACAGACTATCATCAATTTCTCGTCCGTGTATTGCTTAATATATTGTAATGTAATTGTCATCTTAGATAATGGCTTATGTAAGCCGAAAGCTTAGATTGGATTAAATAATATGTATCAATATTGTGATTTTCTTTCTTCGTTT
>OZ038510.1:68892341-68897341 GCA_964036315.1 Acanthosepion esculentum
AAAAGTGTTCATTTGAAAATGAAGCATTTTTGCCAAAGGGAAGGCGTTAAAGGACCTCGTCAAATCGAGTGCTTTATATGAATCCCATGCAATGGCACATAACTTGTTCACAAATAGGTAAAAAATGACTTCCTTTATTTCCCTGTATCTGACCTCAAACGTCAAAATGAGGAAGTCAGAGGAGAAATACAATTCTCTAAAATGTGTGCTAGACTGTTATTTAACACGATAAATGTACAGCGCCGTTACCAATACAACTGTACAACCGTTTTTTTTTTATCAATGATAACAAAATCTGCTTCCGACACCGATGGGCCCATCAATGAAAATGAGCTCAACAGACTAGCTCCCCCTACTGGGGAGAAGTTTCCGGACACGGTTCTAACACGTCTGCATTGTTAGACGTGTAAAACTTAACTCACTGAAATGCCATTTTACATCCAACCTTCAAAAAGTGACTCAGAAGGGTAGAGTCAAAGAAGTCCTATCGAGAGATGTGCATTCATTTAGTAGGTCACTGAGACTTTCTTCATCGTGACGATCTTCCGTGACCAAATTGGTAACGGCGCTGTACATTTATCGTGTTAAATAACAGTCTAGCATACTGTTATTTTTTAGAGAATTGTATTTCTCCTCTGACTTCCTCATTTTGACGTTTGAGGACAGATACAGGAAAATAAAGGAAGTCATTTTTGATTGGCTAGATCTAGCGTGGGAAAGTTGGATGTAAAATGGCATTTCAGTGAGTTACGTTTTACACGTCTAAAAATGCAGTGTTAAAACCGTATCCGGAAACTGCTTCCCAGTGGAGCGAGATAGCAACCCCACTGACTAGCTAGAGGATGTACTCGTCGACGTGGTGAATAAAACTAGATAAGGTTAAAATTCTTTTGGTTGATCTATATACATATCGCTGTATTAGTTAACGCTGTCTCTCAAAGAGAATCCCAGAAGGGTCTATACAACAATAGGAGCGATTTCTTTGTTGGAAAAAAGGCAATATAGATGCGATATCTGATGGGAAGCATATTTTTCTTAAGTAAGACTTCTGGATCTAGGCCGGTTGATATTAATTTTACTGGAAATTAAAACAAAAATAGGGTTGTTAACTCAAAGACGTGTGCGCAGAGAAATAACGTTTGTAGTAAGGTTTAGTCATTGAAACACTGATTAGGAGAAGAGGTTCGAGCCGAGCAGTTTTCAGCACCTCCTTCTACATATAGAAAGAAGTGAAGGTATGGAAGTCATTTTATGCGTTCTTGTCCATTTTCAACATATTTGTTTAACCATCGGCCATGTTTGTTATTCGCGAGCCACTAATTAACATACCAAAATACCGTTTAAATTCTCTTTTTATAACCTGTTTCAGCGCAAATCGTTCGTCTCCCCGCCACCAATCCTCTTTCTCCTTTTTGTTATTCTGCCTAACCAGAAAAGCAAACACGTCCAATTTGCATTGTCCGTTATAAATAAACAATGAGAACGCGAGAGACAATAGCTTCGCCGCCATTATTGTTAATGGCGTCGAAGCGAACGGTCTCTCTTCAGAAACATTGCTTCCGTTCCGTTGCGAGACGCTCGGAAGATCAGAAGAAAAATTCGAAATCCTCCTGCACACACACACACACACGCATACGCATACATAATCACTCAGTGGAACTGCATCCGAAAACTTTCAAAAGAAAACGGTAAAATATTGAAAGAATTGCAAGGACTGCTTTGTGGAAATTCGTAGAAAGAACCGGGAGATGAGTAAGGTGAAATGTCGATGATAGATACCGGAATTCTTTGCTAGCATAACAGATGACAACCGTGATGAAATGGATGACAAGGTCAGAGATAATATTCGATGTTATAGATTAGCCAAATGCTACTTTGTCGATAAGTTTTTACTTAGCAGAGAGATCTTCGTTTTGAAAAATAAAGGGGACTCTAGGGTAAGTACGTCAGTGTCCAATTGACGTTGATGATATAGTCAGCAGTGAAATATTAATATTATTAGCCGTTTCCTTATGTGGAAACATTTGCCTTTCATTGCTAAGCGAGTTACTCTTTTCGCCTATGCCCTGGACATCGGGCTGGAATCAAATCATCTCTAAAGGTAATATCAGCCTTTTCTTTCTTAGGAAACATTCTAAGCAGCCAGTTCTACTCAAGTTACGCTTTTCTTTCCTCCCAGGTCATCAGGGTGGGATCAAAGTGTAGTATCTGTTCTGCTCATCTCTAATGGTAGTATCAGCCTTTTCTTTATAAGGAAACATTCGAAGCAGCCAGTTCTACTCTAGTTACGCTTTTCTTTCCTCCCAGGTCATCAGGATGGGATCAAAGTGTAGTATCTGTTCTCCTCATCTCTAATGGTAATATCAGCCTTTTCATTATAAGGAAACATTCCAAGCAGCTAGTTCTATTATAGTTACGCTTTTCTTTCCTCCCTGGCCATCAGGATGGGACCAAAGTGTAGTATCTGTTCTCCTCATCACTAATGGTAATATCAGCCATTTCTTTATAAGGAAACATTCGAACCAGCCAGTGCTAAATGAAAAGCCTACAAAATCAACAGAAGAAAAATCCACGGATAATAATAATCCCAACAACCCTGTCAGAATTAGAAACGTAATTCTCACCAGAAATCCCCAAGAGCCAGTAGCGAATATAACTCTTCCATTCTTCCCGGTTCCAAGGAGACAGCAAATGACTACTGACGTTGTAAATAAATTTTTGAAGATCATAACTAACAACAAAGTAGGTGCCCAAATTTGATATATATAACTAGCCATGAACATCCACCATCGGAAACAACATTATGTAAGCTTCAATTCCTTCCCGAGAAAGAAAATTACATTGAAAATAATTTCAATCTCTAGCAGAACCCGAATTATTTCCTGTATAATGCTAAATGAAAAGCCTACAAAATCAACAGATTGCATCTAGGTATATATATAGTAAAATCATGAAACATAGTTATCAATCTAGTTCAACGCTTAAATTCATGAGGTCGCCACACCGAGGAAGAAAACAATTGCCATGAAAATATTTATAGAAAAGAAAGTGGGATGCCATGTTATGACTATGGGAAATTGACAGATGTTGAGATGCCAGGTAAGGACCGTTAACATGACTGATCATTCTTTGGATTTTGTCAGGAATATGTTTTTTTTAAATTTTTTTTTATCATTTCCTTTTTCATTTCTTTATCATTAATACCGTTTGGGACATTTTGCTTGGCTGGGGCATCGTTAAGGTTAGATGCGGTCTCAATTTTTCGCCTGCTGTCTAAGTTAAATTCTAAATCTCCGATTGCGATACGAATACAGTCCATCACTAAGACCAACATACTTAGCGTTGGCTGAAATAGATCTATACCCAGAGGAGGTAATTTTGATATTTTTGCTGTGTATTTTATATGCTCTGTTATAATAAATACATTTAGCTCATTTTCTGAATCATTTTTAATATATGACATTATTAGGATCGACTTGGATTATATACCAACGACTTTATTACGCGTACCATATATATATATATATATATATATATATATATATATATATATATATATATATATATATATGTATATAATAATTGTATCATATAGACAAAACCATTTTACTCACTACAAAGTTGCAATATCGTTTCAGTGCATTTCAACTGCACTTCGACGGGTGAGAATCGAAAATGGTTATATATATATATATATATATATATATATATATATATATATATATATATATATATATATATGGTTATATAATAAAATGGTTATATAATATGCTGTTCCTCTCGATGATGGTCTTACCTGACACCGTGTCTTTGTCAAATACCTTAAAGCCGACCAAGCAACTCTCCCCTTGTGGCTATTCATGTGGCTATTGATCCTAAACCCCTCACACAAAATTTGTCTATCACATGTTCCATTTGTCCAACGTGCAGGCCTCAGGAGACAGATGCATTGATATAGAAGTTGAGCATCTCTTGATTTTATTGAAATATCATTTGTTGTTCGTGACGAGAGAGAGAGAGAGAGGGAGAGAGAGAGGGAGAGAGAGTCCACTATATATATATATATATATATATATATATATATATATATATATATATATATATATATATATATATATTTAAAAAAGAGAGGTACCGCAAACGTTTTTGGGTGTAATGTGGATTTTTTTTTTAAAAATATTATGCTTTATTTTTCATAATTTTACTACACTGGTTTCTGGTCTCGCGACCGTCTTCAGGTAAAGAGTGAAGATTTCCGCATATTATTAAAAATAATTAATTTTTTTCTTTACGTTTTTCAATGTTAAATATTCTCGATACGAGACATTCTCTATTTTTGTGTTAGTAATCCGAATGTCTTTCTTGAAATGGCAGTGAAGAGTTCTGCGCGAAGGGTCATAAAACAATTAAGGTTGGTTTGAGAAGTGATGAATTAGTTGTCGGTATCTTATATTTTAATGTTCTAATGACCCCTGTGTGTTCTTAGATCTATTTTCATTTTCGTGTGTTTCTGTCAGCATGCGTGTATATATGCGTGTGCATATCCCCCCCTCAATACATACACTGTCTCACTACGAGGAATTAGTAAACACATTTGTCCATATTCACACACACATAAACATACACACACACACACACACACACTGTCTCACCACAAGGAATCTGTACATACACGTACATACATACACACATACGTACACACATACTTCCCAAGCTAGATGGAACTAGTATACACATATACTCAGGCAAGAATATAATTTTAACGAATTACCATTTTTAGATATACTCATTAGAAATAAAAACAACCATATAATCACAGATATCTACCATAAACCCACAGACACCCAACAATACCTTCCTTTCAAGAGCCATCACCCCAAAAGTTGCCTAAAATCCATCCCCTATTCCCTAGCACGTTGGGTTTGTACTATAGTGACAGATAAACATCTCCGAAAAACCCGCTTAGAAGAACTCCATAAAACTCTAAAAAAACGAGGCTA
>OZ038510.1:68902341-68957341 GCA_964036315.1 Acanthosepion esculentum
ACTAAGACTGAGAGAGAGAGAGAGAGAGAGAGAGAGAGAGAAAGAGACATGACGAAACTCAGATAGATGGATAAATTGATAGATAGATAGATAGATAGATAGATAGATAGATTGTCCTTATTCTTCGTTGTCACAAGTGCTTTCGGTCACTTTTTTAGTCAAGGGAGTTTTTTGTTTTCGTCTTTGTTAATTTTTCATCATGTTTGACTGTTTAAGATGTATTTTATTTTTATGTTGTTTTGAATAAATTTAAGAGCGTTTATTTCGTGCCTTCGCCTGTTGAGCGCGGCTTGAATCCGAGTGGACATCTTCCTATTTAAAAAAAATAAAAATAAATAAAAACTTCAACAGACCATACAGCGATGTCCTATATATAAAACGGTGAAAGGACAGTTGCGTATCTGTTCATTTGCGTCCCTGGACAATTGCGTACGTCTGATAATTTTTTTAAAGAGTTGTTTAATTTAGAAATGTCCCCACTAATACCTTTAATTACTCTTAAAAAGCAGAAAGGCAGTTACCATACATAAAAAAGAGAGAAAAATGTCTTTTTTAAAGCAAGAGAAAATTAAGCTCGCCGTTTCACTTCACTCCAGCGGTGCATACCACACACATCGAATAGATTCTGGATTTTATAAATCATATTTTTATTTGGAAGTTCCGAAAATCAAACTCTGGTGGAAAAATATTTGTGGACGAGGAAAATTACAGCTACCACTGTCATATGAAAAACATCGGTGAAATAAAAACATTCAAGTTCTCTTTAGCTTGGAATTTAAAGTTTTCTTGCAGATGTGAATTGAAATTTCCTTCAGTTTTCCTTCAGCTTGGAATTCGATATTTTCTTTTAGTATCCCTTGTGCTTGGAATACCAAGTTTTACATCAGCTTGAAATTCAAATATTTCCCTCAGTTTGGAATTCAGAGTTTTTCGTCATTTTTTTCCCCTTCAGATAGGAACTTAATCTTTTGCTTCGGTTTTCCTTCAGACTTCAATATTTTTCGTTCAGTTTTCTTTCAGCTTGGAATTGAATTTTTCCACCGGCTTTCCTTCAGCTAGGAATTCAACGTTCTCCTTCAGTTTTCCTTCAATTTGGATTCAAAGTTTTCCTTCGGCTTGGTATGAAAGTCTTCCATTAGTTTTCCTTAAACTTGGAATGAAATGTTTTCATTCATTTTACCTTCAGTTTGGAATTCAGAGTTTTCCCTCAGCTTCGAATTGAATGTTTTTCTTCAGTTTTCGATCAGCATTGATTTCCAAATTTTCCATTTGATTTCCTTCAACTTGAAATTCAATGTTATCCTTCAGTTTTCCTTCCGGCTGGAACTGAATATTTTCCTTCAGTTCTCCTGCTTGTAATTCAAAGTTTTCCTTCAGCTTCGAATTGAAAGTTTTCCTTGCCAACGAAAGCAAGACCCTGCTGTTTAATCCACACTTGAGCTGGGGAATAAAGTGCTAGGTCCATACCGTTCCCAAACGCATTGGATGGAAATCTAATTTAGTATACTAAAAACAGTAAGCTATATATTCTGCTGCTATGTTCTCGAATACCTTAAGTCCATCTCAGAAGAGCTTAGAGAGAATGAAAATCAACCTTCACAAAGGAAGATGAATTAGACGAGAACAAAAAAATAACTTCTTGTCAGAACAAGAGTCGGTCATATTTTGTCGAACTCTCAGCAGACGAAAACATAAAAAGAATGACAATGTACATCACGAATTAAAATCGCTTGAACAACAAATGGAATCATCGGTCATCCACATCTTATATTAGATCATTGCAAATGTTCAAGCCCGATTTTCATTGTGATTATAAAATGGACGCAACTTGACTTTGGCGTGTCTTTTGGCGTCCATTTTTGGTGTGTTCCACATTGGAAAGTTTCATCATTCACATGCAAGTTAGATTTTATTCAATGTTGGTGTTTTGTCTGAAAAAGATGGAGGATGAAAAATTGTACGTCTACGAAACATCTAGGAATAAAAAAAAAACAAAATAAAAGAAAACGAAACAAAAATAAAAACACATTTGATTTTTTATTCAGACCACATCTACCTGATTAACAAGCATTACGGATTTTAATATGAAAAAAGAAAAAAAAAAAAAAAGAAAAAAAAAAAAACAACACAGATCTTTGATTTCATTCTGACCTGAAGACGCCTATCAGACGAAGATGAAACACGTTGGGTCCTGCCACTCAGGGACAAATGGCACAGTGTATAAAGGCGTTAGATAGATCCAGTGACAAGACACAAAGAGTGTGAGTTCAATACTCGGCTAACGCAGTGGAGAACTTGGAGACGGGAATTATCAGTAGATAACTGATAACTGACATCCATTAAACATGGCACGTGGAACTAGAACAGTTTACCCCAGTGAGCGAAATAAAGGGTTCAGTTCGACATTCCAACCACCTGAAGAAGGCCCCAGCGTATAACGGCCGAAACGTTGTAATAAATATGGCGTCAAAGATGAGGACAATAGTCCGAATAATGTATATAATGTCTATTTAGTTGTTTTTTTAATTTTTTTTTTATCTGGCATGCTGTTGTAATTTAGATTGAATTTTATTTAATCGTTACCCAGGATTTCTACCTGTCTCTCCACCGAACCGGTGTATCTTTCCACAGAATAAAGTTCCGTGCATATCAAACAACTTCTGATCGCATTTCCAATGCGGGATTCATCGATGTCTTCATGACGTTGAGTCTGTATAGGATATAAATGATTTAATGTCTCGACATGCATCCAAAAACAATTTTCTGAAAAGAAAGAAAGAAAAAAAAAATAGAAAGCGAATAAATGAAAATTTAAAAAAAAAGAAAAACAAACGAAACTCACTGCCATCAGCTGGTCTCTGTTCTCAATGAAATATTTTGTTTAGAACTTCCAAATGCGATTTGCAAATTCTCAAGCAGAAGTTTTGAACACCTGCCCGAGGACTAGCGCTGATGCGATTTAATCATTATTTTATTACATATTACACTGTGTTATAATACGTTGAAAGAGACGAGGATGTTTGAATATGAAAATAAAATACCAAAGACACACAGAAACAAATAAATAATCTTTTCAGAAGTAAGCTTTTCCAGTATATATTCAGCTCGATCAGATAACTATCATTGGATTAAATAAATCATTTGATTTCTTTTTTGTCTTTCAGAAAGCGATTCTCGTTTCAAATCTCGTTCGATAACATTGCCACGTTACTTGGATTTTCAAGCTTTTTGATATCAATCTATCTGAACGCGTAGATAAATATATTTGTTGAGGTCAATATTCATCAATTTTTAAAAGAATCTTGACTACTGACAAAAAAAGCATTTTGGTCGTCAAATGATGAAAGAACTTAAAAGATAAAACTGAAATCTATCTATCTATCTATCTATCTATCTATCTATCTATTTCAGTCAATTCATTTCTTTCTTTCTTTCTTTCTTTCTAAGTCTATTCAATTTCTTTCTATCTATCTATCTATATATATCTATGTCAGCCTGTTCATTCTTTCTTTTTTCTTTCTATCTATCTCAGTCTAGTCATTTATATATATCAGCCTGTTCATTTCTTTCTTTCTTTATATCTATCTATCTATCTATCTATCTATCTATCTATCTATCTATCTATCTATCTATCTATCTTTTTCAGTCTGTTCATATCTATCTATCTATCTATCTATCTATCTCAGTCTATTCATTTCTTTCTTTCTTTGTCTGTTCATATCTATCTATCTATCTATCTATATATATATATATATATATATATATATATATATATCTATCTATCTATCTATATATATATATATATATATATATATATATATATATATATATATATATATATCAGCCCGTTCATTTCTTCCTATCTCTCTATCTATCTATCTATCTATCTCAGTCTATTTATTTCATTCTATCAAAACGATCTATCTCAGTCTGTTCATTGCTTTCTTTCTTTCTTTCTTTCTTTCTTTCTTTCTTTGTTCATATCTATCTATCTATCTATCTATCTATCTATCTATCTATCTATCTATCTATCTCAACGACCAAATCACGTTGAAACACAGGTTCTTATGCCGGTGGAAACAGAGAGTGCATACCCATTGGCACTAATTTTCTAACCTTAAGCTAAAACACCAGACTGCGCTTTCAAAACAATTTTGGCAATTGAAGAAAAAAGGTTTGAGCCTACAGATAGTTTGAAAAATGATAGGTTCCGCACGTTCTCCTAATAGTCTCAGAGACAGGTGTGACTTATGCTTAGAAGAAAAAAATAGAATAATTAAATATAATAATCAAAGCCAACTGTTGAATCAGTGTAACGAATTAGAGTTAAAATGTCGACATAAAAACAAACTCAAATTTCTATAATATGGATTTAACTTAATTAGCTACTATATTTCCATAATCACTCCCCTCTATCTCTTCAAATGTCGGCAGTATAGCCAATTCTAATTTCTATATTTTATTTCCCCCTCTATAACCTCTTTACACTATATCATAATTTATAAACTTTTCCCTACTTTAATATCTTCCCAATCTTCTTTCCATTACCCGCTTACATCTTTTAAATTTATTTTTACACCCGTTGTTAATCCTATTTTAAATTAATATTTCATTCTTCATATAACTCCAAAATAATGTCATAAGGTTAATATTTGTGTTTAGTTTATGAAACTTCTTTCCTTGAAGACAAATACATTCCACTCTCCCCCGCCCCGTGCCTTTGGTCTGACTGAAACATTGAAATGGATAAATTCTGTATTTGTTTTTCGACAGGTTGATTTTTTAAACTTTCACAGTTAAATTTTATTTCCCGCTCCTAACTGTATAGAGACGAATTCAGTCCACACCGGGGCTAATAAGACAGGCGACTGATATCTGCGTCTGCCGAAATAGTTTATCTCCCATGAGAATTAACTGTGGATTTTATTGTTTGTTAAATATATTTCTCTGTATTTATAAATACATTGAGCTCTTTTTGCGTATTAGTTTTAATATTTTATATTACTAGGATCCACTTGGATATTATGCAAAAATATGTGTTACCTTTAATATATATATATATATATATATATATATATATATATATATATATATATAAAGCTCAAACACTAATATTCCATGATTATAATTTATTACACTGGAATTGTAATCACGATCCAATTCATCAGACCTACAAATTCCTTTGTAGCTCTGATGAATTGGATCGTGATTACGATTCCAATGTAATAAATTATGACCATGGACATATATATATATATATATATATATATATATATATATATATATATATATATATATATATATATATATATATATATATGTATATATATATATATATATATTGACCACTAATATTATCAATATATATATATATTGACCACTAATATTATTAATATATATATATATATATTGACAGGCTGTTTCGCTGTTTCACAGCTCATCAGTGCGGCTAGACGTCCGGTTGTCTCTAGCTAGGATCGAAACCCGACTGAATTTGCGTCAGTCAGAACTTCTCCCACTAAGCCGTCAGCGCACGGTCAGGGATGAAGGTGAATTATAGTGGGTTTATTTTTAGATTTAGATAAACACACAGTGACTGACAGTGACTCAATTCTGCCGAAGAGTCGTGCAATATTGGCTTAAATAGTCACTGTTTACAAATTCACACCTCAAACCAGAGAGCTCAACCGAAATTAATTTTTCGGTAGCCAATATTTTTGTCATTCACAGACAGACTGTTTCGCTGTTTCACACACACACACACACACACACACACACACACACACACACACACACACACACACACATATATATATATATATATATATATATATATATATATATATATATATATATATATATATTCCTCACAGGTAACATTTAAATTGTGTAACGTTCAGCCTCAATTCAGCACCTGAAGATTGCGTTGTGGATGAAAATTCCAAGTCGTGCTACCAGGAAGAAAAAAGTGCATATTTATCAATATATACTTTATAGTTCTCTTATATTGCATCGACCACTATTTTATGAACACCAGCATTCAATATGCCATATTATATATATATATATATATATATATATATATATATATATATATATATATATATATATATATATATATATATATGTAAGATAGGTTAGTTAATAAAACAAGGACAATGGAAAAGGTACTAATATAATCAGTACGAAAACTTTTATTGAATATTAACTATATGACTGAAATGAAGCACGGAAAGAAAGGTTTTAAGTCCGGAATTTTCGGACATGCCTGAGTCCTTCATCAAAGGAGCAAGAAATAAACATAGAATAGATGTTTTTGTAGACGATATATTTCCTGGTGGAAATCATATTGTTAGCAAAAAACAGATCTGTCTGATTTCTCGCTGTTCGAAACTTTTTATGAAAATAAACTTAAATTTAAAATTTTGATCGATATAGATATGTTGGCCCAAACTATTATTAGTAGCATGGAGAGTGGGGGAGTAAGATTGTAATCATAGATGAAGAGAATTATAGGTTCGGTGAGGGAGGGGGAAACTTCTCGCATCTTTCCAGTTGTGTGTGTATATATATATATATATATATATATATATATATATGAAAAAATATAGTCTTAAAGTTAGCTGTGTTTATGGGATAAAGTGCTCTATATCAGAGTTAGAGCGTGTGTAAATATAAAAGTGAACATAGAAGTCTTTGAGCTTATCTGTTGGGACAAACGCAGGGGTCATCAGTCAGAAGGAGTCATCTTGCATCATGACAACGCAAGGCCTCACACAGCAGCCCAAACGGTGCAGACCATCAACGAGCTGGGCTGGGGACTGCTCCCTCAGCCCCCTTACAGACCAGACTTTGCCCCTTCAGACTTTCACCTGTTTGGTCCCTTGAAAGCGTTCACGAGAGGCACGAAGTTTAAAAGTGACGATGAAGTCAAAAGTGTTGTGAGCGACTGGCTGAGACATCAATCCAAAGATTTTTACGCTGAGGGAATACGGAAGCTTGTGCACAGATGGGAAACGTGTGTGACAGTGCTGGGAGACTACGTTGAAAAATTAAAAAAAAGTAAGCTTCTATCTGTATTAGAAGTCGTTATACCGAAAAATTCACTTTATTTATTGAATGACCGTCGTATATATATATATATATATATATATATATATATATATATATATATATATATATATATATATATATATATATATATATATATATATATTCCATTTATATATATATATATTTATATATATATATATATATTCCATTTATAATTACAATATATATATATATATTCCATTTATAATTACACACGCTCTATCTCTGATATTGAGCACTTTATCCCATAAATATAGCACACTTTAAGACTATATTTCTTCATATATATATATATATATATATATATATATATATATATATATATATAAATGTATATATGTATATGGGGAGAGATAGATAGATAGATAGATCGATAGATAGAGAGAGAGAGAGAGAGAGAGAGAGAGAGAGAATATACGCTTTAATGGAAAACGCATTAACTGAATATAAATAAATGTGGCAAACAAATAATTACCCGTTTTTTCCATTTTTTTTTTTAATATTAGACATTTTGAATTAATCGGCAACTAAAAAAAATCAGTTTTCAATAAATCTGATTAAATTGAAGAATGTTTTACAAGTATTCATCATCATCATCATCGCCGTCGTCATCATCATCCCCTTGACTTTTCTAATCGTAGGGCGGATCCGAATCTAGAAGCCACACTGAGACTTTCCCCCAACGACAACGGCAGCCATCAGTAGTTCTGTTTCTGTCATAGCTGCCCATTGATTGACATTGTCCAAACAGTTTTTGCGTCGGCGTTCTCACTGACGTCCACCTTCAACGGTGCCTTGCCTGATGGTCTTGCACAGAATGTCGTGCCTTGTAATGCGTCCAAACCACGACATTTTTCTCCGTTTGACAGTGACGAGGAGATGAGCGCCTCCAAGTTATCTACAAGCCCACCGTAAGGATTGGTTTGGTTTGTTTTGTTTTACGGCATATCAACCTCAATGGGTTATTTAATGCCGACAACATTTTTAGGATAGATTCGTATGAATAGAATATGAATTCTTTGGTTTAGATTGGTTTAGTTTATTTTGTTTTACGGCATATCAACCTCAATGGGCTATTTAATGCCGACAACATTTTTATTGCTGGTAATAATTATTCCTTCAAAAATGTATTGCTGGTAATATTTTTTTTCAAAAACGTATTGCTGGTAATAGTTTTTTTTCTCCTTCAAAAATTTATTGCTGATAATTTTTTACAAAGTATTTCTGGTATTAAAACCTATTTTTACACTTTCATAGTGTTTTTACCCCAGTTTCAAGGTTAATTATTTGCCCATAGCAGGGACCCTAACAGGCGCTACCAACCCGGGTCACGGTGGACCTGGGAACACCAGCAATTACGAGGTTGTTCTACGCTCCTCAAAAGATCCTGATCAGAGGCCTTGCTGCTGGATGTAGTTTATCGTCATACCCAGGACAGACCGAAAGGATCATGAATAAGATAAGTTATCTACAAGTCCACCGAAATAATTATGAAGAAACAATAACTCATGTATTATATATGCAATAATCGAAATTTGGTCTATAGAAATTTTATCGCCCGAATCGAAAACGCATTAAACGAATGCTCTTTTAAGCGTTGTATATTTGTGCATTTATAGGATTTATAATATAGAAAACAAAAGTGAAGTTGATGAGACAAATGCAAAATTTATTAACGACGCATTTCGGTCGGCTAATTTCCAAGAACCGCTAATTTGGACAACAGACACTCTAATGGATGTCTCCCTATCGCTAGAATCTTAACCTCTTCACGTCTAAGACCAACGTTATGTATTCTACATATCTTCATAATCTGCACGTTTTATCCCCTTCATTGACTTTTATACAGCAACTTCATTTAGTAATCCTCTACCTTGAGTGGCTCTTTGGCCTTGCATCGAGTGAAAATAATTAATAAATTACAAAACAAATTACCCCTATCTTGAATGGCTCTCGAGATCTCTATTATGTGAACTTTAGGGAAAAAAAAAAAAGACCCCCCAAAAAACAAAAAAAAAACTCAAAGCAGTCATGGCGGCGATAGAGTATTTGGCATTCAACTAATTTTTGCAACTGCTTTAGTTCATTGCTCTTACTCGTGACTTCCGAAACATTTATCAGCAACACGAAGTTCTTATCCACCAGGTAGTAAATCCACAGAGACACTGCTTTGGTAATTTAAGTCTAATTTGCACCAAGTACCTCAAGCCAGGCTTGAACTCTCGACCCTTGGCAAATGTATACCCAAGCTTCAAACTATCAGGCCATATTAGCAAATTAGTTTGAAAAAAAAAAGTTCCATATATACTTCCTGGAATATTTGGCGGAGAAAAAAAAAAGAGAACTTTCTCTGATGGAGCTAAGTATTCAAAGAACATTTCGACTATAATGATAGTTGAAAGGAATCTCATGTGTATGGTCACAAGGTATAAAAAGAAAAGAAAAAGAAAAATGCAAAGGGATAGATAAAAAAAATGGAGGAAAATGAGAGGCAAAAAATATCGTCTGCTAAAGGCTTTAATTTTGACTTCTCTGAAGTTACTGATTCGAAACATTGTGTTTTCTCGTGTCTCCTGACAAGTATCTACTGTTTTTGTTGTTGATAGATTAGAACGAAGAGACAGAGAAAGAGAGAGAGAAAGAGAGCGAGAGAGAGAAAAGGAGCGAGAGAGAGAGGGAGGGAGAGAGAGGGAAATGGCGTATAAACAAGAGTTTGGTGGAGTATCGAAAGGAGAGAAGGAAGTTAAATTAATGTAAATTGCTAAGGAAAGGAAGCGGGGCGGGAGGGTGAAAACAATTAAGAAAGAAAGACAATGTTATAAAGAATAAGGAACAAATAATCCAATAAAGAAAGGCAATAAATGTGTAAATAACTAGAAACAAATCGAAGGGGAGAAGATGAAGAAAGAAAGAAAGAAAGAAAGAAAGAAAGAATGAAAGGAAGCAAAAAAGCAAGCAAGAAAGAAAGAAAGAAAGAAAGAAAAAAGAAAGAAAGAATGAAGGAAGGAAGGAAAGGAAGAAAGCAAGAAATAAAGCAAGAAAGCAAGCAAGAAAGAAAGCAAGAAAGAAGGAAAGCAGGTAAGAAAGAAAAGAAGAAAGCAAACAAGCAAGCAAGAAAGAAAGAAAGGAAGGAAGAAAGAAAGAAAGAAAGAAAGAAAGAGAAAGAAGCATTAATAAAAAAAATAAACCACTAACGAAAAAGGAAAACTCATGAAATTTTAAAGAACGGCAATAATTAACGGAATTATATATATATATATATATATATATATATATATATATATATATATATATATATATATATATATATATATATATATAACATTGAGCACTGTTTTTTCTTACACTATAAAGTATATATAAATATGTATTTATAAACGAACACTCGCTCGTACATTTACCTATATTTATCCTTTTGATTATATATATATATATATATATATATATATATATATATATATATACATATAACAGAGAAACATAATAACAGAGAAAGCAGTAAGATCAGAAAAGAAACAAAATAGAAGAAAATTTGAGAAAGATAGAGGAGAAAAATGAAAATAATATCAAAGAAGAAAAAGAAAAGAAGAAGAAGAAGAAGAAGAAGAAGAAAAGAAGAAGAAGAAGAAGAAGAACAAGAAACAGTAGAAATATAACAAAGGGAATGAGGAAGGAAAAATGGAAAAAGAAAATGTAAAGAAAAAAGATGGCTAAAAGAAAACGAAAAGTAGGTAAAAGGAAGGAATATGAAAGAAAGGGAGAGAGAATGAGAAGAACGGAAAGAAGAAGAAAGCTTCTAAAATCTTTCTCATTCTCTTTTACTACTAGTCGTCTCTTGCATCTTAGTGCCATTATCGCCTTGCTTGAGGTGAATTGATTTTTTTGAAAGAAAGAAAACAAAGGAGAACGAACGGGTGAAATAAATGAAAAGAAAAAGACGATATTGAAAAGGCACAGGCAAGTGGAATAAAAAAAATATTAGAAATTCGATGGCAACTGAATCAAACGAAAAAACAAAACAAACAAAATAAACAAAACGAAAGAAAGGAATAATGAAGAATAAATAAATCAGCAAACAAGGAAAAGAAGACGAATAAGAAACAGAAGAAGAAAGACGAAAGGAATAAAGAAAGAGATAGAAGAAAAAAGTGAAAAACAGATGAAAGGAGAAAGTGAAGTAAGGGTGTAATGGAAAGAAAACGAGACTGAAAATGTTAAGAAAAAAGAAAGAAAGGTGGAAGAATGAAATAATAAAAAGTACTAAAAAAGAGAAAGTGCGAAGAAATATAGAAAAATAAAGAAAGATAAAAATACTAAAGGCTAAAAGAAAGAAAGAAAGAAAGAAAGAAGGAAGGAAAGAAAGAAAGAAAGAAAAGAAAAGAAAAGAAAAGAAAAGAAAAAGACAAGGGAAGAATGAAAACATAAAAATATTAAAAAAGCAAGTGGGAATTATAGAAAAGAAAGAAAACAGATAAGAATTAAAGGCTGACAGAAAGGCTGAAAGAAAGGCTGAAAGAAAGAAAGAAAGAAAGAAAGAAAGAAAAAGACAAGGGAAGAATGAAAACATAAAAATACTAAAAAAGGGAAAGTGGGAATTATTATAGAAAATAAAGAAAATAGATAAGAAGGAAAGGCTGAAAGAAAGAAAGAAAGAAAATAAAAAAAAACGAAATAAAGGAATGAAATGCTAAATTTAACAAAAGCTAAATGGAAGTACATTTATGAATGTAAATTTACCAATGTAAAAAGAAGTAGGAGTGAATGAAAGGATATAGCGGTTAAAGCGAACGTGTTTAAAAATGGTGGACTGGAAGAAAGGCAAAATCAAAAACTGGAGAAAAGAAAAAATGAAGAATTAAAAATAACAACTTAGAAATGTTTTATGAGAAAAACTGGTATAAGGCAGGCGAGACGAAAGGAATGAAGAACGAAAGGGAAGAAAGAAGGACAAGAAAAGGAATAGCAATTAATTCAAAATAAGGCAAGAAATGAGAAAGGGGGGACGAGAAACAATGTAAATCGAAGAAGAAGGATGAACAGTTAATAAAGAAGGGAAAGAAAAAGGAAATCAAAGGAAAAAGTAATAAAGTAGAAAAAGAAGTGTAAAGAAAAAGATGAGAAAGAAAAGAAAGAAGAGAAAACAAGACAGCAATATGAGAAAAGGAAAGGGTGAAAATAAATAGAAAGAAAAAAAGAATTAATGAAAAAGGAAGAACGATTTTTAAAAATGAAGAAAGAAAGAAAAAGAGAGATTAAGACTTAGTTCCGACAAAGAAACAAAGACAAGGAAAAACAAACATAACTTCAGATAGCAGGAAACAAAGAAAAAAATGTGAATGAAACTAAAAAAAAACTGAGAGAAAATTAAGTAAGTAGAAATCGAAGCGAAAAAAGCGAGAAGAGAAAAATAAAAGGAAACGGCAAAAAAATGGAAAGAAAGGGAGAAAAAAAGAAGGAATAAATACATAAAGAAAGAAAGAAAGAAAGGAAGAAATAAAGAAAGACAAAGGAAAGGAAGAAAGGAAGAAAGAAATAATGAAAGGAAGAAAGAAATGAAGGAAGAAAGGAAGAATGAAAGAAATGAAATAAAGGGAGAAAGAAAGAAAAGAAGAAATAAAGAAAGAAAAAGGAAAGGAAGGAAGAAATAATGAAAGAAAGGAAGAAAAGAAGGAAGAAAGAAAGAAAAGAATAGAAAAAGATAAGTGTAAAAAAGAATGAATAAAAAAGAATGAAAAAATAAAAATGACTAAAGAAAGAGAAAGTAAAACTAATGACAGATATAAAACAAAATAATAAAAAAATTAACACTGAAAGAAAGAAAAAAAGAAAGACAGACAGACAGGCAGAAGGAAGGGATGAAATAAAAAAATTCAAAAAATTCAAAAAAAGAAGAAATGAAGCGAAAGAAAAGGAGGAAGAGAAAACAAAAGATAGGAGAAATGTAATTAAAAGAAAGAAGAAACACATAAGGAAAGAGAGAAAGTAAGAAAAGAGAAAGAAAAGATATGAATGAAAAAGAAACAAAATATAAAACAGAATCCAGAAGAGAAAGTGAGAATAAATATAGAACAAAGGAAATTAAGCAAGAAAGAAAGAAAAAAAAGGAATGAAAGAAAGAAAAACCAGAAAAAGAAGCGGAAATGAAAGACATTGAAATCGAAACGATTGAAAAGGAAGGAGGAAAACATATATTGAAAGAATAAATAAATAAAGAAAGAAAAAACAAGGGAAGAATGAAATAATAAAAAGTACTAAAAAAGA
The DNA here is from genome assembly GCA_964036315.1 of Acanthosepion esculentum. Classification (NCBI taxonomy): domain Eukaryota; kingdom Metazoa; phylum Mollusca; class Cephalopoda; order Sepiida; family Sepiidae; genus Acanthosepion; species Acanthosepion esculentum. Next base: position 68,915,695 of record OZ038510.1, read on the forward strand.
GAAAGTGTGGAGAAATATAGAAAAATAAAGAAAGATAGAAAAGTAAAGACTAACAGAAAGAAAGAAGGAAAAAAAGAAAGAAAGAAAGAAAGAAAGTAAAGAAAAGAAAAAGACAAGGGAAGAATGAAAACATAAAAAATACTAAAAAAGAGAAAGTGGGAATTATTATAGAAAAGAAAGAAAACAGATAAGAATTAAAGGCTGAAGGAAAGAAAGAAAGGCTGAAAGAAAGAAAGGCTGAAAGAAAGAAAGGCTGAAAGAAAGAAAGAAAGGATGAAAGAAAGAAAGAAAGTAAGAAAGAAAGAAAGGCTGAAAGAAAGAAAGAAAGAAAGTAAAGAAAAAGACAAGGAAAGAATCAAAACATAAAAATTACTAAAAAAGAGAAAGTAGGAATTATAGATTATAAAGAAAACAGATAAGAATTAAAGACTGAAATAAAGAAAGAAAGAAAGAAAGAAAGAAACAAACAAACAAAAAACAAAAAGAAAGAAAGAATGCGAACGTTATTAAATCTAGAAAAAGAAGTAGAAATGAATGAAATGGAAATAGATGGAAACAAAGGAAGAAAAGAAAAGGAAAAAAAAACATTAACAAAGCAATGAAGCAAAAGAAGAAAAATGCACCGGGAAAGAAAGAAAGAAAAAAAGAAGAAAAATGGAAGGAATGAAAACGAAACGTGAGAAAATAAGATTATATATAGAAAAGGGAACAAATGGTAAGTTGCCAAAATAGACTGCGAAATAAAAAAAGAAAAAAGAAAGAAAGTAAAAAGAAAGCAGAAAGAAAGAAAAAAGAAAGAAGGAAAAACGATAGTAATATTAGAAAAGAATGAAGAAAAGAAGAGGAAACGAAAAGAAAAATGAAAGAAAAAGCTAAGAAACACGTCTAATATGAAAAGAAAATTATAGAAGATAAAGAAAATCACAGAAAGAAAGAACAACAAGAAAAAGAAAGAAAGAAAGAAGAAAAAGAAGAAAAAGAAGAAGAAGAAAAGAACGAAAAAGGAAAAATACAAGGGGAAAAAGAAAGCTTTCGTAAAGAAGACCAAATGGCTATACCTCAGAAACATAAAGCAAAGCGGTAAGCATGAACCCAAACAAGAGAAGAACGAACGAAAACATACAGAAACATGAAAATATATATATATATATATATATATATATATATATATATATATATATATATATATATATATGTATAAAAATAATACGAAAAAACGAAAAAGTAGGAGAAAGAAGATTGTTGTCTTGTGGTAGAATTGTCAAAGTCCCTGCTCTTCTGGGAAATCATGTATAAAATGAGACAATTGATGATAAGGGCGCTTCCAGAGGCAGGAACAATCTGAAATACCTCTCGTACAAATCGAGTTGTACCGGGGAAAACATAATCTTGTCCCACAGTACCTCGGGCGCAGAAGACGCAAAACAAGAAAGAAAGTCACAGAAAGAACGAAATAAGTTTCGAAAAGAAAATATATATATATATATATATGTAGCGTAAAAATAAAAAAGAAAAGTCCGAAAAGCACATACAAAAATAGAATATGAGTGTGTTTCATATTCACGCAATCATTTACAGAATATTCGTCGCAAATGAAAACGGACAAAAAAGAAAAAAAAAATGAAGGAAAATATAAAAGAAAAACGAAGAAGTTTGCTGTGGTGAATTCACCGCCATCTTATTATTTTCCCTCTCACATTAATTTTTGCCGCCATTTTACCATATCTTCGATCTCCGCCATCTTAGAAGGTATACCAACGGTAGCCACAATGAGACTTGCATTACCGGCAACACCGTGACGAACCGCAAGTAATTGAATTTTATTGCGAAAGAAATAATTTACTTTTGAAACAAACGTCCACCAAACTTTCCCTCGTTTAGCAAGATATAAATACAGGGAAAAAAAAGCTATCGGAGCTGCCATTACAGAACTGGATTTCAATCAACGAAGCAATTTATGTTTTTGGTTTCTTCCTCAGAGTAATAAAACCCAATCGCAACTCCACAGGAAGACAAACAAACATCATCTTCATATAATGTGTTATTGATAGAGATGTACCAGATAGGACAACGAAACCTGTTGTTTTTGCTGTTACGACAAGAGAGGCGTTGATAGTGAATTAGGTGAGGTACCGGTTTCAATTCTTGCTTGATTCTATTTCGTCACTTTGCGAAATAAAGGCATAAATTCGTCTTTCTTCAGTTATTGGGACAAATAGCAGGGTAGAGTGGGCTATATTGCCTTGAGGCGACAGCAAGTCTTGGGGAAGGGAAAACCATTTCAAAAAAGAGAGTTGAAGAGATTTGGAAACATTTCGGTTATCTTGCCATGGGCACGACACTTCCGCTATGAATGTATTAAAATGTTGTGCCTCTGCAAATAAAATGCATTATAGGACACACACACACACACACACACACACACACACACACACACACACACACACACACACAGAGGCACATACACGCAGACACACACAGTGTTTCGGATAATCCATTCTAAACGTACACAATGGATATGGAACGAGAAACGGCTCTTATTCTCATTGTAGTACACCTTGTACTCCAGTGCTGTTCGATAAAAGTGACTCACCTAATTGTTTATAACTAAATGTTCTCTTTCCGATGAAACAAAAGTTGAGCTAAATTCAAAGGACAAGCGATCTAAAATCCGAAGAAGAAGCTTTGAAAGCTCTTTGAATTTAGCAGTAAGTACTGTCAAGCAACCGTTCAGTATAATGTTCTGGGGATGCTTTTCTTTTCATGGAACTGGTTTCTTAAAACCTATTGAAAAGACACTCAGGAGCGAGCAGTACGCGAGAATTTTAGAGTCTTGTCTGCTCCCTTCTGCTGAAAGGGTGCAAATCGACCCCACCAAGCTCATTTTTATGCAGGATAATGCACCCTGTTACAAATCAAAAATGATGAAGGAATACTTTGATGAGAAGCAGGTGAGCGTTATGACATGGCCGCCCCAATCTCCTGACCTCAACCCCATAGAAAACTTATGGAGCATTATAAAGTACAGGCTCGCGAGAAAGCAGTTGAGCAACAAAGAGAATTTGATTGTGAATTTCATATCCGAATGGAATTCAATGCTTGGAGATGAGATTTGCCAGAACCTAATCAAGTCAATGCCAAAAAGGATTGAAAAGGTTATTCAAAATAAAGGAGGACCCATAGATTATTAAATATTTCGAACTATATTACCTATTATAAATAAATTATACCTCTATTATTCTTTATTTAAAGCTGTTCGGTTATGTTTCTATTGATTACTAGTTGCAGGAAATAAGTGAGTCACTCTTTTTGCACAGAGTTTTTCCCTAAATCTCATTTATATCCCAAATTATAATTATCAATAGAATACCTTAGGGTGAGTAAACTTTTTTAATAGGTGGTCGGGAAGGGGTCTTTATATTAGTAAGATTAAAAATTAGTTTGACCCCCAAAAACAAGAGGCGAAAAAAAATTTTAAGTAAAAAAAAATATCAGGTGAGTCACTTTTATCAAACAACACTGTACATAGCTTATATAGAATTTGCCTTACGTTAATGGAAATAAAACTAGCCAAATAATATATGAGTTCTGTCGGTCACTTATGTGTCATGCGTGATACACGCTTAGGCGATCATGTATCTTTCAATACATGACTGACGAGGCAGATTTTATTTTTCACCGCAATAGGTTGCCATCTCTTTCTGTGGTAGGCGAGTTGCCATCCACGGATATAGAACACAGTATGTCCAGCTATTTATCCATTGCTATTTAGAACAAGAAGATTCATGCCTTTCCCAAGTGTTATAGTACGTAATAGAATTCGAACTCGGCTCTCCGATTCCTCAATCCGAGCCGCTATCTCCACTGTACCTCTTATATATGAGTTATTATTTATTTCTTTTTGCTTTACTCTTATGTATTAACCCTTTCTCTATGTAACAGGGAGAAGTGCCTTTGAAGCAAAAGAAGAGACGGTAGAACTTTAAATAGGGAGCCACTTCAAATATCTTGTCCCGATTATCAGTTCCAGAATATAATTAATTTCAAGATCATCACAGACAATGACAGCGGTTGCAAAACTAAAAAAAAAAAAAATAATCAAACATCTGTAAAGACAGGTACATCTACCTGGGATCATAGATCAGACAGTTGTGTGCAATGGAATTATTTTTTTCTTCAAAAATCTTTCTGTACACCTTCGAATTTTGGACATTACAAGAAGAATAACAGCGAAGAAAGGCAAGAATTTGAAATGAGATTCTTCAGAACCAATTTAAGCAGCCTTTACACAGACCGCGCCAATAATTACGTAGTGTAAGACACTAAGAATCAGCTCCATTGTAAGACCTCCCAATCACCGTCAAGAAGGGAAATTTGAAATGGCATAGACGCATCATAGGAGCCGGCAACTTTTCCATAGCCATACTAGAAGGTACGAATTTTGACAAAAAAAAAAGGAAAAAAAAAGAAGAAAATGAAGAAGGTAACAAAAGGAAAAAAATATACAGACAGACTCTGAGCGGACAGAAATTTCATTGACAGAGACACAGACATTAGATGACAACCTAGACAAAACGTGAGAGTTTATAAATTACGCAACGACATTACGACCACACTAAGTAATCAGGCTGATAATGTGGAGAGCGAGAATGCATTACACAACGTTATTGTATTATAAACGTTATTGCAAAAAGCGAAATATAAAGAATCGATACGGTATTCCAAACAATTTGCATTCACAATAAGCTTCTCCACATGTATAAAGGTCAACCAAAAAGACTGAACTACTGATAAAGGCTGTAGATTGGTTTCTTTTTTTTTACGGCATATCAATCTCAATGGGTTATAGTTTCTCATTACGGGTCCTAGAAATATCAGCTGCCTTTTCCTGATGTTAACTATAAGCTTCCTCTTTGTTTACATCCTCTCCAAAACCTCATCGTTGCTCACATGTTCGGTCCATGTTATCCTTAGTATCCTTCTGTAGAAACATACCTCCGTTGCCTCGAGTCTCCTCTATCTTTGAGGAGACCGCCCAACATTAGGAGGGCAGATATCACGTAGCAGTTCAGTGGGTATTATTAATTTATTAAGTTTTTTAGGATATTTTCGTTTTGTTTATAATTAGAATGCATTTGGTTGTGAAATAAAAGATTAATATGTTTGGGGTTAGTTGAAGCAGTATTCGATTTGCTTTTTATTAGCATTACTGATAGAACATCTTATTTGTTTATTTGTTGATAAACAAATAAGATGTTCTATCAGTAATTAGGAATGGTTAGGAATTAAGAAGAAAACAATATGTATCAACACAGTAATTTTCTCTCTTCTTTTAAAATTCTTTCTTTTATCTGCCGTGTCTCTTCAGGCGATCGTGGCTCTCCACTTCACCCTATCTCTTGTAGTTCTCAACATATTTTGCCCTTTTGCTACTTCTTACAGACCCTGTTCTGACAGCCACTTGCTTAACCTCACTATGTTACGCAATGCTTTCCCTTGTCTCTCTTTCCCTCTATCCGCCCTGTGAGTATCAGGTTTTCTAAGCTTTCCTTTCTCATTACGTGTCCCAGAAATTTTAGCTGCCTTTTCCTGATGTTAATTATAAGCTTCCTCCTTTTTTGCATCATCTTCAAAACCTCATCGTTGCTCACACGCTCTGTCCATGATATCCATACTAGCCTTCTCTCCGTCCTTCTATTCGACCTGTGAGTATCAGACTCTCCAAGCCCTCTTTTCTCATTATATGTCCCAGAAATTTCAGCTGCCACTTCCTGATGTTAAGTATAGGTTTCCTCCTTGTTTGCATCCTCTCCAAAACCTCATCGTTGATCACATATTCGGTCCATGGTATCCTTAGCATCCTTCTGTAGAATTATACCTCCGTTGCCTCGAGTCTCTTCTTCATCCAACATTCACTGCCGTACAGTCATCATTCTTAATTTCATATCAATTCGATTGCCTGTATCCAACTAATAAGAAAGAGGATCATTTTCTTTAATAAAATTTTCTTTTTTTATGCGCCGTGTCTCTGTGTAGGCGATCATGGTCCTCCACCTCCTCCTGCCACATGTAGCTGTCAATAAGTTTTGTCTTTTTGCTACTTTTACCACACTCTATTCTGGCATCTAATTGCTTAACCCCGCCAGATGTCATGCGTTGCTTTCCCTTGTCTCTCTTTCCCTCTATTCGACCTGCGAGTATCAGATTCCCCAAGCCCTTCTTTTTCAATACGTGTCCCCGAAATTTAAACTGCCCCTTCCTGATGTCAAGTATGAGCCTCCTCTTGTTTGCATCCTCTCCAAAACCTCACATGTTGCTCACATATTCGGTCCATGGTATCCTTAGCATCCTTCTGTAGAACCATACATTCGTTGCCTCATGTCTCTTCTTCATCTTTGAGGAGACCGCCCAACATTCACTGCTGTAAAGGAGAACATAATTATCATTCTTATTTTCATATCAATTCAATTGCCTGTATCCAACTCGTAAGAAAGAGAATTATTTTGTTAGTAATACTTTCGACGATCTCAACGGTCAAACGTTAATTTAAGATAAATAGACATGAAGACAGAATTCCTTACAGCAATGTTTTTACATATATATATATATATATATATATATCCTTGTGCAAATTAATTGAAACAAAACGAATAATTCCGTTATTATTTAACGTTTCGTATTTTTCCAATGAAACATGACTCATGTGCACATGTTAGTACTTCGTCTGTCCATTCCACAAAGTCGTTCCTTGCAGATTGACCACAGATTCTCGATTGGATTTAAATACGGAGAGTTCCCGGACCAGTCGATATTACCCTGATTTGCGAACTGGTAATGCTTGCCAGTGTGTTCATGAAGGGTTATAATTTTCGTACGCTTCCTTAGAGTAACGTCTAATGCAGACAATGGCCGTGGGACAACTAATCGACAACCGAGACAGTAGTGTCTGTGTGTGATAAAAATCTGATCCAATCAGGGATGACGTAATATTTTTCAAGGCCGAATAAATTTTATCATACACCCCCAAAAATACATTACTGCATACCATTATAAATGACCTAATCAGAGGCGAAAATACAAATCGATTACACACTGTCATTCCTGTGGGTCTAAAAGCGTATGTTGAAAGAAAGGAAACTAAAGTGGTTGTTTTAGTTAATTTGCACAAGGGTTTATATATATATATATATATATATATATATATATATATATATATATATATATATATGTATAGTAATTTTCCAAGCGTAGCACAGATATGGCACAAGGCCGAAAGTATGGGTCACTCCGTCGTAATTGATTTAGCGAGACAAGCTTGTTAACCATTAAACCACCTCAAGGTGTCCATATATATATATATATATATATATATATATATATATATATATATATATATATATACATATATGTATATATATATATATGTGTGTGTGTGTGTGTGTGTGTGTGTGACACAGGGGAAAGTGTCTCTTTCATATTAAATCATGAAACAGACGGTCGTCACTCAGTATTGAGCACTTTCCCTAAAAATGTAGCATACATTAAAACTATATTTTTATCGCACACGCTCACACCCATATATGAAATGAATATATATATATATATATATATATATATATATATATATATATATATATATATATATATGCATGAAGTGAACATTGGAGTCAACACTCAGAGGCGACAGGCTGTTTCATGCTAGCCGCTATCGTCAGGCCGCAAATCTTGATTTTTCCTCGACTATTTATATATAAAGAGTCTGTGGTGCATTGTGGGTAATTGCGGGAGTGGTTTCTTTAATTATTTGCTTGGGTTAATTTATTTGTTATTTATTTTCATTTTGTATTAACCCAAAACAAATAAATAATTAAATAAACAAACAAGCCACTCCCGTAAAAATAGCCGCCGAAATAGATTACCCACAATGTACCACTGACCCATGTATATAAATAGTCGAGGAAAAACCTAACATTCGCAGGCTGACGATTGCGCCTAGCAGGAAACAGCCTGTCGCCTCTGAGTGTTGAGTTAAATGTTCACTTTTATAATTATATTTCCATACGCTCTCTCTCTCTCTCTCTCTCTCTCTCTATATATATATATATATATATATATATATATATATATATATATATATATATATGTATGTATAATGAGTGATATAAATATACATTGAACTTAGAAATATACGAAGATAGGTTGAAAAGATCAGTATTAACCCGCTTAGCCTAAATCTGACTAACTTAACAAAACCAAGTAATTATAGAAATGCTTCTTGTTGGAAGAGTGAAATTTTTAAGAACTCTTCGTACATTTAGGAGAAGGACTAGAGGAAGAAGTTTGTCAATGAGACGACGACGATGACGAAGAAGAACATAATGAACAACAACGGCGAAAAAAAGAAGACGTAAAATAATAATGAATCTAATTATAACAATAATAGTGAGAAGAGACAGGAGACGAAGGTAGAAAAGGAGAAAACGGCGAAGAAGGGCAATCATAATAATAATAATAATAATAATGATGATGATAATAGTGAGAAGAAAAATGTGTAGAAAGAGAAAGCGAAGGTAGCTAAGAAGAAGACATCGAAGAAGGACAATAATAATAATAATAATAATCATAATAATAATAATAATAGTGAGAAGAAAAAGGAGATAAAGAAAACGAAGGTAGCAAAGATGAAGACGGCGAAGAAGGAAAATAATAATAATAATAACAATAATAGTGAGAAAATGAAGAAAACAACAATATCCAAAAAGAGGGTGAAAAAAGGCAATAATAATAATAATGAGAAGAAAAAGATGTAGAAGGTGAAGTCGAAGGTAGCCAAGAAGAAGACGGCGAAGAAGGACAATAATAATAATATTAATATTAATAATAATAATAATAAAAATAGTGAGAAGAAAAAGGAGATAAAGAAAAAGAAGACGAAGGTAGCGAAGATGAAGACGGCGAAGAAGGAAAATAATAATAATAATAATAATAGTGAGAAAATGAAGAAGAAAACAACAATATCCAAAAAGAGCGTGAATAAAGGCAATAATAATAATAATAATAATAATAATAATAATAATAATAATAATAATTATAGTAATAATGAGAAGAAAAAATAGATGTAGAAGGAGAAGACGAAGGTAGCCAAGAAGAAGACGACGAAGAAGAAGACCAACAACAATAATAATAATAATAACAATAAAGAGATGAAAAAGAAGTTGTAGAAGACGAATTTAAGGAAGAAGACGTCGAAAAAGTACAATAATAATAATAATTATTATTAAAGAAAAAGCAGATGTAGAAGAATAACAAGATGATAATAATAATACTACTACTAATAATAATAATATGAAAAAGAAAAAAGAAAAAGAAAAGGAGGAATGAGAGGAAGAAGAGGAAATATAGAAGAAAAATACGAGGCGAAGAAGAAAATGGAAATGATAATTTTAATAGATTAGTGAGAAAACAAAAGGATAGCCAATATTATTATTATTATTATTATTATTATTATTATTATTATTATTAATAGTGATAAGAAAATGCATGCATAGAATGAGAAAACGAATTTAGGCAAGACAGCGAATAATAATAATAATAATCTCAGATTGGCAAATTAAAATCATAAAGCCAAGTGCAATCTCCCTTCAGACATCTACTAAAAATCAATCTTATGTAGCGAGAAATGCCCACTGGCCCCCAAACGGTTGATAGTCCACATCAAACGAACCAGCAACCACCAAACCCTTAAACCCTACCTTTTCCTATCAATGATGAACAACAAAGTAAATGTGTACCTTATTGTCACATGTCCAGCTCGTTTGCAAACAACCATGTCGTTATATCTAATGATGTGACCGTTAGGGACTTGACAAAAGAACGGGTCCTAAAAAAAAATATGGAGGGAGAATTATTATTACCGTTGGGTAGGGATTTTTTTTCTTTTGCCAAACGGCATGTCCATATTCTTGAATTTGGTATTTTTATTTTGTTTTTGTTGTTGTTGTTGCTGTTGTTATTATTATTATTATTATTATTATTGTTATCATTATTATTATTATTATTATTATTATTATTATTATTATTATTAACGCGTTCGCCTTTCGGTCATTGTCCTGTCGATTCTCATTCTGCCCGTTTCTTTTTCTTCCTCTTATTTGGACGGCTTTGATGTCGGCAAAACAAACATGGCCACCGTCCATATTTTGAACGCTGCTAATTGCGTAGCATACACTCGCAGAAAAAAAAAAAGAAGGTAAAACGTATTAGCGTTTCTACTACCGCGGATGATAATAATAAATTATACAATGGAAACGACGATAATAATGAAGACATTGCTAACGAGAGAAGTAATAAAAATGAATGGTTCTAAGTAGAGCGAGGACAATTAAAAATGATTTATATGTCGATGACGACGTCAGAGAAGAGGACGGTAAAGAGAAGGTAATGAAATTAGTGGCTGTATTACTAACGATATCTTACACGTATCCGAAATAGTAATAACTTGGAATAGGCATAATAGAAGAAATAATACGACAAATATGGACGAGACAAATAGAGGGAAACAAATTAAAATCATCACGAAAAAGTATTAAATGCATCAACTAATAGAAATAGTTAGAAGAAAAAAGAGATGTAGAAGAAGACGAAGTTAGCCAAGAAGACGGCGAAAAAGGACAATAATAATAATAATAATTGGGAGAAGAAAAAGGAGATGTAGAAGATGAATGTAGCCCAGAAGAATAGGGCCAATGATAATAATAATAATAACAGTAATAATAATGATTATAATGGGAAGAAAAAGGAGATGTAGAAGGTGAACACGAAGGTAGCCAAGAGAAAGACGATGAAGAAGCACAATAATAATAATAATAATAATAATAATAATAATAATAATTGTGAGAAAATTAAGATGTAGAAGAAGAACGCGATATCCTAAAAGACGGTGAAAAGACGATAATAATAATAATAATAATAATAATAATAATGAGAAGGAAACGAAGGTAAGCAAAAAGAAAACAGCGAAGAAAGACAATAATAATAATGATAATAATAATAATAGTGAGAAGAAAAAAGAGATGTACAAGGAGAAGACGAAGGTAGCCAATGAAGAAGCCGTCGAAGAAGGACAACAATAATAATAATAATAAAAGAAAAAGCAGATGTATAAGAATAACAAGAAGATAATAATGATAATAATATGAATAAGAAGGAGAAAAGAAAAAGAAAAAAAAAATAAGCAAGCGCTGGGAGAGGAAGAAGAGGAAGTATAGAAGAAAAATACGCTAAAAATATCGAGGACAATTAAAAATGATTTATATGTCGATGACGACGCCAGGGAAGAGGACGGCAAAGAGAAGGTAATGAAATTAGTGGCTGTATTACTAACGATATCTTACACGTATCCGAAATAGTAATAACTTAGAATAGGCATAATAGAAGAAATAATACGACAATATGAACGAGACAAATAGAGGGAAACAAATTAAAATCATCACGAAAAAGTATTAAATACATCAACTGCCATGACAAAAATAATAAATAAGAGCAATAAGCAATTAAAGCCACAAATAACAAGACGGTATCGATAACGTTCTAGGTTCTAGGGGCAAAATAAAATATTTCAAACGAATTTCAAGAATCTTTTTACAGAAAACCGGAAAAGAAATGATAGAATTCAAAATGCTTCCATCTTTGGAAGAATCGCAAAAATATTGGTAGAATATTTAGAGCAATCCAAAGGAATATAACCCCAATACGGAATGGATCAAATGAAAACAAGAAAGAATGAAGGATAAACCTGTGCAAGAATGGGAAAATATAACTAAGAATAATTTTTGGAAAACTCTAACAAAATCCCCCAAACCGATATCCTCAGAAAAATGACTAGGTACCAATCTTTTGGCTCTATCATCTCTTATAATTCCTTAACACACTTGCACAAACGTTGTCAATGCGAATTAATAACCCACAATGAAATTCCAGAATGGATCACTAAAGGTATGTATTTACTTGACGCCCCACTGAGTCAGGATGTGACACAAGGTCGGTTTTAATGTGGGGAACCCGAGTGTTTTCACTCGGGCCACTGGTCTTAACTGGTCTTAGCTTGCCAGGTAAGTATCATTGAAGGTATTATATATATGCTACCAAAAATGGGTGAAAGTTTGATCCAAAAATCATAGGCCAATAACATGTCTGTTCACCACGTACAAATTGATCACGCCTTTCCTGACTAACTGTACTCATTTCTCAGTGAAAACAACATTCTTCCCTGATTCAGAAGGGATGTCGAAGAGGTTCATAAATTTGCAAAGATCAATTACTAATAAATAAAAGGATCCTGGAAAATTGCAGTCCAATGGTAGAAATCTCAGTACAGCTTTGATAGATTATCATAAAGATTTTGATAGTGTGCCACACTCTTGGAGATTTAACGTTTTGGAAATATACAGTTTTCTTGGTGACAGTAAATTTCCTTAATCATAGCGCAAGACAGTGGAAAACAACATATTGCATGGGACTGTGAAAAATATCATATAGGGAGAAACTACCGACACCGAGGTTCAAACGTGACAATCTGGATTATTGAATATATGTTTCCCGCCAGGTGTATAAATAGCTGTGTCAGGCTACTGACTGCAGTGATTATTGAGTGACTATTGAGTGTAACTATCCAGTCGAATTAGTGTGAATTATTTTGCGTTGGTGATTTGTGTTTTGATTTAGGATTTAACGGATGTTAAATCCAGCCGCGCTACTAACAAAGTATTCCCTGAAATGATTACATTTGGTTGACTTTTACTTCTTTGTTCTTGTTAAGTATTTATTTGCGGTTGTAATTAAATACTGTTTTATTTTAACATTGGAGTCTTGAGTTATACTTAATTATTAACGGCCATCGTATCGTCACAAAACCAGTGAAAATGTCACAGCTTCCCTATTTGAATTTTCTGATGAATCTTTTTTTAAGTGAATGTTTGAATGAGCATATGACATAGAGACAATAAAATATCCGTAGAAATTCACTAACGTGTCGCTAAACATTTGAGCTTAACGACTTTAACAAAATATAGCAATAACAATGATATATATACTGGATATCAGCTTGGATTGAGGAATCGGAGAGCCGAGTTCGAATTCCAGTCGAATCTATTGCATTCACTTACGTGTTATTACCCTTGGGAAAGGTGTGAATACTCTTCTTCTCCCTCCGGCTATGGGTAAATAGCAGACAGACTGGGTTCTATAGCCTTGGATGGCAACTGGTCCAGGAGAAGGACAACTCTGAATTCAAACCCTGAGTGGATCCCCAAAGGAGGATGGACGGCACTTTGTGCTACCTTCCGGCAACTCCTGCAGCCGCGTTGGTACCAATCTGTATTGGTTTATCATCTCTTTTGGACTCTGCTAGCAAGGCCGAGAGGGGGAACTAGACGCCCGGGCAGCCCTAGTTCTCTATATGTCCCGGCAAGGCTCGACGACAACAATATGCTGGTCGGTATTTTAAGAAGTATGGAGGTACAAATGAAAAGATTTGAAATTGAAAACTTTTTGTATTTTACTGAAATAGGCGTTAAACACTTCTATCTTCTATTTCTTTTTTATTTCTTTTTCTAACTGAAACCAAGTAGTGCCTTTTCCCTCTTTATATGCGATAAAAACCGATTAGTCCATAATTTATGACGTACTGGCAGGGTGTAATGGTCGTGCGAACTACCGAAGAGATTAACAAACGTAATTACAATAGGATAATAATAATTTGCATTTTAACGCATGCAATCAAACTAGAAAACAAAAATATCGTAATTTAAATTTAGAAACTATATAATGTTACATAAAATATATAATTTGATATACAATTCAGTAATTTGATAGAATAAAAAATATATAACAATGTAAGATTTACAAATACTTAAATTTAATATTAAAGCAAAATTTCATATCATATCATATATAATAAATTTAGAATTCAATATTCTTTTAATCATTTCATCCCAAGCAAGGCAATAAATCTACTAAGACGCAAGGAGTTACTGAGTGTGAAAGAATATGAGAAAAAGAAAAACACTATTAAGGAGAGAGAACAATAAAAGGAGAGGAATTAAGAAGACAGAAGATAACGATTGACATTGCATTTAATCATTTCATCCCAAGCAAGGCAATAAATCTACTAAGACGCAAGGAGTTACTGAGTGTGAAAGAATATGAGAAAAAGAAAAACATTATTAAGGAGAGAGAACAATAAAAAAAGAGGAATTAATAAGACAGAAGATAACGATTGACATTGCATTTAATCATTTCATCCCAAGCAATGCAATAAATCTATGAAGATGCAATGAGTTACTGAGTGTGAAAGAATATGAGAAAAAGAAAAACACTATTAAGGAGAGAGAACAATAAAAGAAGAGGAATTAAGAAGACAGAAGATAACGATTGACATTGCATTTAATCATTTCATCCCAAGCAAGGCAATAAATCTACTAAGACGCAAGGAGTTACTGAGTGTGAAAGAATATGAGAAAAAGAAAAACATTATTAAGGAGAGAGAACAATAAAAAAAGAGGAATTAATAAGACAGAAGATAACGATTGACATTGCATTTAATCATTTCATCCCAAGCAAGGCAATAAATCTACTAAGACGCAAGGAGTTACTGAGTGTGAAATAATATGAGAAAAAGAAAAACACCATTAAGGAGAGAGAACAATAAAAGAAGAGGAATTAAGAAGACAGAAGATAACGATTGACATTGCATTTAATCATTTCATCCCAAGCAATGCAATAAATCTATGAAGATGCAATGAGTTACTGAGTGTGAAAGAATATGAGAAAAAGAAAAACATTATTAAGGAGAGAGAACAATAAAAGAAGAGGAATTAAGAAGAAGATAACGCTTGACATTGCATTTAATCATTTCATCCCAAGCAAGGCAATAAATCTACTAAGACGCAAGGAGTTACTGAGTGTGAAATAATATGAGAAAAAGAAAAACACCATTAAGGAGAGAGAACAATAAAAGAAGAGGAATTAAGAAGACAGAAGATAACGATTGACATTGCATTTAATCATTTCATCCCAAGTAAGGCAATAAATCTACTAAGACGTAAGGAGTTACTGAGTGTGAAAGAATATGAGAAAAAGAAAAACATTTTTAAAGAGATAGGGCAATAAAAGAACACAAATTAAGAAGACAGAAGGACACGGGTGACATTGAATTTAGATTTTTGTATATATTATAGGGATCTGGGAAAAATCATCTTGGGATTCAGTTCCACAAAGTAGCGGTTTAACTTTTACTAATTACTGAATATTATATACTAGCAGCATGGCCCGGCGTTGACCGTGCTTGATTCAAAAATCGTACCACTCATACAGCAATCGCTATCACTTGACTAAAAATATTTTTGCCCCTCCTTTCCTTTAAAGGAGTGCCCTTGGCCGTGCTGATGTTGCTACATGCCTTACTTCTTGCCTATCTCACACTGCGAATTTTTTCTAAGCTCTATACTAAACATTAAACCTGTTACGAAAAAAGAACTAAACAAAATGAACACAAAACGATCATCTTTTAAAAAAGGACTCTTAACTGGAAAAACCGAATGAAAAAAGAATGTTAACAACAAATACTTTTTCACACCCAACCCAGTTCTGCGGAATCAGAATCAACGTTGAGTTTAAGCAAGCGAATGAACCAATTGGAGTAAAGTGCCATGCAGATTAAAATTTTTCCAACTTGTGACGAATGCAGCTATCGATTTTTGATATCGATATGCTAGTTAACATTCGTGTCAGTCAGCTTTTGGCTCTCGCGCTGGCCAATAGAATCTTCCTGCCTATTCGTGGCAGCCAATTATAGGCTCTCACTCTGGCCAGTAGAAAATGTCCGCAAACTACATGAAAACTACCGTAGACGCATGAAAAAATCGATTATTTTCACTATCGATGGGAGTTGGGAAATGCAAAGTCGATCTTGGCCATCTCACTAACTTGGAGCAAGTGCATGTAAATTTTGGTGCAAATCCGCCGAAAATTGCGGCCGTGCATTAACACACACGCACGCGCGCGCACACACAGACACACACACACACACACACACACACACACATCCTTCTTTTTATAGATAGAGATAACGAATACAGTAGACCCTCGGTTCAGGAATTTAATTCGTTCTTGATGCCCGTTCCTAACCCGAAATGTTCGTAAACCGAAACGATTTTTCTAATAAGAATCAATGTAAAATGGAATAATCCGTTCCTGGTCCCAAAATGAGAATTTATTTAAACTTTAAAAACAGTACTTTGTGCACAAGGTTATACACAAAAATAAGGAAAATCGTTAAATCCAAGAAAAAACAAATAAACCCAATACTAAATAGATAAAATATAGATGAACATTTTAATTTTACCGTAGCTGTATATGAGAGAGTTGATGGCGTAAGTGGAAGGGAAAGAAAGAGATGATATTGTTTGGAAAGTGGAAGGAAAGACATGATCGTCTGTTTATTTATAAGAATAGTATAGATCGTTGATTTTGCTCTATGATACAGTGTAGGGAGAAACAATATCATCATCATCACAGAGACAATAGAGCCAATATCATCATCATCATAGAGACAATATCATCATCAACATAGAGACAATATCATCATCATCATAGAAACAATATCATCATCATCATAGAGACAATATCATCACCAACATAGAGACAATATCATCATCATCATAGAGACAATATCATCATCATCATACAGACAATATCATCAGCAACATAGAGACAATATCATCAGCAACATAGAGACAATATCATCATCATCATAGAGACAATATCATCACCAACATAGAGACAATATCATCATCATCATAGAGACAATATCATCATCATCATCGAGACAATATCATTATCATCATAGAGACAATATCATCACCAACATAGAGACAATATCATCATCATCACAGAGACAATATCATCATAATCATAGAGACATTATCATCATAGAGACAATATCATCATCATCATAGAGACAATATCATCATCATCAACATAGAGACAATATCATCATCAACATAGAGACAATATCATCATCATCGTAGAGACAATATCATCATCATCATCATAGAGACAATATCAACATCATCATAGAGAGAATATCATCATCATCATAGAGACAATGTCATTATCATCATAGAGACAATATAATCACCAACATAGAGACAATATCATCATCATCATCATAGAGACAATATCGTCATCATCGTAGAGACAATATCATCATCATCATCATCGTAGAGACAATATCATCATCATCATAGAGAGAATATCATCATCATCATAGAGACAATATCATTATCATCATAGAGACAATATAATCAGCAACATAGAGACAATATCATCATCATAGAGACAATATCATCATCATCATAGAGACAATATCATCATCATCATCATCATAGAGACAATATCATCATCATCATAGAGACAATATCATCACCAACAGAAAAATATCATCATCATCATAGAGACGATATCATCATCATCATCATCATAGAGACAATATCATCATCATCATCATCATCATCATAGAGACAATATCATCACAAACATAGAGACAATATCATCATCATCATCATTGAGACAATATCATCACCAACATAGAGACAATATCATCATCATCATAGAGACAATATCATCATCATCATAGAGACAATATCATCACCAACATAGAGACAATATCATCATCATCATAGAGACAATATCATCACCAACATAGAGACAATATCATCATCATCATAGAGACAATATCATCATCATCATAGAGACAATATCATCATCACCATAGAGACAATACCATCACCAACATAGAGACAATATCATCATCATCATAGAGACAATATCATCACCAACATAGAGACAATATCATCGTCATCATAGAGACAATATCATCATCATCATAGAGACAATATCATCACCAACATAGAGACAATATCATCATCATCATAGAGACAATATCATCATCATCATAGAGACAATACCATCACCAACATAGAGACAATATCATCATCATCATAGAGACAATATCATCACCATCACAGAGACAATATCATCATAATCATAGAGACAATATCATCACCAACATTGAGACAATATCATTATCATCATAGAGACAATATCATCACCAACATAGAGACAATATCATCATCATCATAGAGACAATATCATCATCATCATAGAGACAATATCATCATCATCACAGATACAATATCATCATAATCATAGAGACAATATCATCACCAACATTGAGACAATATCATTATCATCATAGAGACAATATCATCACCAACATAGAGACAATATCATCATCATCATAGAGACAATATCATCATCATCATAGAGACAATATCATCACCAACATAGAGACAATATCATCATCATCATAGAGACAATATCATCACCAACATAGAGACAATATCATCATCATCATAGAGACAATATCATCATCATCATAGAGACAATATCATCATCACCATAGAGACAATACCATCACCAACATAGAGACAATATCATCATCATCATAGAGACAATATCATCACCAACATAGAGACAATATCATCGTCATCATAGAGACAATATCATCATCATCATAGAGACAATATCATCACCAACATAGAGACAATATCATCATCATCATAGAGACAATATCATCATCATCATAGAGACAATACCATCACCAACATAGAGACAATATCATCATCATCATAGAGACAATATCATCACCATCACAGAGACAATATCATCACCATCATAGAGACAATATCATCATCACCCTCATAGAGACAATGTAATCAACAAATGTATTTTTTATTTGTCTATATTTCTGAGATGAGATATTATGCACACTATTTGCATTATTCGGACTATTGTCCTCATCTTTGTCGCTATATTTATTACAAAGTTTCGGCCGTTGTACGCTCCGGCCTTCTTCAGGTGATTGGAATGTCACACAAGCAGGGGAATCCAGTCATGGCTGTCAAACAATTTCTGTGACTACATCATCCCTTACATCTGGTTACCAAACTCTCCAAATTGTACCCACTTGATCATTATATGTGGGACACAGCTAAGAGAAAAAACCAGCAAAACCCCCTTTAACACTAAAGATGATCTGAAGGCAAGAATTATGGCATCATTAACCACGAAAGAGACCGTCCAGAAGAGTTGCAGGAGATTCCGAAGTCGTTTGGAGGCCGCATTTAAAGCCAATGGCAATTTTATTTAATAAATTTACTCTTTAGTATTTCAACATATTTTTGTGTAATTTTGGTGAATATATGTGTCAAAATGAGGTATCAGTATTATATTCATATTGGCGCCATTTAAACGAAAATTTATCCATCGCACTCTGAATATCTGTTAAAATATGGTGTCAGTATTTTCGTGTCATTTAGACGACAATTTATCAATCGCACCCTGAATATGTTAAAACGAGGTGTCAGTATCATTTAGACGACAATTTATCCATCGCACCTTGAATATCTGTTTAAATGTTTTTGTTTGTTTTGCGTCATTTAGACGACAATTTATCCATCGCACCCATAATATGTTATAATGAGGTATCAGTATTATTTTCATTTTTGCCTCATTTAGACGACAATTTATCCATCGCACTCTGAATATCTGTTGAAATGAGGTCAATATTTCTTTTGCGTCATTGAGACGACAATTTATCCATCGCACCCTGAATATGTTAAAATGAAGTGTCAGTATTATTCTCATTTTTGCATCATTTATTTATCCAGTACGTACCGTATTCAATAAATGTTACCTCCCTTGACGTTACTGCATGAGTAAAATTTAAAAATCGTACAGTACACAAGTTTAGCGTTTTTCACTTCACAAATAAAAGATGAACAGATAAACACAATAAATTTATCTCAGATTAAACAAGAACCTGATAAAACAAGACCCTGAAGATGACATTTTGCTAATGTCGAAAGTAATCAGAATTAATAAATATGCATCAACATGTTAACTTTCTTTCTTCATTTAATAACGATACTAAGAAACTTGTCCGTGGATATGAGAGGATCCTGTTAAAAATAAGTAAACAAAACTTGTCTAAATTATTTTATGAGACATGTATTAATATATATGTATGCGTGTGTGTGTGTGCGTGTGTGTGTGTGTGTGTGTGTGCGTGTGTGTGCGTGCGTGCACTGTTTGATTAAAAATTATTATTATATTTACTATTCTTACTATTCGTCCATGCATTGAATATTACTGCTACATCTGGTCTTGTGCTCTTGCTACATATTTAGAGATCCTTAATAATATCCAAAGAAGAATCTGCAATGTTATTAGTCCTGTCCTTGCATCTCGATTTTCGGTCCCTTTACAACCGCCGTAATGTAGCTTCACTGTGATTTTTTAATAAATGTTTTCATGGTAATTCTTCTGAGGAACTCTCTTCTATGGTACTTAGACTCTATGTATTTAACCGCAGTACTAGATTCGCAGGTAGGTCTCATGATTTTATAGTTGAAATGGCTAGATATAATCGTTCTATGTTCTATGTTAACAGTTTCATCTATAGCATTTCTTTTTCCGGCTTCTTGATTTCCAGTCAAATTGATGCTAAAAAAATTTAAATTCTGTATCAATCGTTATCTTTTTTTCTCTTCTGAATTCCTCTTCTTTTATTGTTTTTTATCCTTAATAATATTATTGCCTTTCTGTAATTCTTACAAACTCAGTAACCCCTTGCGTCTTAGTGGCTTTATTGCCTTGCTTGAGGTAAAATTATTAAGCAAAGGAATGAGGCAAACATTGAATAGAAAGTGAGAAGAGAGGAGAAAAAGAAGAAACAGAATATAATACAAATAGAAAATAGAGAAACAAAATAAAGACAGAAAGAAAAGAAATGATGAAAGATGGAGGAAGATAATCGTATGTAAATAAAATATTGTTTACAAATTATTCCCCGCGTAAAGTAGAATGCGTCGAGCAGACGACAAAAGCAGCGAGAAGCGTTGGCAGCAGTTCAGATTATATATAACATCAACATGGCGCCTGTCATAATCGGAACGTTTCCGGTCGTTTCGATGTGAGACGGGAATGGAATATTTCTGAAATCCCCCTTCGCTACTCCTGTCATGGCGGAAACATTCATTGTAGAGAACAAATTTTCAAGGTTTGATTGAGTAGGGTAACGTTCTGAGAGAAATAAAAAATGCAGTAACGATGGGACGTCGTAAAGAAGAGGAAGGAATAGTTTGCGCTCAGAAATGACAGTGAGAGAAAACATTAATGCGGCAAGTAAGTTAATTAGAATACAAGAGGACATATATATATATATATATATATATATATATATATATATATATATATATATATATATATATATATATATATATATATATATATATAAAATAGGCAGCATATAATTTTATATTACAAAGCCCGAAGATGAATGCATGAAGCCTTTGAAAGTACTAGCTGAATTAAAAATACACCATATCCATTTTATACATAAGGATCTCATCATTCAGTGGATTATTAGTAGTATAATGCTTATAATTATGTCTACTAGCGAAGGGATTTCGTCAATAATTGCATTAATATTGCTAATTAATTCACGGTATGATTAACGCTTTCTAATATATATATATATATATATATATATATATATATATATATATATATATATATATATATATATATATATATATATATATATCAATTGATAATTAGTAGGGATAATTCCAAGGAAGACATCAATTCAAAGATATATATGTATCCAAAGGAGAAAAAGAACAGTGTTAAAATTTCTCATTTTTGGAAAAACGATCAATTTACGATCTTGCCTGATCGCAAAAGTTAGTTAATGAAGGTCGCAGAAACACATCACTTTTCAGGTAGGCCGAGCCATTTACATAGTCACATGAAACAAAAATTTATAAGAAAAAAGTGTTTTTGAGTCAAAGATTTTAAAATAGAAGTACTGAAGTTTTCCTATTTATCGCCAAAATTCAAATTAATTGATAAACGTTATCAGTAATACACATTAATAAACCTGATAATTAAGGTCACATAAAAAAAAATGAAACCCTAAATTGTTCTGTTTGATATTCATAAATTTATCCTATCACTTACGGAAGGAAACCAAGCAGATTGAGAATATTTTGTTTTCACAGTTGGAAAGAAACTCCAAGACATCCCAATTGAATTGTACAAGATACTGCTGGGGTATTAAAAGGGACTTAAATGACATTGAACATGACAATCAAGAAAGACAAAATTTTTACCATAGTTCTTATGTTCAAGAGGCTTTTATTTTTGCTGTTAGTTTATTAAATGATCTCAATTCAATCGTGTTATTTTTAAAGACTTAGGGTCTGATTATTATTGAAAAAATATTTCTCAAAATGTGAACCAATGTTTATTGGTTATTGAGAGGTTTCTACGGTTTTATTTTGAGAAATATTGCTATCGTTCAATATTATATGTACAGAAAACAAATTAAAAAATAACGCTTTTTTTTCAAAAACTGAGGCATTTCTGTACAGCAAAAATGGTAGCTAACCAAGAAAAAGTAAGGTCATTTCCAGATTCAGCGCCCTCAAATTAGTTAAAATTAATGATTGGTGTTTGGTCACCAATTAAAAAGCTGTTTTTTCGTTGTTGATGTGTGTAATCTTTGTTTGATGCTTGCAGTTGAGTATTGGCGCGCTGCTGGTCTCGAACAGGGGCCATATCATTATGCTCTTCCAAGCGATTTCAAGTTAAAAAATAACCTGGTCACTTCGGTGTTCATACCCAGAGCCGTCTATATTGAACCAGTAATTTATCTCAGTGTTTAATGTTTAATGTTTTCGATGTCTAATTATACTGTAACGAAAGAGAGCCATGGTAGAAATGTTTCTTCTCTCATTTATATTCCCTCCATTATGGACATTACAATATCCCTGTTATAATAACACCGTAGTTCACGGAAAAGCTGAAGGAAAAAATGAATGACAAACATACCTTGTTCTCAGAGAGACTTTTATGCCACTAAAACATACAAAAAAACTATATATACATATATACACGTGTCCAATGCTGAGAAAGATATATTACATATATCGACACGGAAAAGCAGAGTGTACAGTGGCCGAAGCAAAGTTTTTAGCCAGGAGAAATAAACTACATCTAATTTCAAAATTTAATTACGTAATCCCTATTCGACATAAATAAACAGTATTTGGAACTAGTATGGAGTAGGTCCTCCATTTTCTAGTTTCAGTGCTTGTATTCGATTTTTCCTAGATTTGATCAAGTTATGAACAATCGTCTAAGCCATATTTTGTCACTCCTTTAGCAATGGTTCATTAAGGGTTGCCACTGACGTGATTTTGGTTGCACGCTCTCAAAGTCTTCGGTAAAGGTGCTCCCAAACGTGCTCTATTGGATTCGTGTCAGGTATTTGGGCTTCCCATGGCAGTGACTTGATTCCTTCGAGGCCTTTTCTACTTTGTTTGTATGTCATGGCGTTCCATCCTCTTGATTTTGTTCAACGGTATATCTGTGCGTCATATAATGCCCAAGTTCAAATATTTTGGAACACAGTTTTATGGCTTCAATTACAGTTAAAACGCATTGTTGCTAATTCTACTATAAAATGTATTGTTGGTCATTTTACTATAAAATGTATTGTTGGTCATTTTACTATAAAAATGTATTGTTGGTAATTCTACTATAAAAATGTACTGTTGGTATTAGGTTGGTGCAAAAATAATGTCGTTTTTTGACGTTCAACTTATGTGAGAAAAACGACATTATTTTTGTACCAACCTAATAATTTTTATATAAAAATTTATTTCTGGAATTTTATATCATGAAATTGTATTTTCATATTTTTATAGTGTTATTTTTGTGGGGTTCACTATTTGAGCATAGCTGAGACCCTAACAGGTTTTACCACCCCGGGTCCTGGCGGACCTGCGAACAACAGTAATTAAGAGGTGGTTCCACCCTATTCAAAACCTCCAATATCCTGATCCTTGCTACCATATGTAGTTTATCGTCATACCCAGGACTAGAGAATCCCTGAAAAAACATCTATTTTATAATACAGGAAACAGAGTTCCTGTTCTTATTTCTCGTGATTTGTTACCTAGTGAGCATTCGGTGGGGCCTTTCGGTGCACATAGATAAGATGGATAATCGAAATGTTGCGAGGGGTTATCATTGGCCACTCAGTGGATAGCGTGGGTCAGGATCAAGAAAGTACTATAATACAGAAGCGAATACAGTGACACATGGTTTTCCGCTGCAGCTCAGACCAGACACGACGTTCGTTGATAGAGTGCAGCTTCTTCTTGTCAAACGCTTGTGGGTTAAAAATTAACTGTTGGAGATTTTGGGTACCTTGGTGTACGAGTGAGCCAGCCAAAATGAGCTGACTCATTTTATAGTTCACCAATAGAAGTGTTAACCAATCAGAAGGCTCAAAATATTCAACGTGTATAAAGGCGGCCATGTTTTTACCCGATTATAGACAGCCAGCCTTTGATATCGAAGACTGAAGAATTACGGAACAGCTGCTGGCGGTATTGGCGATATAGTCAGATTCAGTAGAGTGTCTGACTCGTCAGTGTTAATCTTTAACGCTGTTTCATTGAACAGATTACGTACTGCGCTGGATTATATAATTCTATGGTGAACATGGTCAACATTAACCTTCAGTCAGATCATTACCCTCGAGTGAGCCACATTTTATTCTTGGATTGTAACCTACTGCTATAAAGGAGTGAAGCTGAGATGAGGCATAGGCGATGGGGAACAGTCTAACGGGTGTCTTCCCTGTCCGTCATTCACCGAGGCCTGTTTTCGTCTTTCTGTGTGTCTTTCCGGTCAGTTTTATAGCTAAAATGATTCTTTGTCCCGAAATCTTCGACTTAAAACGCCATTCATCTTCATTCAGCCACTTCTCTTTCTCTGGAGCACTCGTTGAACCCCATTTTACGATGCAGATAACCATCTGTCGAAAATAAATATTCCGAAACCATTTTTGCGATTAGTCCAACTGTTTTCAAGTTAACAAGAACTCAGCAGACTGATATTGCTACAGTGGAAACATGAAAGAAAATTAAAGCTAACATTGTCAAACGTTAACAACATTGTTTAGACATCCGTGTGAAAATTAATTGAAACAACCTCTTTAGTTTCCTTTCTTTCCCCATACGGTCAGTTTTAGACCCACTGGAATGACCGGGTGTAATCGATTTCTATTTTTTCCTCAGATTAGGTCATTTGCAGTGGTGTGCAGTAATATGAATCTATTTTCGTGTATAGTTTCTGTAATGTACTCATAAGGTATTTACAAAAGCATTATATAAACCCTTGTGCAAATTAATTGAAACAACCTATTTAGTTTCCTTTCTATCACCATACGGTCAGTTTTAGACCCACTGGAGTGACCGGGTGTAATCGATTCCTAGTTTTTCCTCAGATTAGGTCATTTGCAGTGGTGTGCAGTAATACGAATATATTTTCGTGTATAGTTTCTGTAATATACTCATAAGGTATTTACAAAAGCATTATATAAACCCTTGTGCAAATTAATTAAAACAACCGCTTTAGTTTCCTTTCTTTCACCATACGGTCAGTTTTAGACCCACTGGAGTGACAGGGTGTAATCGATTCCTATTTTTTCCTCAGATTAGGTCATTTGCAGTGGTGTGCAGTAATATGAATCTATTTTCGTGTATAGTTTCTGTAATATACTCATAAGGTATTTACAAAAGCATTATATAAACCCTTGTGCAAATTAATTGAAACAACCGCTTTAGTTTCCTTTCTTTCACCATACGGTCAGTTTTAGACCCACTGGAGTGACCGGGTGTAATCGATTCCTATTTTTTCCTCAGATTAGGTCATTTGCAGTGGTGTGCAGTAATATGAATCTATTTTCGTGTATAGTTTCTGTAATATACTCATAAGGTATTTACAAAAGCATTATATAAACCCTTGTGCAAATTAATTGAAACAACCGCTTTAGTTTCCTTTCTTTCACCATACAGTCAGTTTTAGACCCACTGGAGTGACCGGGTGTAATCGATTCCTATTTTTTCCTCAGATTAGGTCATTTGCAGTGGTGTGCAGTAATACGAATATATTTTCGTGTATAGTTTCTGTAATATACTCATAAGGTATTTACAAAAGCATTATATAAACCCTTGTGCAAATTAATTAAAACAACCGCTTTAGTTTCCTTTCTTTCACCATACGGTCAGTTTTAGACCCACTGGAGTGACAGGGTGTAATCGATTCCTATTTTTTCCTCAGATTAGGTCATTTGCAGTGGTGTGCAGTAATATGAATCTATTTTCGTGTATAGTTTCTGTAATATACTCATAAGGTATTTACAAAAGCATTATATAAACCCTTGTGCAAATTAATTGAAACAACCGCTTCAGTTTCCTTTCTTTCACCATACGGTCAGTTTTAGACCCACTGGAGTGACCGGGTGTAATCGATTCCTATTTTTTCCTCAGATTAGGTCATTTGCAGTGGTGTGCAGTAATACGAATCTATTTTCGTGTATAGTTTCTGTAATATACTCATAAGGTATTTACAAAAGCATTATATAAACCCTTGTGCAAATTAATTAAAACAACCGCTTTAGTTTCCTTTCTTTCACCATACGGTCAGTTTTAGACCCACTGGAGTGACAGGGTGTAATCGATTCCTATTTTTTCCTCAGATTAGGTCATTTGCAGTGGTGTGCAGTAATATGAATCTATTTTCGTGTATAGTTTCTGTAATATACTCATAAGGTATTTACAAAAGCATTATATAAACCCTTGTGCAAATTAATTGAAACAACCGCTTTAGTTTCCTTTCTTTCACCATACGGTCAGTTTTAGACCCACTGGAGTGACAGGGTGTAATCGATTCCTAGTTTTCCTTAGATTAGGTCATTTGCAGTGGTGTGCAGTAATATGAATCTATTTTCGTGTATAGTTTCTGTAATATACTCATAAGGTATTTACAAAAGCATTATATAAACCCTTGTGCAAATTAATTGAAACAACCGCTTTAGTTTCCTTTCTTTCACCATACGGTCAGTTTTAGACCCACTGGAGTGACAGGGTGGAATCGATTCCTAGTTTTCCTCAGATTAGGTCATTTGCAGTGGTGTGCAGTAATATGAATCTATTTTCGTGTATAGTTTCTGTAATGTACTCATAAGGTATTTACAAAAGCATTATATAAACCCTTGTGCAAATTAATTGAAACAACCGCTTTAGTTTCCTTTCTTTCACCATACGGTCAGTTTTAGACCCACTGGAGTGACAGGGTGGAATCGATTCCTAGTTTTCCTTAGATTAGGTCATTTGCAGTGGTGTGCAGTAATATGAATCTATTTTCGTGTATAGTTTCTGTAATATACTCATAAGGTATTTACAAAAGCATTATATAAACCCTTGTGCAAATTAATTGAAACAACCGCTTTAGTTTCCTTTCTTTCACCATACGGTCAGTTTTAGACCCACTGGAGTGACCGGGTGTAATCGATTCCTAGTTTTCCTTAGATTAGGTCATTTGCAGTGGTGTGCAGTAATATGAATCTATTTTCGTGTATAGTTTCTGTAATATACTCATAAGGTATTTACAAAAGCATTATATAAACCCTTGTGCAAATTAATTGAAACAACCGCTTTAGTTTCCTTTCTTTCACCATACGGTCAGTTTTAGACCCACTGGAGTGACAGGGTGGAATCGATTCCTAGTTTTCCTCAGATTAGGTCATTTGCAGTGGTGTGCAGTAATATGAATCTATTTTCGTGTATAGTTTCTGTAATGTACTCATAAGGTATTTACAAAGGCATTATATAAACCCTTGTGCAAATTAATTGAAACAAACGTTTTTAAATTCTTTCATCATATGGTCTGTTTTAGAGTAACAGGGTGTAATCGATTTCTACTTTTTCTCAGTTTAGGTCATTTGAAGTGGTGTGCAGTAATATAAATCCATTTTGGGGTGTATGATAACATTTGAAAAATAGTGTGTCATCCGTGATTGCATCAGATTTTTTTTATCACGCCCAGATACTATTGTCCCTACTGTCGATTACTTGTCCCGTAGCCATTGTCTGCAATGGACATTACTCCAAGGACGCGTATGAATAATTGTAATGCTACACGAACACACTAGCAAGCCTTAGCACTGAGCAAATCAAGTACTAGACTCTCCTGATTTAAATACAGTCAAGAATCTGTGGTTAATCTTCAAAGGAACGAATTCGTGGAATGGACATGCGAAGTACTAAAATATGCACTGCGTCATGTTTCCTTGGAATAATACGAAAACAAAAATTAAATAATTACGCGTCTTATATAGGAAATCCTGCCGTTAAATCTAGTTAAACACAGAGTAGGTTCTCAGATATCAACTATTGTACTTTCGAACACTAACATTAGACTTGAAGCAACATAGATACAGAAGGATGCTGAGGATACCATGGACCGAACACGTGACAACGATGGAGAGGATGCAAACAAGGAGAAAACTTTTACTTAACATCAAGAAGAGGCAGCTGAAATTTCTGGGACACGTAATGAGAAAGGTGGTCTTGGAGAATCTGATAATCACAGGGCGAATAGAGGGAAGGAGAGACAAGTGAAAGCAACGCATGACATCTGGCGGGCTTAAGCAAGTGGATGACAGAACAGGGTCTGGGAAAATTAGTGAAAAGACAAAACTTATTGAGAGCTACAAGTGACAGGAGCAGGTGGAGGGACATGACCGCCCACACAGGAACACGGGGCATAAAAGAAGTTTTATTAAAGAAAATAATCCTCTTTCTTACTAGTTGGATACAGGCAATCGAATTGATATGAAATTAAGAATGATGACTGTGTCCTCCTTTACGGCAGTGAATATTGGATGAACAAGTGACTCGAGGCAACGGAAGTATTGTTCTACAGAAGGAAGCTGAGGATATCATGGACCGAATATGTGAGCAACGATGAGGTTTTGGAGATGATGCAAACAAAGGAGGAAGCTTATACAACATCAGGAAAAGGCAGCTGAAATATCTGGGACACGTAATGAGAAAGGTGGGCTTGGAGAATCTGATACTCACAGGGCGGGTAGAGGGAAAGAGAGACAAGGGAAAACAGCGCGTGACATACTTAGTGAGCTTAAGCAAGTGGCTGGCAGAACAGGGATTGGTAGAAGTAGCAAAAGGGCAAAATATGTGGAGAACTACAAGAGATAGGGTGAAGTGGAGAGCCACGATCGCCTGAAGAGACACGGCAGATAAAAGAAAGAATATTAAAAGAAGAGAGAAAATTACTGTGTTGATACATATTGTTTTCTTCTTAATTCCTAACCATTCCTAATTATATTGTTGATAAACAAATAAGATGTTCTATCAGTAATGCTAATAAAAAGCAAATCGAATACTGCTTCAACTAACCCCAAACATATTAATCTTTTATTTCACAACCAAATGCATTCTAATTATAAACAAAACGAAAATATCCTAAAAAAAAATTAATAATACCCAGTGAACTGCAACGTGATATCCGTCCTCCTTTACGGCAGCGAATGTTGGGCGGTCTCCTCAAAGATGAAGGAGAGACACGAGGCAGAAGGCTGCTAGGGATATCATGGACCGAACCTGTTAGCAACGATGAGGTTTTGTAGAGGATACCAACCAGGAGGAAGCTTATATTTAACATCAGGCAGCTGAAATTTTTGGGGCACGTAATGAAAAAGAAAGGCTTGGAGAATCTGATAACCACAGGTCGAATAGAGGGGAAAGAGAGACAAGTAACGCGTAACTTACCTAGCGAGATTAAGCAAATGGATGACAGAACAGGATTTGGGAGAAGCAAAAGTACAAAATATATTGTCAAAAATAAGGGATAGGAAGAAGTGGAGAGCCATGATCACCTACGTCCTGAAGGGGCACGGCACATAAAAGAAGAAGAATGTTTCATTCATGAAAGTCAATTTTAGACTATTATTATTATCTGTATATTTTTCTGGGATGAGGTATTATGTACACTATTTACATTATTCAGACTATTCTCCTCATCTTTGTCGCCATATTTATTACAACGTTTCGGCTGTGGTACCGGCCGAAACGTTGTAATAAATATGGCGACAAAGATGAGGACAGTAGTCCGAATAATGTAAATAGTGTATTATTATTATTATTAGTGCTACTACTACTACTACTACTACTACTATTATATTATTATACTGTTATATTTATTATTACTAATACTACTACTATTATATTATATACTTTTATATTTATTATTACTACTACTACTACTATTACATTATTATACTATTATATTTATAACTACTACTACTATTATTACATTATTATACTATTATATTTATTATTACTACTACTACTATTATGTTATTATACTGTTATATTTATTATTACTCCTACTACTATTATTATATTATCATATTATTATATTTATTATTAATACTACTACTATTATGTTATTATACTATTATATTTATTATTACTACTACTACTATTATGTTATTATACTATTATATTTATTATTACTCCTACTACTATTATTATATTATTATACTATTATATTTATTATTACTACTACTACTATTATGTTATTATACTGTTATATTTATTATTACTCCTACTACTAGTATTATATTATTATACTATTATATTTATTATTACTACTTCTATTATTATATTATTATACTATTATATTTATTATTACTACTACTACTATTATGTTATTATACTATTATATTTATTATTACTACTACTACTATTATGTTATTATACTATTATATTTATTATTATTACTACTACTATTATGTTATTATACTGTTATATTTATTATTACTCCTACTACTATTATTATATTATTATACTATTATATTTATTATTACAACTACTACTATTATGTTATTATACTGTTATATTTATTATTACTCCTACTACTATTATTATATTATTATACTATTATATTTATTATTACTACTACTACTATTATGTTATTATACTGTTATATTTATTCTTACTCCTACTACTATTATTATATTATTATACTATTATATTTATTATTACTACTACTACTATTATGTTATTATACTGTTATATTTATTATTACTCCTACTACTATTATTATACTATTATACTATTATATTTATTATTACTACTACTACTATTATGTTATTTTACTGTTATATTTATTATTACTACTACTATTATTATGTTATTATACTATTATATTTATTATTACTGCTACTATTATTATATTATTATACTATTATATTTATTATTGCTACTACTATTATTATATTATTATACTATTATATTTATTATTACTACTACTACTATTATGTTATTATACTATTATATTTATTATTACTACTACTACTATTATGTTATTATACTGTTATATTTATTATTACTCCTACTACTATTATTATATTATTATACTATTATATTTATTATTACTACTACTACTATTATGTTATTATACTGTTATATTTATTATTACTCATACTACTATTATTATATTATTATACTATTATATTTATTATTACTACTACTACTATTATGTTATTATACTGTTATATTTATTATTACACCTACTACTATTATTATATTATTATACTATTATATTTATTATTACTACTACTACTATTATGTTATTATACTGTTATATTTATTATTACTCCTACTACTATTATTATATTATTATACTATTATATTTATTATTACTACTACTACTATTATGTTATTATACTATTATATTTATTATTACTCCTACTACTATTATTATATTATTATACTATTATATTTATTATTACTACTACTACTATTATGTTATTATACTGTTGTATTTATTATTACTCCTACTACTATTATTATATTATTATACTATTATATTTATTATTACTACTACTACTATTATGTTATTATACTGTTATATTTATTATTACTCCTACTACTATTATTATATTATTATACTATTATATTTATTATTACTACTACTACTATTATGTTATTATACTGTTATATTTATTATTACTCCTACTACTATTATTATGTTATTATACTATTATATTTATTATTACTACTACTACTATTATGTTATTATACTGTTATATTTATTATTACTCCTACTACTATTATTATGTTATTATACTATTATATTTATTATTACTACTACTACTATTATGTTATTATACTGTTATATTTATTATTACTCCTACTGCTATTATTATATTATTATACTATTATATTTATTATTACTACTACTACTATTATGTTATTATACTATTATATTTATTATTACTCCTACTACTATTATCATATTATTATACTATTATATTTATTACTACTACTACTACTATTATGTTATTATACTGTTGTATTTATTATTACTCCTACTACTATTATTATATTATTATACTATTATATTTATTATTACTACTACTACTATTATGTTATTATACTATTATATTTATTATTACTACTACTACTATTATGTTATTATACTATTATATTCATTATTACTACTACTACTATTATTATATTATTATAATATTTTTTTTACTATTATTTCTCCTACTATTAGGAGTAAGCAAGAAATATAAATAGCGATTAAAGTAAAGCTTTAATTACAGATTTTCTTTAATTTTGACATAATTATTGTACACTTCCTGATTTTCAGGCTCCATTCTATCCTAGGAAAGATTAAGCAAGAAAGATGTCGTCTGAGGGAAGCAATAAACTGATATTGTTTTAAGAAAGTAGAGCAAGATTATTGTAAGGACATAAGCGACAGGTAAGAAAGACGTAATAGGTGTATATCATAAGGATATGTAGGATAGACATCTGTTGACTTTGAAGGGGTTAATCTTTTAGTAGTTTAGGAAGCATCCTCTGTGGAGTCTGATCCATAACGTAACAGTTCTGGTGAAGAAGCTGTTCAAGTTGAACTTACTCATTACGAATGGAATAAGAATGAAACAAAGTTGAAAAGACGCCATGAAATGTTATGGCGCGTCCTACATGTGAAGATCAGACTAGTGAAAGCAAGGAAAGTAGATCGTTTGAAAGTTTTCTATAGCAATAGAGATTGATTAATGAGAGTCTAACAACGTTTTTTTTTATCTAATCAATTCAACCCGAGCAAGGCAATAATGCCGTTGAGATGCAAGAGTCGACCGGGATCAAAAGAGAATTAAAAGACTTTAGAAGGAACCGGAAATCCAATCCTAAACAGGAAACAAGGGATACACCACTACACCTGTTCAAAAGTCCGGCACGGTGTTTTGGTTTTTGTAATCTTCGCACTTCATATTTTTATACAAAGCACAGGAGCCTCTCAAGGTAGAACAAGATTATTGAAAAGGAATCAGGGAGAAAGAAGAAAGATGTAATAAGTGCATATCATGAGGATATGTAGGATAGATATCTGTTGACTTGCAGGGGCCAAAGTTGTAGTAGTTTAGGGAACATCGTCTGAGGAGTCTGATTTACAATGTAACAGTTCTGGGGAAGAAACTGTCTAAGTGTAACTTATTACCATACGATACGAACAGGATTTATTTGACGCTGTGAAGATGGCATAGCGCGTCCTACCTGTGAAATGATGACAGCACAGGTTTTGGGAGAAGTAGCAAATGGATAAAACGTATTGAGAACTACAGGGAATAGGGAGAAGTGGAGAACCATGATCACCTACGCCCTGAAGGGACACGGCACATAACTATTGTAGCATACCTACGGACGATAACGGGTATGTCCCCATTCACATAAATACAGTAGTAAATACTGTATGTTGGGCTGCAGTTGGAGGTTCGTCTCCAGCAGTGCTGGTCAAACCATCTGCCTACGGGAAGAGAGGATGCCCAGACGGGGCTCTGTCGAAGGACAGAGTCTCGTCTCAGGAAACAGCTAATCGACCACGTTTTATACGGGGCCTACGGGCAATTTTTGGCCGATGCTACGGGCTTGCTTACCCCGCATTATATTCCGTCTTGTGCCACATCTGGCAGCGTGGGGTAGTTAGTAGATACCCTGCGGTTGGAGATTCTTCACTAGCTGTGATGGTCAAACTCTCCGCCTCCGGGCAGAGATGATCCCCAGACGAGGCTATGTCGAAGGTCAGAGTCTCGTCTCGGGAAACAGCTAACCGACCACGTTTTATACGAGGCCTACGGGTAAAATTTGGCCAAGACTTTGGGTTTGGATACGCCACATTAAATTCGGCATTGTTCCTCATCTGACCGCATGGGGTGGTTGGTAGATATCCTGCAGTTTGATGTGGAATGCACTTAACTCCCTTCTAGCAGTTGACTACTTCTACCCGCCGTTGGCGAATCTTATATGTGTTGTTCTTGTCCTAAGTATTATCGTTCATTACCAACTTTCTTCTGTTCGGTGACCTTCCCTAGGTTACAACAATAACAGAAGAGAACTCTAGCTAAAACACAGAGTACATTATCCAAGTGCTCAGATATCTACTGTTGCGACTTCTAACCGTAATTCTTGGGAACGCTCATTGTATTTTTTTAATCGTTTCACCCCAGGCAAGGCAGTAATTCCCCTACGACGCAGGTGTTTACAGGGAGTGAAAAAAAGAATAAGGTAACATTAGTGTGGACGACTGAGTAAAGAACATAAAGAAAGACGGCCCAGGAAGACAGAAGATGGCGCATTTACATCTTTTGAAGATTGTAGGAGTTAGATTTGGTTTGGTTAATTTTGTTTTACGGCATCTCAACCTCAATGGGTCATTTAAGGCCGACAACTTTTTTTTTCCTGGTAATATTTTTGCTTTGTCAAAAATCCATTTCTGTTAATATTTTTTTCTCAAAAAATATATAGCTGGTATTTCTTTTTTCAAAAACGTATAGCTGGTAATATTTTTTTTCAAAAAACGTACAGCTGACAACATTATTTTGTCAAAAACGTATTATCAGAGGCTTTGCTGTTGGACGTAGTTTATCGTCTTACCCAGGAAGCGGATGTAGTTTATCGTCTTATCCGGGACGCGGATGTAGTTTATCGTCTTACCCTGGACGTAGATGTAGTTTATCGTCTTACCTGGGACGCGGATGTAGTTTATCGTCATACCCAGAGCGCGGATGTAGTTTATCGTCTTACCTGGGACGCGGATGTAGTTTATCCTCATACCGAGTACGCGGATGTAGTTTATCGTCTTACCTGGGACGCGGATGTAATTTATCGTCATACCCAAGACGAGGATGTAGTTTATACCCAGGACGCGTAGGAAATCAAGAAATCGTATGGTTGTTCCACAATCGTATGGTTGTTCCATGGTTTTTGAAGTGCAGATGAAGAAACTTTTGGAATAGAAGTGGCGGTTACATTTAACTATGTTGACAGTAAAACGATGGGACCTAAATGCCAATCTAGTAGGACGCTTCAATTCATGTAGTCGGGGCACCAGTGAAAAGGCTCGTCAGAGTAGTTGCCAGAAAAAGACTTGTAGAAAAGACAGAGGGAAGTCACGTCACGTCAGTGAGAACGTGACTGAAGAAGAGATGAAGACGTATTTAGATATCTAAATTAATCATTTCTGACAGTCACTTGCAGAATTACTAAGTACATTATATAAGGTTTTCGTTATCTACTTTTGCAATATCTAATTGAAACACAGAGTGTATTCGGTAAGGTTTCAAATATGCAGCTTGACTATTTCTACGGTTAGCTCTTTCAAAAACATAGTGTATAATATAACATTTCAATTATTTAAGGCAGTGGTTCCCAAACATTTTATCTGGGCTGCATTTTCGGAATGAAAGTTTTCTCGCACCTCACCAAATTTTATGTGATAAAAAATATGCTGACAAAAAGAAAAACAGAGAGAGTGTTAAAGGGAGATAACCGTGGATACGAAGTAAGAACATTATGATTGATAACTCTCTCCTCCAATTTGCGAACCCTAGTTACCATATTCTTAATACTTGATATAATGCAAAAATATCACACGGATAAAATCAGTCAATAATTATTGGTAACTTCTTATACTATTTATACTGTGACTCATGCATGCAATTACAAATAATCCATGATAATATTTTAAATTTTGAAATCATATTTATTTTTGTCAGATAAATGTTTTGAAACTGTTTCTAAATCTTTGATTGTCTTTCATTCATTCTGCCTCACCTGCTAACCTCTTCTGCCACACCTAAGAAGCATGAAACTGTTTTTCTAGGGGGGGGGGTGTTTTCAGAGTGAAAATTTACTTGCACCTCACCAAATTTCATGTGATAAAAATACATTTAAAAATAAACAAAACTAAGAGAGGGTTTAAGGGTGATAACCGGATTCAAAGTCAGAGCATTGTCATAGATAACTCTCTCCTCCAATTTGCGAACCCTAGTAACCATATTCTTAATACTTGATATAATAAAAAAAAAAAAATTTGCATTATATCAAGTATTTTTCCTCTAGGCCCCATTTTCGGGATTCAAATTTGCTCACACCTCACCAAATTTTATTTGATGAAAAGTACATTTAAAAAAATAAACAAAAATAAAAGCAAAGAGTGGGGTAAAGGGAGATAACCACGGATTCGAAGTCAGAACATTATCATTGATAACTCTCTCCTCCAATTTGCAGACCCTAGTTACTATATTCTTAATACTTGATATAATGCAAAAATATCACAATGATAAAAAAAATCCTCATGGACACATGGCACAGTGGATAAAGGCGTTAGTTAGATCCAGTGACAGGACCCAAAGAGTGTGAGTTCAATACCCGGCTATGCTAGTGGAGAACTTTCAGAGGGCAATTAACAGGAGATACCTGATAACTGACATCCATTAAACATGGCACGTGAAACGAGAACTGTCTATCCCAGTCAGCGAAATAAACGGTTCAGTTCGACATTCCAACCACCTGAAGAAGGCTGAAGCGTACAAGGGCCGAAATGTTGTAATAAATATGGCGACAAAGATGAGGACAATAGTCCGAATAATGTAAATAATGTACATAATACCTCATCTCAGAAATATAGACAGAGACTGAAGGGCCGAAACGTTGTAATAAATATGGCGACAAAGATGAGGGCAATAGTCCGAATAATGTAAATAATGTACATAATACCTCATCTCAGAAATATAGACAGAGACTGAAGGGCCGAAACGTTGTAATAAATATGGCGACAAAGATGAGGGCAATAGTCCGAATAATGTAAATAATGTACATAATACCTCATCTCAGAAATATAGACAGAGACTGAAGGGCCGAAACGTTGTAATAAATATGGCGACAAAGATGAGGGCAATAGTCCGAATAATGTAAATAATGTACATAATACCTCATCTCAGAAATATAGACAGAGACTGAAGGGCCGAAACGTTGTAATAAATATGGCGACAAAGATGAGGGCAATAGTCCGAATAATGTAAATAATGTACATAATACCTCATCTCAGAAATATAGACAGAGACTGAAGGGCCGAAACTTTGTAATTAATATGGCGACAAAGATGAGGACAATTGTCCGAATAATGTAAATAATGTACATAATACCTCATCTCAGAAATATAGACAGAGACTGAAGGGCCGAAACTTTGTAATTAATATGGCGACAAAGATGAGGACAATTGTCCGAATAATGTAAATAATGTACATAATACCTCATCTCAGAAATATAGACAGAGACTGAAGGGCCGAAACTTTGTAATTAATATGGCGACAAAGATGAGGACAATTGTCCGAATAATGTAAATAATGTACATAATACCTCATCTCAGAAATATAGACAGAGACTGAGGGGCCGAAACTTTGTAATTAATATGGCGACAAAGATTAGGACAATTGTCCGAATAATGTAAATAATGTACATAATACCTCATCTCAGAAATATAGACAGAGACTGAAGGGCCGAAACTTTGTAATTAATATGGCGACAAAGATGAGGACAATTGTCCGAATAATGTAAATAATGTACATAATACCTCATCTCAGAAATATAGACAGAGACTGAAGGGCCGAAACTTTGTAATTAATATGGCGACAAAGATGAGGACAATTGTCCGAATAATGTAAATAATGTACATAATACCTCATCTCAGAAATATAGACAGATACTGAAGGGCCGAAACGTTGTAATAAATATGGCGACAAAGATGAGGACAATTGTCCGAATAATGTAAATAATGTGCATAATACCTCATCTCAGAAATATAGACAGATACTGAAGGGCCGAAACGTTGTAATAAATATGGCGACAAAGATGAGGACAATAGTCCGAATAATGTAAATAATGTACATAATACCTCATCTCAGAAATATAGACAGAGACTGAAGGGCCGAAACTTTGTAATTAATATGGCGACAAAGATGAGGACAATTGTCCGAATAATGTAAATAATGTACATAATGCCTCATCTCAGAAATATAGACAGATACTGATAATAAACTCTATCAATAATTATTTTTCAACTATTTATATTGGGACACATGCATGTAATTCGAAGAATTCTATTAAAATATTTGAAATTTTGAAATTATATTTAATTTTGGCATATGAATTTTTTGAAACCGTTTATAAAATTTTGTCTTTCAATTATTCCGACGCACCTGCTATTCTCTCCCAGTGCACCTATGAGGCACGAACAAGACATATAACAAGAGGGGGCGTTAGGTGAGTTTTTGCAAATGCAAGTCGTGCGACAACCTTTTATGTCTAGTAATTTGAGGTAACTAAACACGCCTGTGATTTGAATATCTCTATCTATAAAAGGCAGGATTTTAATCTGCATGGCACTTTACTCCAATTGGCTCATTTGCTTGCTTAAACTCAGCGTTGATTCTGATTCCGCAGAACTGGGTTGGGTGTGAAAAAGTATTTGTTGTTAACATTCATTTTTCATTCGGTTTTTCCAGTTACGAGTCCTTTTTTAAAAACTGATCGTTTTGTGTTCATTTTGTTTAGTTCTTTTTTCGTAACAGATTTAATGTTTAGTATAGAGCTTAGAAAAAATTCGCAGTGTGAGATAGGCAAGAAGTAAGGCATGTAGCAACATCAGCACGGCCAAGGGCACTCCTTTAAAGGAAAGGAGGGGCAAAAATATTTTTAGTCAAGTGATAGCGATTGCTGTATGAGTCGTACGATTTTTGAATCAAGCACGGGCAACGCCGGGCCATGCTGCTAGTTAACCAATAAAACAGTAGAAAATTGGTGCGTAAAATCATTCATACATTTCCTACCGAGAGCGGCGATTCTCAAACGGTGAGACCCGGACGCTAATGCGCTCTGATAGTTAACCGTGTTCGCCGTAAATTAACAGAAGAGCAATTTATGAATTATTTTATATATTAAAAAAAAAAATCAACAAACGTATTTTTAAAAAAGATAGAGACACAAAGGGTGTGTATTAAAATAAGCTTATCCCATGTCACCGCTTGCTTGGAACAATCCATCACAATAAAATAACGCATATACCCACGCAATATCCGACTTTTGCAGACCTAATTGCGAAG
The DNA here is from genome assembly GCA_964036315.1 of Acanthosepion esculentum. Lineage (NCBI taxonomy): Eukaryota > Metazoa > Mollusca > Cephalopoda > Sepiida > Sepiidae > Acanthosepion > Acanthosepion esculentum. The sequence continues at coordinate 68,955,218 of OZ038510.1, forward strand.
CTAATTTTATACACGAGAGATAAAATTAACGTATGTACTGCTGGCCCACGCTATTCTGTTGACCAAAAAAATATAGATAGCAGCAAGAATTTTGCTAAATTAAGACAAGCTTAATGAACAGAGAGTGTTTTGTCAATATGTACGAAAAACGTAAATAGTGTAAACAATTGCAATACCCCATCTTAGAAATATAGAGAGATCCTTAAGAAGTCCGTGGCGTACAACAGCCGACACGTCGTGAATATTGCTATAAAGATGAGGACAACAGACCGAACAACGTAAATAGTGTAAATAATTACAATACCTCATGTCAGAAATATTGACAGATCCTGAAGAAGTCCGTAGCGTACAACGGTCGAAAAGTCGTGAATATGGCAACAAAGATGAGGACAACGGTTCGAATAACGTAAATAGTCTAAATAATTGCAATACCTCATCTCAGAAATGTAGACCGATCCTGAACACGTCCGGTGCATACAACAGCCGAAACGTCGTGAATATTGCAATAAAGATTAGAACAACATTCCGAACAACGTAAATAGCGTAAATAATTACAATATCTCATGTCAGAAATATAGACAAATCCGGAAGAAGTCCGGAGCGTACAACGGTCGAAACGTCGTTAATATGGCAATAAAGATGTTCTAAAATAATGTTCTAATATCTAAGATGAGAATTTCGAATGATGATTGTCATGAAAGTATTGATCTCTTTGAGCAAATCATTTCTAATCGTATTGTCTTGTAATTAAATTTTTAATATTTTTGTCCAGAGCACAGGATTGAATATGCAAGATGCAATTTCAAATGGAATCAGTCAAAAATAGGTGATTTTATATGCGTCCAGGCATCCAATGTTGCAGTGAATTCCTTCTATATTTTGGTATCTATTAGGTACCTATGCTCGCCATTATATCACTTACATTCCAGTTTTTAGTTCTAGCCATGATGGCTTTCCGATCAGCGGAGAGCAAGGCTTACAGAAGACGCGGGTAAATTTTGTGAGAGGAGGAGAGTAAGGAAAATAAGAGTCGAGAAGGTGGAGCGCATTTATGAAAAGGCAGCGAGTCGGAAGTGGGAATATTAGGCAGAGTAGTTCGGGTTATGCAGCGTCGGGATTGAGAAGCTGCGGCAGGCGGATTGGGGTGCGTCGGGTGTCGGACGGGGGTTGGACGTTTCGAAAAAGCGGACAGCGACAGAGGGGAAACGAAGAGTGAAAGGCAAGTGTAGAGTGGCAGGAAAGGCAGGCGGCAGAAGAGGGAACAAGACAATAGAGCAAAGATGATAAATAGGTCGACAGAGGAAACTTTGTCAGGCATCAATCACAGTCAACGGAAGCCATATCCAACAACTGATCAAGGTGTCGCTGTCGACCCTCATCCACTCCCGCCAATTGCTTACAGATTCATATATAACCCACCACCATCGTTAGGGACAGGCAGAGGGTCTATTCGTCTATATGCCGGAAATTGAGGAAGAAGCGAGCTTTTAATTCGGCATTGGATTTACGCAAAGCATTGTCTTTTCATCTGTTATTTGTTGGCTTTCAAGCAAGCTGCGCGGGGAAAGGAGAGCTAAATCAGACTTGTGTCTTAAATGACATATTTGTTTTAAATGACTTAGTATTATTTGGTTTAGAGATAATAAACCGGATGGATCGAAAACGATTGGTGAAAAGCCACAGTTTTCGAAATGGAAACATTAAAACAAACAAACAAACAAACACACACACACACACACACACACACACACACACACACACACACACACACACACACACACACACACACACACATATATATATATATATATATATATATAATGTAATGAGACCGAAAATAATATATAAATTCTAATGTTCACAGCATTAATCTAAAAGAGGGCTCGATACTGATAGTAGAGCGATAATTATTTATTTATTATAATTATATCATATAGACAACCTTTATTCTATGAAAAAAGTACAATATAGATATATATAATTATAATATATATATATATATATATATATATATATAATATACATACATATATAATATACATACATATATAGATAGATAGAAAGATATAATTAAAGTATATATATATAATTAAAGTATATATATATATATATATATATATATAT
>OZ038510.1:68962341-68972341 GCA_964036315.1 Acanthosepion esculentum
AAAGAGAAAAGAGAATCCGCCAACGATTTTGCCTATAATGTGAATGTTATATTATAATGTGGATTAAATATATATTATAATTTATTTTCCATATGTGGAAAATAAAGTATAATATATATTTAAAAAAAGACACATTGCGGCTTCTCTTTTCTGTTTAAAATATATATATATATATATATATATATATATATATATATATATAAATTGAGTCAAAAGCATAACTTAGATGTGTCACTAGGCCTCAAGTAAGGATAGATCTCACTAAATTTAAGAATATTATTCGGGCTAACAATGAAAGACAATGTAAACTACGGACGATGTTAAGTAATGTACGCCTAATAAACAAAAGTAAATAAATGTTATTATTGTTGTTGGATTTTTGTTTACATTATTATTTTATTTTAGCTTGATAAATGAATTTATGTATTATTTATTTTAAATAATAGAATATTTATATATATATATATATATATATATATATATATATATATATATATATATATATATATATATATGATTTAGGCAGTAAATTCTCTTTTAGGCATGTCTGATTGTATAAATTACAGACATTATGTCTGCTAAATTTTTAACCAAATCTGTTCATACTCACGAGTAACCTTCCGTATATTGATGTTAAAGGATAAGAGAAATGTCCTATAGCTGTTTAAATTTCTTTTATTTTATTTTCCCAAGTACTTTCGATTTTCTTCCAGTATCATCATCAGGGGTGCAAGTAATAGAAAAGTATATGTTTGTCATTAGTATAAGTATTTATACAAAGCTGTGCGTCGCTATCCCATACCGTGATTTTTCCATTATGCTTTTAAATGCAAAACGGTTGACAATGTGCTGAGCGTTCATTAGAACGTGAAAAAAATTATGGAATTTTTTCTCTACGTTATAATGTAAAAATGCGCGCATTAAAGCATGAAGAAACTGTTGCTTTAAAGCCATTTCAGAACATTACTGCAATATTCTTAGTTGATTCTGTTCAGTGCCGGCTATAATCTTTTAATATATATTGCTTCTAGGATCTGTAATCTAAATTTGTTGTTTTCATGGTGTAGGATAGTTGTGTTGTCGATTATTTAATTTTTATATTGCGAATGTGGACAGGAATGTTGTTCTAGATGTCTCGCAATAGCCGAATGGTCAGACATGTGTAATGCAAGCCTACTTATTAGTGTATTTGTCATATACACAACATATATATTTGTTTTTTTTTTTGTCGGATATATATATATATATATATATATATATATGCATGATAAAAAAGTAGTTTTAAAGTAAGCTATATTTATGGGTAAAATGCTCAATAACAAGGATAGATAGTGTGGAAATGTAAAAATGAGTTCATGTACAGAAATTTGGTTACGTGTGTAGTGAATTAATAGACGATATATTAATGTGATACTGAAGTCTGAAGTGGAAATGTTTCTCGAAACATGTTCTTTTTCTAGAAATTCAAACAACTATTGAGACTCAGGAAAATATCATCAGAAACCAAGGGAAAATATTCTGATATTTCTGACAGTGAGTGCTGGTCAATGTCCTTGTAGTTAAAGGACAGACTTGAAAAGACAAAAGATCTAAAAAATATTGTGAACAACGATGTGATTTTAAAGGGATATGAATAAAGAAGCCCAGCTACATTCAAAAAGCGACGGTTGACATTTCTCGGACACCGAATGTGGAAAGAGAATTTTTTTAAGCAATTGTGAATTGCCATGACTTCTTGGGAAAGACAGTGGAGTGGTTTCCCGTTGCCTTCTCCACAGATTCCTTTTCTTTATTATCTGTGAATTGCCATGACACCTTGGGAAAGATAGTGGAGTGGTTTCCCGTTGCCATTTCCACAGATTACTTTTTTTATTATCTGTGAAACTCATGACTTCTTGGGAAAAATGGTGGAGTGGTTTCCCGTTGCCTTCTCCACAGATTCCTTTTCTTTATTATCTGTGAATTGCCATGACACCTTGGGAAAGATAGTGGAGTGGTTTCCCGTTGCCTTCTCCACAGATTCCTTTTCTTTATTATCTGTGAATTGCCATGACACCTTGGGAAAGATAGTGGAGTGGTTTCCCGTTGCCATTTCCACAGATTACTTTTTTTATTATCTGTGAAACTTATGACTTCTTGGGAAAGATGGTGGAGTGGTTTCCCGTTGCCTTCTCCACAGATTCCTTTTCTTTATTATCTGTGAATTGCCATGACTTCTTGGGAAAGATAGTGGAGTGGTTTCCCGTTGCATTTTCCACATATTACTTTTTTTTCATTATCTGTGAAACTCATGACTTCTTGGGAAAGATGGTGGAGTGGTTTCCCGTTGCCTTCTCCCCAAATTCCTTTTTCTTTATTATCTGTGAATTTCTGTGATGTCTTAGGAAAAAAATGAAGTGCTTTTCTTTTCCTTTTCCACCGGTTTTAATTCATAATTGTACATTTCTTAGACTGGGTGGCATCCAAGGCTAGCGAACCAAGTCTGTGCAGTTATTTAACCGATAGGTGGAAGGGCGTCGATATTAAGAGACGAAATCACGAATCTTGCTGTCACCAGATCTCCAGTTACAGATATCAATTGCAGTAAAAAAATTCAGTAATAATAACATGTGATAAAAAAAATGCTTGTCCAAATATATACATAATAATAAAAATCTTCCGAAAAAGCCAATCAGCTTCTTTTGATATCGAAACTTAACACACACACACACACACACACACACACACACACACACACACACACACACACACACACACACACACACACATATATATATATATATATATATATATATATACATATATATATTTCCAATTTTTTATGTTAGGCTTGTTATCATTTTGTCTGTATATAATGACCAGATAGTCCTATGAGGGAATGTCCCAGTTGTCTCCCTTTATATCTACAATCCTCCATTTCTTATCGAGAAAGAATAAAAAATAAAGACCATTTTGAAGACGGTTTTGAAGCCGACCTTATCCATAATGGCATCAGGCAAGGTGGCAAAAGATGAAGAAATATTTTTTTCGAGATTGGAATTATCAATAGATACGCGAAATAAAAAAAAATATATTTGAAGAAACGAGAAAACTTTGGCATACGCTTTTCTTCATGTATACGAGTTTTTTTTATATATTATACGCACCTAGCTACTCACACACACACACACACACACACACACACATACACACGCACACACACACACACACACACATATATATATATATATATAATGACAGGTTATTCTCGTTTTCGGAGCACATCAGTCTGATAGGGTGGCTAACCAAATTTTTGTTGCAAACAACTGCTCAGGTAAATTGGTCTTTGTTCAACACCCCCAAAGTTCCACCTGTGGTTTATACTGCAAATTGATTTGGTCGGACCTATAGTTGACAGTTCTTGAGAGATGAGCTCATCATCTGTGACGATCATCAATGTGAACAAGGCCAGTACGCACTCGGTTACGCTGACTTGTGACTTCGTGCTAACACAAATACCGACGCCATTCGAACCGTTCCTCTCCATAACTCCGAAGGCGTGGGTACCTATAAACACTAATGGGTATGTCTCATTACTCAGAAATACGTTGGACACTGTTGTAAGTGGGGTAATAGGCTGCCTAAAAGGCAGCGTGAACTGTCAGCGTGTGAAGCTCTTGCCGTATCGGACTCTCTGCCTTCAGGCTGAGAGGAACCCATTCGAACAGTTCCTCTCTATAATATTTAACTCCCAAGGCGTGGGTCAACCCACGCAAAGCTTTCCCGGCACTTTCCAAACGCATCACACCCTGGAACCGCCTCCATAATATCAAAAAGTCAAGTTTCCTGACAAATCGACGATGGTGAGATTCGAACTCTGGTGTAGGTTTGGAAAGCGAATCATATAAAACACAGTTCTACGCCCCTCGTCCATAATGGTAATTTCCATAATTTACTCAGATGATAGCCGCTTCCTCACACTTGACATCACTTATAATGACTTCCGTCTCGTATCGGCAGTCATGGCCCCTAACTTGACTCTTGAGACCAACATTCGATTTTCATTGATATTATGAAGATATCACAGATAAATCCTGTATCGATTATTGGGTTGTTTAGATCTGCATGGCCTATAACTCACTTAGAAAACCTTGTTTTAAATAACACCTTTTGTCGATCGGACGATGAGGCAGGTTAGTAAATTTGGTTGTTATGATGACCTTTAATATGGCGTGCATGACCTTTTCGTAGACAAAGTAATTTTCAAAATTGTATTAAATGCATTTCGAGTCGTATGTTTGTTTGGTTTATCATTGACTATTAGTTCAGTATCGTCGATTTCTTTACCTATCATTTAGCGTCCAAAGCACTTTTAACAGCGTTTGCGAATAATTTTATTCTGCTAGTCAAGATTCGAACTCTGCCCAATCCATAATGCTAATTTCCATTGTTCTCCAAACTTGGCATCACTTATAACGGCTTCCGTCTCGTTTCACCATTTATGGTTCCTATCATGTCTCGTGAGACCAGCATTCGATTTTCATTGATAATATGATATGAAAGATAAATCCTGTATCCATCATTGGGTTGTTAGATCTGCAAGGCCTATAACTCTCCAGGGTACCATCATGTGCCTTTCCCGTTCTGTTATATACCCTTACTTATGAACACTAATGGGTATGTCTCAATCATCATATATAGGTTGGACACTGTTGTAAGTGTGGGTAATATGCTGCCTAAACAGGTAGCGTGAGCTCTTGCCGTTTCGGGCTCTCTGCCTTCAGACAGAGAGGAACCCGAATGGGGCTTTCTCCGAATGGCAGAGTCTCCTCAGGGGAGGTAGACAGATACCCGATACTGCGTATGTCCACTGGCACTGATTGAAATAGACTATACTCATGTCGAGGTAATATTGTTTTTTGCCGTAAAAAATACATATGCTATATCATAAAAAATACATTGACCTCTCTGCGGATCGGTTTTAATATTTGATATTACTAGGATCCACCTGGTTACCTGTACTATATATATATATATATATATATATATATATATATATATATATATATGCTCTGTTGTAATAAATACATTGAGCTCTCTGTAGATCAGTTTTAATATTTGATATTACTAGGATCCACCTGGATTACATACCAACGGATCTATTACCTGTACTATATATATATATATATATATATATATATATATATAGATAGATAGATAGATAGATAGAAATAAGTACATGCTCTGTTTATAATAAATATGCGTCCTCCGCTATAATTGTCGGACTTTGTCCATTTCATAATGTGTGACGTCATTTCTTTACAGTTGGATACGCATCGAGCAGATATGAATGTACGAGAGAAAACCATGGAGAATTGTAGTTTAAAACAGTAAAATGCTCCTATGTGGCTCAATCGGTAAAAGCACGTCAGGCTATATGACGGTTTCGTATAGGATACAGGTTCGATTCCTGTCGGAGGACGCATATTTTCAATGAAAATTTCTCGGACATTCAAGCCGGTAAATGTCGTTAATACTGTTTATTATAAATAGAGAATTTACTTAAATATTTGTATCTATAAAAAGAACATATAAACATAAAAATGTCTTAAAATAATTGTCGGACTTTGTCCATTTCATATCTATCTATCTAGCTAGATAGCTAGCTAGCTAGATAGATAGATAGTTAACTATTTGACTATCTCTGTCTTTTCATATCTATCTATCTATATAGCTAGCTAGCTAGCTAGATAGATAGACAGATAGATAGATAGATAGCTATCTAGCTAGCTAGCTAATTAACTATTTGTCTATCTCAGCCGTTTCATATCTATCTCGGCCATTTTATATCTATCTCAGTCTTTTCATATCTATCTTTCTATCTATCTATCTCTGTTTTTTCATATGTATATATGGATGTATATATATAAATTACTGAAAAGTGGAAGGCCTTTGTCATGATGGCCGTCCGCGAAAAATGCCTCAGAAAGCAAGTAGACATCTAGTTCGGCAAGACCAGGGAAATTCTGTGTGACCTCTGTGGTTCTCCAAAGCTCCCTGGCCAATCTCAGAATCAATGTGCATACGTTTACAGCGCGACAAAATTTGAACAATGCCGATCTTCATGGCAGAATTCCTTACAAAAATCCACTGCTTACGAAAATAGCACCAACTCGGGTCAGCTATTCCAAAGCTTATATTAATAAGCCGGAAACGTTCTGAAAAAAAGTTTTTTTTCGTCGGATGAGACTAAACTAGAGCATTTGGGGAGGATCGATAGGCGGCATGCCTGGCGAGTTCCTAATGCAGCTTTTGAAGATAAGAATTTGATGCCAACAGTTAAACATGGCGGCAAGAGAATTATGATATTGAGTTGCTTCGTTGCAAATGGAACACGTAAAATATTTATGGCATAATAGATATGACAAGATACCAAGTAGTTTTGAAGGAAAGAGTCTTGCCCTCGATTCGTAAGTTGGCTTTAGGTCAGAGGTGGACTTTCCAACAGGACAATGCTCCACACAAGAATTGTATCGAAAAAAGGAAATTTCAAGTCTTGGAATAACACGGATCTAAACTCAATTTATAATCTGTTAATCAAGTTACACAATATCAAATGCATTTAGCTCTAAATACATTTGATGACTTAAATTATCCTCTCTTGGTAAGTAGCTATCCGAATGGAACATTATAAATATATATATATATATATATATATATATATATATATATATATATATATATATATATATATATATATATATATATATATATATATATATTTTTCCATCGTCTTTTATCTCATCTCACGTCCTATCTTTATTTAGTCATTTCTCTGGTTTACTTTCCACCTACATAATTTACTCCCTTTTCATAAATATATATATATATATATGTATATATATATATATGTATATATATATATATATATATATATATATATATATGTATATATATATGTATATATATATATATATATATGTATATATATTTATATATATATATATATATATATATATATATATAACAAATTATAATATATATATATATGTTGTTATATGGCAATATATATTGTTATATATATTGTTATATATATATATATATGTATGTATGTTATATATGCTATATATATGTATGTTATATATTATGTAATATATATATATATATATATATATATATATATATATATATATATAAGGACAACTTTCAAGCTAGTGTGATTAAGCTTTTTATCTAAATTTTATTGTCTTCGAGCAAGTGTTTTTTTACACAGAATGTGTAGAAAACTTCAAATATATATATATATATATATAAATTGATACGTACACAAGCAAAAACACGCACACACACACACTCACACGCACACACATATATATATATTTATATATGCGTGTGTTTCAATGGTTTTCCTAACTACCACATCGGCCACCAGATTAGACTATTTCTTTCCAAAGTAAATAATAAAAATATTGTCAAATATAATAGCAAATATAATAGCATAAATATCGTCTACAATTGCACTTCATCTATAAAAACGGTTAAGCTTCATTTATAAATAATATATATATATATATATATATATATATATATATATATATATATATATATATATATATATATATATATATATATATGGGTATATATATATACATATATATATATATATATACATCATAAAAAATACACTAACCCAACTGACCTGAACCGAAAATTAAATTAATGATCAATTACAAAAAATTTAAAACCGCTAACCTTATCCTCAAAAATAACAACACACGTGCAAAATACAAACTACAAAGGACGGTCATTATTTACGCCTTCTAATACTGCTTCAGTAACTGTCTTCCTGATCAAACCAAACTCATATATAAAATGCGTTCGGTCACGCAGCTACATCACTACGCTTAAATACACCTATCCGACCACAGCTGCATTACAACTCATTTATACACACACGAACCTACCAAACGCCATCTCAAACATACGAGTAGAAAACACAAACATTATAACCTCATCCACATGTTTAGTATGTAAAAGATTAAAAATAATGTGAATCTAAATAATAAAAAGAAAAAAAATGGCAGTACTTAATAACAGTAACTACGAACACGCCCACAATGTACTGAGCGTGTTTCAAAAATAAAACATCACAAAAATCTACATACATGCACACAACCTGTACGTTCAGTAAAAAAGTAAAAATAAAATCAATCATGATAGTTGTTAAAAGTACAGCTGAAAGCGCTCGGAATTACAGAACATTTGAACAGTTTCTACACACTTTGTGTCCAGAAAAGAAAACACTTGTTAGAACACAAGAAAAAATTATATAAAAAGCTTAATCGCAGTAACTTTTCTGTCATTTTTACTGAAACATCTATAAAAGAAGGATTGGTGCCTAAATACACAATACATACATACATACATATATATATAAATATATATATATATATATATATATATATATATATATAGATATATGTATATATATGTAAAGGAAGAGGTTATAGTGGTTCCAACGAGAGAAAAGTGTGTATATTAAAAAGAAGAGAGAAACAGCAAATGGTTTTGGTTGTAATGTGGATTTAAAAAAATATATTATGCTTTATTTTCCATAATTTTGCTATACGTGGTTCCGGTCTCGTGAACTGAACTTAAGAAAGACATTTAGGTTACTAACACACACAAAAACAGAGAATATCTTATATCGAGAATATTTAACATCGAAAAACATAAAGGAGAAAAAATTAATTATTTTTAATAATATGTGGAAATCTCCATCCTTTGCCTGATGACAGTCACGAGACCGGAAACACGTGTAGGAAAATTATGAAAAATAAAGCATAATACTTTTTTAAAAAACATCCACATTACAACCAAAAACGTATATATATATATATATATATATATATATATATATATATATATATATATTATAATAATGAGAAAGTACTGTAATATTTATAATCCGGTGTTCTTATTAATTATTTTTATTTAAAAAAAAAACAGTGCTAAATACAATTCAGCCGAGCATAAATATTATAAATTTACTAATTTAAAAATATGGTCTCATCACTACACAGTAATTACCATGTTTCAAAACTGAAACTAAAACCATAAAATCTTTAGTACTGTTTCATTTTCAAGCGATTTTTTGAATAAACTGCAAAATAAAAATGACCAAAGACTGTTTGACATTGAAAAAAAAAAAAAAAAGGACATGCAAAAAACGGATGTCATCATTTATTGAACAGGCACCTCTAACCTAACCTAACCTAACTTAACCTGATCTAAGAAATTCATATTTTGATACACAGGTGTTTTTTATGAAAATGAATACCCTACCACACCTTATCAAAATGATTGCATTTCCCGTAATTTTTGCAACTAATATCAAGAATGTATAAACTCAGTAAATTTCAAGATCGCATATTTTTTAATAAGATTTCTGGAATATTCAGGCCAGTAGACGGAAACAAATACACTGTTTGATAAATTAAACAGAGCGTCTACACAAATATGTGCATCCACTAAAAATAAAGTTTAAAGGAATCAATCGGATTAATGAATAAAATATCCATTTCTTCTTCAGAATATATATATATATATAGGGTTAGGTAAATGAAATAAATAGATATTAGCGACCGTATACGTGGATGCTGCCATGCATAGGTTGGTAAACAAATCAATAATTACCAAATTCAGACAAGAGGTGTAGACATAGGGATTAGTATAATATAAGTATAATAGTGATTGGACAGAGCTAAGGAATATATATTAATAAATACATATATACAGTCGTTTGGTCTGCGACTTAAGTTTCGTTGGTTATCCAACTCATCAGGCACAAGATATGCCTTATAAGCTATATTTTGTGCTTAGAAGCTATATCATGTGCCTGACGAATTAGGTAAGCAAGCAAACTTAAGTCGCACTGCAAACGTCGGCATTTGTGCATTTATAATGTATATATATCTATATATATATATATATATATATATATATATATATATATACTGTT
>OZ038510.1:68977341-69027341 GCA_964036315.1 Acanthosepion esculentum
ATACACTAGAAATAGGGATCCGCATACTAATAGAAGATCAATCAGACGCCAAGCTAATACCTACATATGCGTTTCATCTATGGCAACGCGGTCTACTTAATTCAATAATGGGATCGCCTAAGTTTGCTCGCTGGCGATCTATGTTCAAACTCAAGTGTCGGCAGCAACATTTTATTCCTATATAACAGTTCTACAGAAGGATGCTATCACAGACAGAGTATGTGAGCAACGATGAGGTTTTGGAAAGGATGCAAACAAGGAAGAATCTTATACTTAACATAAGGAAGAGACAGCTGAAATTTCTGAGACACATAAGGAGAAAAGAGGGCTTGAAGAATCTGATACTCACAGGTCGAAAAGAGAGAAAGAGAGAAGAAAGCTAAGGATATCGTGGGCAGAGCGTGTGAGCATCGATGAGATTTTCGAGACGATGCAAACAAGGAATAATATCATACTTATTCTCAGGAAGAGACAGCTGTAATTTCTGAGACACATAAGGAGAAAAGAGGGCTTGGTGAATCTGATACTCACAGGTCGAATAGAGGGAAAGAGGAAAGGCTGCTAAGGATATCATGGACAGAGCGTGTGAGCAACGATGAGGATTTGGATGTTAATTGTGACGCTGAGATATGTAGACGTATTGAGATGGCTAAAGACGCAATCCAAAAGGTAGGCAGAGTATTACGAGACAGGAGTATTTCGCTGGCAACAAAGAAATGAGCACGTAATTGCTACGTGACATCTGTCCTCGCTTAAGACAGCGAATTTTGGACGGTCTCTTCAACTATGAAGAAGAAACTCGAGGCAACGAGTGTATGGTTCTACAGAAGGATGCTAAGGATATCATGAAGCGAACGTGTTAGCAACGATGAGGTTTGGAGAGGATAGAAATAATGTAGAAACTTATACTTTACATCAAGAAGAGGCAGTTGAAATTTCTGGCATATGTAAAGAGAAAAGAGGCCTTAGAGAATCCGATACTCACAGGCCGAATAGAGGGAAAGAGAGTGAGGACAGCTAAGTATATCAAGGACAGAGCGTGTGAGCAACGAAGAGGTTTTGGAGAGGATGAAAACAAGGAAGAATCTTACACTTAACATCAGGAAGAGACACTTGAAATTTCTGAGACACATAAGGAGAAAAGACGGTTTGGTGAATCTGGTACTCCCAGGACGAATAGAGAAAGAGAAAGAAGACTGGTAAGGATATCATCGACAGAGCATCTGAGCAACGATAAGGTTTTGGGGAGGACGCAATTAAGGAAGAAGCTAATACTTAACATCAGGAAGAGACAGCTGAAATTTCTGAGACACGTAATGAGAAAAGAGGGCTTGGTGAATCTGATACTCACAGGTCGAATTGAGGGAAATAGAGAAGACTGTTGAGGATATCACGGAGAGAGCGTGTGAGCAAATAAGGTTTGGAGAAGATGCAAACTAGGAAGAATCTTCTACTTAACATCAGGAAAAGACAGCTGGAATTTCTGAGACACGTAAGGAGAAAAGAGGGCTTGGTGAATCGGATACTCCCAGGTCGAATTGAGTGAAAGAGAAAAGCCTGCTAAGGATATCACGGAGAGAGTATGTGAGCAACGATGAGGTTTTGTTGATTATGCGAACACGGAAGAATCTTAAACTTAACATCAGGAAGAGACAGCTGAAATTTCCGAAACACGTAGGTAGAAAAGAAGGCTTGGAGAATCTGATACTCACAGGTCGAATAGAGGGAAAGAGAGAAGGCTGCTAAGGATATCATGGACAGAGCGTGTGAGCAACGATGAGGTTTTGGAGAGGATGCAAACAAGGCGGAAGCTTAATACTAACACCAGGAAAAGGCAGAAGAAATTTCTGAGACACGTAAGGAGAAAAGAGGGCTTGGCGAATCGGATACTCACAGGTCGAATTGAGTGAAAGAGAGAAGGCTGCTAAGGATATCATGGACAGAGCGTGTGAGCAACGATGAGTTTGTTGGAGAGGATGCAAAGTAGGAAGCGACTTGACACCCGGAAGAGACAGTTGAAATTCCTGAGACACATAAGGAGAAAATATGGCTTGGAGGATTTAGCCGAAAGTTCTCTGCACCTCAGATTTAATAAAGGTTTCCCCCAGGGAGAAAGCAGGTTCGATTTACCGAATATTCAGTTTGGTTATTTCAGAATAGTGAATTTCCTGTATTATTTATCCTTCAAATAAATTCAACATCAAAAATATTAACAATAAACAATGTTCTCATATAATTGATAATGATTTTATACTTTTATTCTTCCCTTATTTATTTATTGATTTCTATTAACATCATCTAAAATCTATCTCTATATAGAAAGTTGTCGCCTCTGTCTGTCTGATTGTTTCTTATCGAAATCCTTCTCGGGTATTGGAGATAGACCCAATAACAATATATACTCTGAAACTACATTATCCAGGGTAATTGGATAAGTACATTTCATTTTGATCAAAGGGAGTTCCCGGGAGCATCCCCCACTGAATTTTTCCCCTTTATTATAATTCAAATTTAAATTTGAACAAGGAAATAACTTCTAGGTTTCTTGGATAAATTTATTTTATTTTGATCAAAGGGGGTCACCGGGGGTGGGGTGCACAAACCCTTCACTGCGAATTTTTTTTTCCATTTGATTTAAATTGAATTTAAATTTGAACAAGGGAATGACTCCTATCCAAAATATAGAAGGAGAAAGCCAGAAGATGGAGGTCACTTCGGCAAGATCATTGAGCAATATTAAAATGTATCATTTTTCTTCACAAATTATAACAATAATTTAAAATCAATCATTTTTTCTTACAAAATGTGTGTGACACGCAGCAAGGGGCGGGGAATTTGGCTGGTAATGACATAATCTCGATGTTGATATTGCGCAAACAAACGTTAGGAAGGAACTACAGTCAGTTATGTGCCAGGCGTGATACACGCTTAGTCGATCATGTATCTTTCGATACATGACTGACGAGGCATATTTTTGCTGCAGTAGGTTGCCATTTCTTTCTGCAGTAGACCAGTTGCCATCCAAGGCTCTAGAACTCGGTCTGCCCTGCTATTTACCCATAACTAGTGAGGGGGGGGAGAGAAGAAGAGTATTCGTACATTTAGCACGTTAATCAATGTAATGGATTCGACTGGAATTCGAACTCGGCTCACCAGTTCCTCAATCCGGGCCGCTATCCATTATTCCTCCAGACTGGAGAAAAATATTTGCCTAAAAAATGTTTTTAGAGAAAGATTTCATGAATTCATCCGGCAGTAGTACTGAATGCTCGGTCAATGAATGCCGAATGTTTCCTTATAAGAAAACGGTTCATATTACCATTAGCATTAGAGATGAGGAGAACAGGTACTACACATTGATCCCAGCTCGATGATCAAAGAATGAAAAAAAAAGCGAAACTAGATTAGCACTGTCTGTTCGGTCAATGAATGCCGAATGTTTCCTTATAAGAAAACGGCTAATATAACCATTAGCATTAGAGATGAGGAGAACAGGTACTACACATTGATCCCAGCTCGATGACTAAAGAGTGAAAAAAAAGCGAAACTAGATTAGCACTGTCTGTTCGGTCAATGAATGCCGAATGTTTCCTTATAAGAAAACGGTTCATATTACCATTAGCATTAGAGATGAGGAGAACAGCTACTACACATTGATCCCAGCTCGATGATCAAAGAATGAAAAAAAAAGCGGAACTAGATTAGCACTGTCTGTTCGGTCAATGAATGCCGAATGTTTCCTTATAAGAAAACGGTTCATATTACCATTAGCATTAGAGATGAGGAGAACAGCTACTACACATTGATCCCAGCTCGATGATCAAAGAATGAAAAAAAAAGCGGAACTAGATTAGCACTGTCTGTTCGGTCAATGAATGCCGAATGTTTCCTTATAAGAAAACGGTTCATATTAGCATTAGAGATGAGGAGAACAGCTACTACACATTGATCCCAGCTCGATGATCAAAGAATGAAAAAAAAAGCGGAACTAGATTAGCACTGTCTGTTCGGTCAATGAATGCCGAATGTTTCCTTATAAGAAAACGGTTCATATTACCATTAGCATTAGAGATGAGGAGAACAGGTACTACACATTGATCCCAGCCCGATGATCAAAGAATGAAAAAAAAAGCGGAACTAGATTAGCACTGTCTGTTCGGTCAATGAATGCCGAATGTTTCTTTATAAGAAAACGGCTAATATAACCATTAGCATTAGAGATGAGGAGAACAGGTACTACACATTGATCCCAGCCCGATGACTAAAGAGTGAAAAAAAAGCGAAACTAGATTAGCACTGTCTGTTCGGTCAATGAATGCCGAATGTTTCCTTATAAGAAAACGGCTAATATAACCATTAGCATTAGAGATGAGGAGAACAGGTACTACACATTGATCCCAGCTCGATGACTAAAGAGTGAAAAAAAAGCGAAACTAGATTAGCACTGTCTGTTCGGGCAATGAATGCCGAATGTTTCTTTATAAGAAAACGGCTCATATTACCATTAGCATTAGAGATGAGGAGAACAGGTACTACACATTGATCCCAGCCCGATGATCAAAGAGTGAAAAAAAAGCGGAACTAGATTTGCACTGTCTGTTCGGGCAATGAATGCCGAATGTTTCTTTATAAGAAAACGGCTAATATAACCATTAGCATTAGAGATGAGGAGAACAGCTACTACACATTGATCCCAGCCCGATGATCAAAGAGTGAAAAAAAAGCGGAACTAGATTAGCACTGTCTGTTCGGGCAATGAATGCCGAATGTTTCTTTATAAGAAAACGGCTAATATAACCATTAGCATTAGAGATGAGGAGAACAGGTACTACACATTGATCCCAGCCCGATGATCAAAGAGTGAAAAAAAAGCGGAACTAGATTAGCACTGTCTGTTCGGTCAATGAATGCCGAATGTTTCCTTATAAGAAAACGGCTAATATAACCATTAGCATTAGAGATGAGGAGAACAGCTACTACACATTGATCCCAGCCCGATGATCAAAGAGTGAAAAAAAAGCGGAACTAGATTAGCACTGTCTGTTCGGTCAATGAATGCCGAATGTTTCTTTATAAGAAAACGGCTAATATAACCATTAGCATTAGAGATGAGAACAGCTACTACACATTGATCCCAGCTCGATGACTAAAGAGTGAAAAAAAAGCGAAACTAGATTAGCACTGTCTGTTCGGTCAATGAATGCCGAATGTTTCCTTATAAGAAAACGGTTCATATTACCATTAGCATTAGAGATGAGGAGAACAGGTACTACACATTGATCCCAGCTCGATGACTAAAGAGTGAAAAAAAAGCGAAACTAGATTAGCACTGTCTGTTCGGTCAATGAATGCCGAATGTTTCCTTATAAGAAAACGGTTCATATTACCATTAGCATTAGAGATGAGGAGAACAGGTACTACACATTGATCCCAGCTCGATGACTAAAGAGTGAAAAAAAAGCGAAACTAGATTAGCACTGTCTGTTCCGTCAATGAATGCCGAATGTTTCCTTATAAGAAAACGGTTCATATTACCATTAGCATTAGAGATGTGGAGAACAGGTACTACACATTGATCCCAGCTCGATGACTAAAGAGTGAAAAAAAAGCGAAACTAGATTAGCACTGTCTGTTCGGTCAATGAATGCCGAATGTTTCCTTATAAGAAAACGGTTCATATTACCATTAGCATTAGAGATGAGGAGAACAGATACTACACATTGATCCCAGCTCGATGACTAAAGAGTGAAAAAAAAGCGAAACTAGATTAGCACTGTCTGTTCCGTCAATGAATGCCGAATGTTTCCTTATAAGAAAACGGTTCATATTACCATTAGCATTAGAGATGTGGAGAACAGGTACTACACATTGATCCCAGCTCGATGACTAAAGAGTGAAAAAAAAGCGAAACTAGATTAGCACTGTCTGTTCGGTCAATGAATGCCGAATGTTTCCTTATAAGAAAACGGCTAATATAACCATTAGCATTAGAGATGAGGAGAACAGGTACTACACATTGATCCCAGCTCGATGACTAAAGAGTGAAAAAAAGCGAAACTAGATTAGCACTGTCTGTTCGGGCAATGAATGCCGAATGTTTCTTTATAAGAAAACGGCTCATATTACCATTAGCATTAGAGATGAGGAGAACAGGTACTACACATTGATCCCAGCCCGATGATCAAAGAGTGAAAAAAAAGCGGAACTAGATTAGCACTGTCTGTTCGGGCAATGAATGCCGAATGTTTCTTTATAAGAAAACGGCTAATATAACCATTAGCATTAGAGATGAGGAGAACAGCTACTACACATTGATCCCAGCCCGATGATCAAAGAGTGAAAAAAAAGCGGAACTAGATTAGCACTGTCTGTTCGGGCAATGAATGCCGAATGTTTCTTTATAAGAAAACGGCTAATATAACCATTAGCATTAGAGATGAGGAGAACAGCTACTACATATTGATCCCAGCCCGATGATCAAAGAGTGAAAAAAAAGCGGAACTAGATTAGCACTGTCTGTTCGGTCAATGAATGCCGAATGTTTCCTTATAAGAAAACGGCTAATATAACCATTAGCATTAGAGATGAGGAGAACAGCTACTACACATTGATCCCAGCCCGATGATCAAAGAGTGAAAAAAAAGCGGCACTAGATTAGCACTGTCTGTTCGGGCAATGAATGCCGAATGTTTCTTTATAAGAAAACGGCTAATATAACCATTAGCATTAGAGATGAGGAGAACAGCTACTACACATTGATCCCAGCCCGATGATCAAAGAGTGAAAAAAAAGCAGAACTAGATTAGCACTGTCTGTTCGGGCAATGAATGCCGAATGTTTCTTTATAAGAAAACGGCTCATATTACCATTAGCATTAGAGATGAGGAGAACAGGTACTACACATTGATCCCAGATCGATGACTAAAGAGTGAAAAAAAAGCGAAACTAGATTAACACTGTCTGTTCGGGCAATGAATGCCGAATGTTTCTTTATAAGAAAACGGCTAATATAACCATTAGCATTAGAGATGAGGAGAAGAGCTACTACACATTGATCCCAGCCCGATGATCAAAGAGTGAAAAAAAAGCGGAACTAGATTAGCACTGTCTGTTCGGGCAATGAATGCCGAATGTTTCTTTATAAGAAAACGGCTCATATTACCATTAGCATTAGAGATGAGGAGAACAGCTACTACACATTGATCCCAGCCCGATGATCAAAGAGTGAAAAAAAAGCGGCACTAGATTAGCACTGTCTGTTCGGGCAATGAATGCCGAATGTTTCTTTATAAGAAAACGGCTAATATAACCATTAGCATTAGAGATGAGGAGAACAGCTACTACACATTGATCCCAGCCCGATGATCAAAGAGTGAAAAAAAAGCAGAACTAGATTAGCACTGTCTGTTCGGGCAATGAATGCCGAATGTTTCTTTATAAGAAAACGGCTCATATTACCATTAGCATTAGAGATGAGGAGAACAGGTACTACACATTGATCCCAGATCGATGACTAAAGAGTGAAAAAAAAGCGAAACTAGATTAACACTGTCTGTTCGGGCAATGAATGCCGAATGTTTCTTTATAAGAAAACGGCTAATATAACCATTAGCATTAGAGATGAGGAGAAGAGCTACTACACATTGATCCCAGCCCGATGATCAAAGAGTGAAAAAAAAGCGGAACTAGATTAGCACTGTCTGTTCGGGCAATGAATGCCGAATGTTTCTTTATAAGAAAACGGCTCATATTACCATTAGCATTAGAGATGAGGAGAACAGGTACTACACATTGATCCCAGCTCGATGACTAAAGAGTGAAAAAAAAGCGAAACTAGATTAACACTGTCTGTTCGGGCAATGAATGCCGAATGTTTCTTTATAAGAAAACGGCTAATATAACCATTAGCATTAGAGATGAGGAGAACAGCTACTACACATTGATCCCAGCCCGATGATCAAAGAGTGAAAAAAAAGCGGAACTAGATTAGCACTGTCTGTTCGGGCAATGAATGCCGAATGTTTCTTTATAAGAAAACGGCTCATATTACCATTAGCATTAGAGATGAGGAGAACAGGTACTACACATTGATCCCAGCTCGATGACTAAAGAGTGAAAAAAAAGCGAAACTAGATTAACACTGTCTGTTCGGGCAATGAATGCCGAATGTTTCTTTATAAGAAAACGGCTAATATAACCATTAGCATTAGAGATGAGGAGAACAGCTGCTACACATTGATCCAGGCCCGATGATCAAAGAGTGAAAAAAAAGCGGAACTAGATTAGCACTGTCTGTTCGGTCAATGAATGCCGAATGTTTCCTTATAAGAAAACGGCTAATATAACCATTAGCCATAGAGATGAGGAGAACAGATACTACACATTGATCCCAGCTCGATGACTAAAGAGTGAAAAAAAAGCGAAACTAGATTAGCACTGTCTGTTCGGTCAATGAATGCCGAATGTTTCCTTATAAGAAAACGGCTAATATAACCATTAACATTAGAGATGAGGAGAACAGGTACTACACATTGATCCCAGCTCGATGACTAAAGAGTGAAAAAAAAGCGAAACTAGATTAGCACTGTCTGTTCGGGCAATGAATGCCGAATGTTTCTTTATAAGAAAACGGCTAATATAATCATTAGCATTAGAGATGAGGAGAACAGCTACTACACATTGATCCCAGCCCGATGATCAAAGAGTGAAAAAAAAGCGGAACTAGATTAGCACTGTCTGTTCGGGCAATGAATGCCGAATGTTTCCTTATAAGAAAACGGCTAATATAACCATTAGCATTAGAGATGAGGAGAACAGCTACTACACATTGATCCCAGCCCGATGATCAAAGAGTGAAAAAAAAGCGGCACTAGATTAGCACTGTCTGTTCGGGCAATGAATGCCGAATGTTTCTTTATAAGAAAACGGCTAATATAACCATTAGCATTAGAGATGAGGAGAACAGCTACTACACATTGATCCCAGCCCGATGATCAAAGAGTGAAAAAAAAGCAGAACTAGATTAGCACTGTCTGTTCGGGCAATGAATGCCGAATGTTTCTTTATAAGAAAACGGCTCATATTACCATTAGCATTAGAGATGAGGAGAACAGGTACTACACATTGATCCCAGATCGATGACTAAAGAGTGAAAAAAAAGCGAAACTAGATTAACACTGTCTGTTCGGGCAATGAATGCCGAATGTTTCTTTATAAGAAAACGGCTAATATAACCATTAGCATTAGAGATGAGGAGAAGAGCTACTACACATTGATCCCAGCCCGATGATCAAAGAGTGAAAAAAAAGCGGAACTAGATTAGCACTGTCTGTTCGGGCAATGAATGCCGAATGTTTCTTTATAAGAAAACGGCTCATATTACCATTAGCATTAGAGATGAGGAGAACAGCTACTACACATTGATCCCAGCCCGATGATCAAAGAGTGAAAAAAAAGCGGCACTAGATTAGCACTGTCTGTTCGGGCAATGAATGCCGAATGTTTCTTTATAAGAAAACGGCTAATATAACCATTAGCATTAGAGATGAGGAGAACAGCTACTACACATTGATCCCAGCCCGATGATCAAAGAGTGAAAAAAAAGCAGAACTAGATTAGCACTGTCTGTTCGGGCAATGAATGCCGAATGTTTCTTTATAAGAAAACGGCTCATATTACCATTAGCATTAGAGATGAGGAGAACAGGTACTACACATTGATCCCAGATCGATGACTAAAGAGTGAAAAAAAAGCGAAACTAGATTAACACTGTCTGTTCGGGCAATGAATGCCGAATGTTTCTTTATAAGAAAACGGCTAATATAACCATTAGCATTAGAGATGAGGAGAAGAGCTACTACACATTGATCCCAGCCCGATGATCAAAGAGTGAAAAAAAAGCGGAACTAGATTAGCACTGTCTGTTCGGGCAATGAATGCCGAATGTTTCTTTATAAGAAAACGGCTCATATTACCATTAGCATTAGAGATGAGGAGAACAGGTACTACACATTGATCCCAGCTCGATGACTAAAGAGTGAAAAAAAAGCGAAACTAGATTAACACTGTCTGTTCGGGCAATGAATGCCGAATGTTTCTTTATAAGAAAACGGCTAATATAACCATTAGCATTAGAGATGAGGAGAACAGCTACTACACATTGATCCCAGCCCGATGATCAAAGAGTGAAAAAAAAGCGGAACTAGATTAGCACTGTCTGTTCGGGCAATGAATGCCGAATGTTTCTTTATAAGAAAACGGCTCATATTACCATTAGCATTAGAGATGAGGAGAACAGGTACTACACATTGATCCCAGCTCGATGACTAAAGAGTGAAAAAAAAGCGAAACTAGATTAACACTGTCTGTTCGGGCAATGAATGCCGAATGTTTCTTTATAAGAAAACGGCTAATATAACCATTAGCATTAGAGATGAGGAGAACAGCTGCTACACATTGATCCAGGCCCGATGATCAAAGAGTGAAAAAAAAGCGGAACTAGATTAGCACTGTCTGTTCGGTCAATGAATGCCGAATGTTTCCTTATAAGAAAACGGCTAATATAACCATTAGCCATAGAGATGAGGAGAACAGATACTACACATTGATCCCAGCTCGATGACTAAAGAGTGAAAAAAAAGCGAAACTAGATTAGCACTGTCTGTTCGGTCAATGAATGCCGAATGTTTCCTTATAAGAAAACGGCTAATATAACCATTAACATTAGAGATGAGGAGAACAGGTACTACACATTGATCCCAGCTCGATGACTAAAGAGTGAAAAAAAAGCGAAACTAGATTAGCACTGTCTGTTCGGGCAATGAATGCCGAATGTTTCTTTATAAGAAAACGGCTAATATAATCATTAGCATTAGAGATGAGGAGAACAGCTACTACACATTGATCCCAGCCCGATGATCAAAGAGTGAAAAAAAAGCGGAACTAGATTAGCACTGTCTGTTCGGGCAATGAATGCCGAATGTTTCCTTATAAGAAAACGGCTAATATAACCATTAGCATTAGAGATGAGGAGAACAGCTACTACACATTGATCCCAGCCCGATGATCAAAGAGTGAAAAAAAAGCGGAACTAGATTAGCACTGTCTGTTCGGGCAATGAATGCCGAATGTTTCTTTATAAGATAACGGCTCATATTACCATTAGCATTAGAGATGAGGAGAACAGGTACTACACATTGATCCCAGCTCGATGACTAAAGAGTGAAAAAAAAGCGAAACTAGATTAGCACTGTCTGTTCGGGCAATGAATGCCGAATGTTTCTTTATAAGAAAACGGCTAATATAACCATTAGCATTAGAGATGAGGAGAACAGCTACTACACATTGATCCCAGCCCGATGATCAAAGAGTGAAAAAAAAGCGGAACTAGATTAGCACTGTCTGTTCGGTCAATGAATGCCGAATGTTTCCTTATAAGAAAACGGCTAATATAACCATTAGCATTAGAGATGAGGAGAACAGGTACTACACATTGATCCCAGCCCGATGATCAAAGAGTGAAAAAAAAGCGGAACTAGATTAGCACTGTCTGTTCGGTCAATGAATGCCGAATGTTTCCTTATAAGAAAACGGCTCATATTACCATTAGCATTAGAGATGAGGAGAACAGATACTACACATTGATCCCAGCCCGATGACTAAAGAGTGAAAAAAAAGCGAAACTAGATTAGCACTGTCTGTTCGGTCAATGAATGCCGAATGTTTCCTTATAAGAAAACGGCTAATATAACCATTAGCATTAGAGATGAGGAGAACAGGTACTACACCTTGATCCCAGCCCGATGATCAAAGAGTGAAAAAAAAGCGGAACTAGATTAGCACTGTCTGTTCGGTCAATGAATGCCGAATGTTTCCTTATAAGAAAACGGCTAATATAACCATTAGCATGAGAGATGAGGAGAACAGATACTACACATTGATCCCAGCCCGATGACTAAAGAGTGAAAAAAAAGCGAAACTAGATTAGCACTGTCTGTTCGGTCAATGAATGCCGAATGTTTCCTTATAAGAAAACGGCTAATATAACCATTAGCATTAGAGATGAGGAGAACAGCTACTACACATTGATCCCAGCCCGATGACTAAAGAGTGAAAAAAAAGCGAAACTAGATTAGCACTGTCTGTTCGGTCAATGAATGCCGAATGTTTCCTTATAAGAAAACGGCTAATATAACCATTAGCATTAGAGATGAGGAGAACAGGTACTACACATTGATCCCAGCACGATGATCAAAGAGTGAAAAAAAAGCGGAACTAGATTAGCACTGTCTGTTCGGTCAATGAATGCCGAATGTTTCCTTATAAGAAAACGGCTAATATAACCATTAGCATTAGAGATGAGGAGAACAGCTACTACACATTGATCCCAGCCCGATGATCAAAGAGTGAAAAAAAAGCGGCACTAGATTAGCACTGTCTGTTCGGGCAATGAATGCCGAATGTTTCTTTATAAGAAAACGGCTAATATAACCATTAGCATTAGAGATGAGGAGAACAGCTACTACACATTGATCCCAGCCCGATGATCAAAGAGTGAAAAAAAAGCAGAACTAGATTAGCACTGTCTGTTCGGGCAATGAATGCCGAATGTTTCTTTATAAGAAAACGGCTCATATTACCATTAGCATTAGAGATGAGGAGAACAGGTACTACACATTGATCCCAGCTCGATGACTAAAGAGTGAAAAAAAAGCGAAACTAGATTAACACTGTCTGTTCGGGCAATGAATGCCGAATGTTTCTTTATAAGAAAACGGCTAATATAACCATTAGCATTAGAGATGAGGAGAAGAGCTACTACACATTGATCCCAGCCCGATGATCAAAGAGTGAAAAAAAAGCGGAACTAGATTAGCACTGTCTGTTCGGGCAATGAATGCCGAATGTTTCTTTATAAGAAAACGGCTCATATTACCATTAGCATTAGAGATGAGGAGAACAGGTACTACACATTGATCCCAGCTCGATGACTAAAGAGTGAAAAAAAAGCGAAACTAGATTAACACTGTCTGTTCGGGCAATGAATGCCGAATGTTTCTTTATAAGAAAACGGCTAATATAACCATTAGCATTAGAGATGAGGAGAACAGCTACTACACATTGATCCCAGCCCGATGATCAAAGAGTGAAAAAAAAGCGGAACTAGATTAGCACTGTCTGTTCGGTCAATGAATGCCGAATGTTTCCTTATAAGAAAACGGCTAATATAACCATTAGCATTAGAGATGAGGAGAACAGCTACTACACATTGATCCCAGCCCGATGATCAAAGAGTGAAAAAAAAGCGGAACTAGATTAGCACTGTCTGTTCGGGCAATGAATGCCGAATGTTTCTTTATAAGAAAACGGCTCATATTACCATTAGCATTAGAGATGAGGAGAACAGGTACTACACATTGATCCCAGCTCGATGACTAAAGAGTGAAAAAAAAGCGAAACTAGATTAACACTGTCTGTTCGGGCAATGAATGCCGAATGTTTCTTTATAAGAAAACGGCTAATATAACCATTAGCATTAGAGATGAGGAGAACAGCTACTACACATTGATCCCAGCCCGATGATCAAAGAGTGAAAAAAAAGCGGAACTAGATTAGCACTGTCTGTTCGGGCAATGAATGCCGAATGTTTCTTTATAAGAAAACGGCTCATATTACCTTTAGCATTAGAGATGAGGAGAACAGGTACTACACATTGATCCCAGCTCGATGACTAAAGAGTGAAAAAAAAGCGAAACTAGATTAACACTGTCTGTTCGGGCAATGAATGCCGAATGTTTCTTTATAAGAAAACGGCTAATATAACCATTAGCATTAGAGATGAGGAGAACAGCTGCTACACATTGATCCAGGCCCGATGATCAAAGAGTGAAAAAAAAGCGGAACTAGATTAGCACTGTCTGTTCGGTCAATGAATGCCGAATGTTTCCTTATAAGAAAACGGCTAATATAACCATTAGCCATAGAGATGAGGAGAACAGATACTACACATTGATCCCAGCTCGATGACTAAAGAGTGAAAAAAAAGCGAAACTAGATTAGCACTGTCTGTTCGGTCAATGAATGCCGAATGTTTCCTTATAAGAAAACGGCTAATATAACCATTAACATTAGAGATGAGGAGAACAGGTACTACACATTGATCCCAGCTCGATGACTAAAGAGTGAAAAAAAAGCGAAACTAGATTAGCACTGTCTGTTCGGGCAATGAATGCCGAATGTTTCTTTATAAGAAAACGGCTAATATAATCATTAGCATTAGAGATGAGGAGAACAGCTACTACACATTGATCCCAGCCCGATGATCAAAGAGTGAAAAAAAAGCGGAACTAGATTAGCACTGTCTGTTCGGGCAATGAATGCCGAATGTTTCCTTATAAGAAAACGGCTAATATAACCATTAGCATTAGAGATGAGGAGAACAGCTACTACACATTGATCCCAGCCCGATGATCAAAGAGTGAAAAAAAAGCGGAACTAGATTAGCACTGTCTGTTCGGGCAATGAATGCCGAATGTTTCTTTATAAGAAAACGGCTCATATTACCATTAGCATTAGAGATGAGGAGAACAGGTACTACACATTGATCCCAGCTCGATGACTAAAGAGTGAAAAAAAAGCGAAACTAGATTAGCACTGTCTGTTCGGGCAATGAATGCCGAATGTTTCTTTATAAGAAAACGGCTAATATAACCATTAGCATTAGAGATGAGGAGAACAGCTACTACACATTGATCCCAGCCCGATGATCAAAGAGTGAAAAAAAAGCGGAACTAGATTAGCACTGTCTGTTCGGTCAATGAATGCCGAATGTTTCCTTATAAGAAAACGGCTAATATAACCATTAGCATTAGAGATGAGGAGAACAGGTACTACACATTGATCCCAGCCCGATGATCAAAGAGTGAAAAAAAAGCGGAACTAGATTAGCACTGTCTGTTCGGTCAATGAATGCCGAATGTTTCCTTATAAGAAAACGGCTAATATAACCATTAGCATGAGAGATGAGGAGAACAGATACTACACATTGATCCCAGCCCGATGACTAAAGAGTGAAAAAAAAGCGAAACTAGATTAGCACTGTCTGTTCGGTCAATGAATGCCGAATGTTTCCTTATAAGAAAACGGCTAATATAACCATTAGCATTAGAGATGAGGAGAACAGGTACTACACATTGATCCCAGCACGATGATCAAAGAGTGAAAAAAAAGCGGAACTAGATTAGCACTGTCTGTTCGGTCAATGAATGCCGAATGTTTCCTTATAAGAAAACGGCTAATATAACCATTAGCATTAGAGATGAGGAGAACAGATACTACACATTGATCCCAGCCCGATGACTAAAGAGTGAAAAAAAAGCGAAACTAGATTAGCACTGTCTGTTCGGGCAATGAATGCCGAATGTTTCCTTATAAGAAAACGGCTAATATAACCATTAGCATTAGAGATGAGGAGAACAGGTACTACACATTGATCCCAGCCCGATGATCAAAGAGTGAAAAAAAAGCGGAACTAGATTAGCACTGTCTGTTCGGTCAATGAATGCCGAATGTTTCCTTATAAGAAAACGGCTAATATAACCATTAGCATTAGAGATGAGGAGAACAGGTACTACACATTGATCCCAGCCCGATGATCAAAGAGTGAAAAAAAAGCGGAACTAGATTAGCACTGTCTGTTCGGGCAATGAATGCCGAATGTTTCTTTATAAGAAAACGGCTAATATAACCATTAGCATTAGAGATGAGGAGAACAGCTACTACACATTGATCCCAGCCCGATGATCAAAGAGTGAAAAAAAAGCGAAACTAGATTAGTACTGTCTGTTCGGGCAATGAATGCCGAATGTTTCCTTATAAGAAAACGGCTCATATTACCATTAGCATTAGAGATGAGGAGAACAGATACTACACATTGATCCCAGCCCGATGATCAAAGAATGAAAAAAAAAGCGGAACTAGATTAGCACCGTCTGTTCGGTCAATGAACGCCGAATGTTTCCTCATAAGGAAACAGTTAATATAATCGTTGACATTAGTGTATCTCTCTTTCCATGTTCTGCCATCCATATGCCTAAGCCCTTTAGGAATTTTACTTGTTTTTTTCCCTCTGCTTCTCTTCAATATGTCACGTGAGTGTTAAATTCTTCTAGCACTGTTTCCTCACTATATGTCCTGGGAATTACAAGTGTCTTTTTCTAATGCTAATTAAAGTAAACCTTTTCGTTCCCATCTTCCTTAAACCTTATTTACATTCAATGCTGGACAATTTCCTCACAGATTGACGGACGCTGAATTTTCGTCTATCAGAATGAACAGGCGTTCTCTCAGGCAGACCCCGTGTCTCGAGCGCCTATTGGGAGTAGACTTCACCCAGGACCTCAAATGGAACTCTTCTTTTTCCATCTTCTACAATTACAAGAGACACATTCGGCCGAAAATCGAATAGTGGGACAGGCTGATATGTCAAGCATGTTTGTCTTGCTCAATCAGAGGCGTCTGCGCTGTCTCGGGCTGGTCAGCCGCATGGAAGATGGTCGCATCCTAAAGGATATGCTCTGCGGCGAATTGCCTACTGACTCCAGGTGTGCAGGAAGACCACTCCTTCGCTACCAGGATGTGTACAAGCGCGACATGAAGGCAGATGGTATCGCTCCATCTGGTTGGAAAACCGTTGCTGGAGATCGGGGAAGATGGACGTAATTTGTTCAATGAAACAACAGCAATATCCAGTAGCTTCTGTTCAATAATTCTTAAGGTCTTCCAGATCAGAGGTTGGCAGTGAATATTCGGAGAGAGTAGGAAAGCATAGTTCTTCAGGTCTTTCATCTGACAGGTTAGCAGTTGATATTCCGACAAGAAAACAAAACAAAATGGCCGCCTTTATACACATCGGATTGAATATTTTAAGTCTTCTGATTGGTTAACCTTCACTTGGTAAACTATAAAATGAGTCAGCTCATTTTGGTTGGCTCACTAGTTAATAAGGATGTATCCCAAAATTCTAACAAGGGGTGCGTATTATGCCCAGCTACAAAAAAATCTTCAAAAAATTGCCGTTTCATAGGTCGATCCCAGTTGCGAAATGACTACTCACCCCAAATGTATGAGAATTTAACACTAACATTCGGCGATTGCGACCCCATAAGGATGTCAAATTCAATCATATGTACCTAACAATACTCACAAATGTAAAATAAAATAAGAATTATCATAAAACTAAATTAGAATAATATTATTCTATGTTTAAAACCATTTTTAATAAGAGTAGGAAACGCTGGCCGTAATGAAATTGGAGAGGTACTAATTATAGGTATAATGACTATGGGTGCGTATTATGCGTGAGTAGAAGCATATACTTACACTTTCAGCAGAATTTTATGGGTGCGTATTATGGACGAAGGCGTATTATACATGGGGAATTACAGTAGTTGAAATAATGCTAATATATTGTAATACAAGTGCTGGAATTGGATCTTTATTTTCCTTTTCTTTATGCCTCGGGTGATCATGGCTCTCTACATCTTCCTATCTTTTGTAGTCTTTAGCAATGTTTATCATTTTACTATCCCTTCCAGCCCCGGTCTTGTCATCCATTTACACAAGCGCGCTAGGAACGTTACTCGTTTTTTTTCTGCCTCTCTTGCCTACGGTATATCCTGAGAGTGTAACATTTTCCAAACCTTATTTCCTCATAATATGCCTTAAGCGGTTCCGCTGTCTGATTCTAAATATAGGTATTTATTTTTGTTTCCAATTTTTGAGATTGTGAAACGTTACTATTTGAGTATTGGAGGAGAGATAATCTGTCGGATTATGCTAATCTAAATACAGGGTGTCCCAAAATAATGTATATACTCTTTAAATATTAATAGTTAATAATATTGTTTTTATATGGATGAAAATATGCAAAACAGATTGATTGGAAGAAGAGGGTCAGTTGAATAGCCCCCCCCCCTTAGATCACAAGATTTGACACCCTTGGATTTCTTTTTGTGGGGGTTTCTAAAAAACAAAGTTTACAACAGAAAACGTGAAACAATTGCTGAAATGAGAGTAGCAATTGAAGAAGAATCTGCTCAAATACCAGAAGAAATGATACTGGACGTTTGTAGGTCAATTTCTTCAAGATATGAAAAGTGTATTGAAAAGAACGGCAACCAGTTTGAGCACTTGATGTGAACTCATCATTATATGAACAATCTGCCATTGCCCCATGTAGCTTTTATCTTATTAAAGTTAATTTTCTATTGAGCCACAGAGGAGCGTTCGGTTAGCAAGGTCGAATTTACTGCTTTTAAACTACAATCTTCCATGAATCTCTCACGTACATTCATATCTACTCAAAGCGTACCCAAATGTAAACAAATGACGTCACACATTTTGAAATGGACAAAGTCCGACGATTATTTTAAGACATTTTTATGTTTATACATTCTTTTTATAGATATAAATATTTAAGTAAATGCTCTGTTTATAATAAATAGAATGACCGAGAAATTTTCGTAGAAAATATTCGTCCTCCGACAGGAATCGAACCTGTATCCTATACATATATAGGCTGACGTGCCTTAACCGATTGAGCCACAGAGGATCGTTCAGTTAGCAAGGTCGATTTTACTGTCTTTAAACTTCAATTTTCCATGATTCTCTCACGTACATTCATATCTGCTCATGGCGTATTCAAATGTAAACAAATGACGTCACACATTATTAATTTTCTATGTTTTTTGTGCATTTTACTCTCAAATTCTTTAAATGTGTATTCTTTCTCTTGTATTAATCTTATTTACAAGTCAAAATACATAAATTGAATAAGTTATAACGATTCAAAGAGGGTATACATTATTTTTGAACACCCTGTATTTGGAAGTAGAGTTTATTAGGAGGATCATTGATTGAAAAAAAAAAGAAACGGAAAGACTTTAGGACGGAGATGAGAGCCTTGAGGCATGTCGGAATTGTTTGCCTGGGCTTCAGATGAATGGCCACTAACAACGGCGTTGATGGACCTCCTTTTTTTCTTTTTTTTTTTTTAGAAAGGACTTGATAATTGTGAAACCGTGCAGAGACTCCATAGCTGGAGATATTTTGTTGGTACCAGCTATACCACACCTGGTCAAACGTATTTGAAACATCTACAGCAATCGTCTTCAAGACGAATTTATTGGCTAGTGACTCAGTGATTCGCTGAATTTTAACAGTAATGGAAACTAGTACTTCCTCATTTCTTAAATTCCCCGTCCATGGTATTCTCAGCACCGTTCAGTAGAACAATGTTTCTGTGGCTTCAGTTCCCTTCTTCGTCTGTCAGATTTCATTGCAAGCAAAACTTTCCGTGTCAGTGGATGACTAATTGAATTCAGTTAGAATGTTGATGGTGTTTTTCGGGGTTTTGATCTATAGCGAAGAAAACGACGACCTACCTCGTCAAACCAAGCGACAGCGCGTCGCGTGTGTCCTACGACGGAAAAGAAAATTACTTACCCCCCCCCCCGCAAAAAAAGGGCACGTATTCCGCATGACATGCTGAAGACGGAATATTTAAGTGAAAAACAAGTACGTCGCAGGAGTACTCTATAAAAGTACTTTGATATGCAAATTACTTGGCGTCCTCTCCCAGCTGTCGACGAATGGGAAAAAAATGCTCGGCCGATAAAATTAGTTGGTCGACGGTCGTCGAATTGGAGGATTTTTGGCTACTGCGTTCGTCGGAGAGTGAGTTATATTTCTGACTAGTTACGTGCATGGTGATTTGCAAGATAGTACCCGCGACTCGAGTATTCGGCATTTCATTCTGCCCCCGATATTTGAACCTCAACTTACAGTGATTTGTTCTCTGCGTTGTGGATTTAATCTGCGACAGACATTTCCTTTGCTTTCAGAACGCTTACAAGTTTGACACTTGGATACATTTTTTTTTAATTTGAAAATAAAATGCAGTGTATCTCGAAAATAAGTGTACATACGAAAAATTAACAAAAAATGTTTTTATTATTTTGATTTCCAACGTATGCTTCTGGATGAGGTGCCAACGTTTTTTAACATGGCTGCCCCGTGCGTACATGGGAAGGGAATCCAAAAATAGTCCATATTCACAGATTCAATGCAACAAAGCGAAAACATGGATAATAAGAGAAAAATAAATTGATGACTCCTTGTAATGGTTGCAGAAAGTAGATGACTGGCTAAGGATGGAGTACTGGCTCGATTTGCGGACTGCAGATGCACCATCGTCACTTTCCAGACAATGATAGAGTTCAAAATCGTTTCATTCTACATATACTTTCCTACAAGACCTGATGTTACGAGTCTATTGCTAGTTTATTACTGTGTCCTTTTGTTATGTGTTCAGATGAGCTCGACACCAGCTAGAACATCTCACGCTATATCCACGGAGTCGAGATAGATAGATAGATAGATAGATAGATAGATAGATAGATAGATAGATCTGAACTGACTGAGATAGATAGATAGATAGATAGATAGATAGATAGATATGAAAAGACGAAGAAAGAAAGAAACAAACAAAGAAGCAGACTGAGAAACATAAACAGGTTGATAGATATGAATGGCTGAGATAGATAGATAGATAGATAGATAGATAGATAGATAAATATGAAAAGACGAAGATATAGATAAATAGATAGATAGATATGAAAAGACGAAGATATAGATAAATAGATAGATAGATACATATGAAAAGACGAAGATATAGATAGATAGATAGATAGATATGAAAAGACGAAGAAAGAAATAAAGAAAGAAAGAGACTGAAATATATAAACAGATATGAACAGACATAGTGTGGATTTAATCTGCGACAAACATTTCTTTTGCTTTCAGAACGCTTACGTGATCTTTATAAAAATGTTTTTAAGGCAATTCACCCCAAGCAAGGCGGGGGTGCCACTAGAACGCAAGGGGTTACAGCGGATTCAGAACAAGAGTGAAGAGGAGTGTTTGAGGGAAGGATACAGAGAAGGACGGGGAACAAGCTCAGGGTGTCAGGTGTCAATTGACAATTACACTTGAGTCGAGAAGTCAGACTAAGCGATTGATGGTTAGTCTCGCAGAGAACTAGTATATCAGGAGACTTTTCAAAGAAGAAAGATTCCACAGTGCAGAAGTTGGTCCGAATGCCACGGATATTGGGAGAGGAAATGTTTCAAATTATAGCAATCTTTCATTGGCATATTTGCTTCAGTCGCGACTCGTGATAGTCGCGCTTAACATAATGCTGAATTAAATTATTAGCCTGCTTTCAATAATCTTTTATCGCACCGCAAATTCGTCTTCTGCGCAAAACTTGACATTCCGGGTTTGATTTTATCGTGCGGTAACGATGATCAGAAAGGCGGTGTAGGTAACTATGTAATGGGGTAGGCTTGCAAAATAGCTCGGTCATTACACGACCTCTTGAGAATTTTACTCTAGCGGCCAAAAATACAACGCATAGGATGTTATAATAATGATAATAATATTAATAATAATAACAAAATAATAGTAAGAAGAAGAAGAAGAAGAAGAAGAAGAAGAAGAAGAAGAAGAAGAAGAAGAAATAGAAGAAGAAGAAGAAGAAGAAGAAGAAGAAGAAGAAGAAGAAGAAGAAGAAGAAGAAGAAGAAGAAGAAGAAGAAGAAGAAGAAGAAGAAAAGGTATGTGAGAGGAAGACGAAAGTATCCGAGCAGAGGACAATGAGCAACACCAAAAATAATAATAGTGAGAAGAAAAAGGAGATGGAGAAGCAGAAAACGAAGGTAGCCAAGAAGACGGATAAGGAGGACAAAATTAACAAAAACAACAACAATAATAATAATACTATTGAGAAGGAAAAGGAGATATAAAAGGAGAAGACGAAGGTAGCCAAGAAGACGGATAAGGAGGACAAAATTAACAACAACAACAACAATAATAATAATATTGAGAAGGAAAAGGAGATGTAAAAGGAGAAGACGAAGGTAGCCAAGAAGACGGCAAAAAAAGACAATAATAATAATAATATAATAATAATAATAATGGCAATAATATTAAGAAGAAGAAGAAAATGAAGAAGAAAGGACAGCAATAATAATAAGAAGAAGAAGAAGAAGAAAAAAAGAAGAAGAAGAGGAAAGGAGAGCAATAATAATAATAATAATAGTGAGAAGAAAAACAAGATGTAGAAGGCGGAGACGAAGGTAGCCAAGAAGAAGACGGCGAAAGAGGACGATAATAATAATAATAATAATAATAATAATGATGATGATGATGATGATAATAATAATAATAATAGTAATAATGGCTAGAAGAAAAAAGAGAAGAAGAAAAAGAACAGCAATAACATTAATAATAATAATAATAATAATTTGAAGAAATAGCAAAAGGATGAAAAGACAAAGTTAGGCAAGAAGAATATGTCAATAAAAATCGATAGTAATAGAAAAATATCCATCTCGTATAGGACACTAAAACTCCTATCAAACCACCATCTTTCCAAAGTATTTTCATCTTTCTGCTTTTATATTTGTCTCCAACTAATTTTATTTTATATTTTTATTACTCTGTCCTGCTCTGTAACACGAACTAAATATATCGCATCTCTAGTTTCGTTTTGGAGGGAGGTGCATTTCCCAAGACTGCCTTTTTTGGAACTCAGTTGTAATGTGGTATGAACATTTCTCTCTCTTTTCAAGAACCAAAATTGGATGTTCATTTTTTTTTCTTAATATTTTTTAATTGTTTTCTTCTGCACACCATCAACTAGTCTGTGGAGATCAAGTGATTTGGGCCTGACCACAGTCGAAGAAAAATAAAAATGGAGGAAAAAAATAATATGGCGGAATGATACAAAAAATTATGCAGCAGAAAGAAAAATGAATGGATAAGCAGAAAGAAGAAAAATGAACGAGACCAAATTAGGAGAGATATGAGACGGAAAAAGTAAGTGAAAAAAGAAAGAACTCGGGAGTGAAATGCCGGAAGGAGAATCGAAAGGAAGAATAAAAAGGATGTTGAAAAAAAAAATCAGAAATGAATGGAGGTGGGGGGAATGGATGGAAGTTGAAAAAGGAAAGAAAGAAAAATGACGACAAGCAGACGACAAATAATTGAGCAGAGTTCGTTGGGGAATTTTGTGAAAGGGAATAAGGAAAGAATAAATGGATTACAGAGAATTTGGGAATTTGACACGGAAAGAAAGAAATGAAAAGGAAAAAAGGAAGAAAGAAAGAGAAAAAGAAAATGATAAGCTACAAAAGAAAGAACAAAGATAAAAGGATGTCATAAAGAGAGAGAGAGAGAGAGAGAGACAGTGACAGAGACAGAGACAGAGGAAGAGCGAAAGAAAGAAGAGAAAGAAAGAGTGATGAGCAACAGAAAAAGAAAAGCAGAAAAAATGGAAGAAAGAAAGAAAGAATTAATTAAAAAAAAGGATAAAAAGAATCAAAGAAACAAAGATTGACGGACTACAAATGAAGGAAAGAAACAGAAATAAAGAAGGAAATAAAGAAGAAAAATCAACAAGAGTAATTAGCTACAAATGAATAAATTAATCAAAAGGAAGAAAAACGTTTGATAAAGAACAAGTGAAAGAAAATCCAGAATGAAAGAAAGAAAACAGCCATAAATAAAGGAACGAAGCAAAAAAGAATGAAACAAAGAAGTAAAGAAAGAAAAAGGAAAGGACAATGATAATATCGGAAGAAAAATAAGAATGAGTGATAAGCCTGAAAGAAAGAATCAGAGAAAAAGGAAACAAGCAAGAAAGAAAGAATGAGTTGATTTAAAAAAAGATAGAATCAAAGATTGAAAGATTACTAAACTACAACCAATAGAAAAAAGAACATGGAATGAAAGAAAGAATAAAAGAAAGATATATATATATATATATATATATACTATAAATAAAGGAACAAACCGAAAGAAATAATGAAAGAAAGGAAGAAAGAACAAAAGAAAGAACAAAAGAAACAACGATAAGTTATAAAGAAGAAGAAAAGAAGAAGAAGAAAATGAATAAATTAAAAAAGATGGAAAGAATCAAAGAAAGAAAGACTGATGCAAAGAATGATACAAAGTAGAATAAAAGAAAGAAAGAAAGAAAAAAGAAAAAAAGAAGGAAGTAAATCGAACTAGAAAGAAAGATTGAATGAAAGAATGTAAAACAAAGAAAGAAAGAAAATCGAAAGAAAACGGTGGAATGAAAAAATAAGGAAGCATAAAAAATAAATAAAAAGAATCAAAATAAATAAATGTGTGAGGAAAGAAAATGAATAAGAAATAAAGAAAGTAAAAGAAGAAAGAAGGAAAGGAAGAATAATTAAACGAAGGAAAATAAATAAAATAAAGACGGAAATAAAAAAGATAGAAAAAAAGAAAGAAAAAATAAGTAAGGAAGCAAAATAAATGAAGAAATAACGAAAGAAAGAAAAAAGAAACGAAGAAAGAAGGAAAGAAAGGAGGAAGAAAAATAAATAAAACATAAAGAAAGAAGGAAATAAAGAATGAGTAAGGAAGCAAAGTAAATTAATAATTCAGAAAAGAAAGAAAGTGATAAAGAAAGAATAACAGAGGAAGGAAAAATAAATAAAGAAAGAAAGAAGGAAGGAAAATAAAAAATAAATAAAGACGGAAAAAAGAAGGGGCAGGGAAGCAAAGTAAATAAATAATTAAGGAATGAAAGAAAGAGATGAAGAATGAATAACTGAGGAAGGAAAATAAATAAATAAGGAAAGAAAGAAAGAAAGAAGGAAGAAAAATAAAGAAAGAAGGAAATAAATCGAATGGACGAAAGAAAGAAAGAAACAGTATGTTTTTTAATAGAAAGAAGGAAATTTAATGGATGCATATTTGAAAGAAAGAAATTTAGAATAAATAAAGAAAGAAAGAAATAAAGAAAAAAAGAAGGAATATGGTTTTAATGGATAGCAGGAAATTGAATGGATGCTTAAAATAAATAAATAAAGAAAGAAAGAAAAAAAGAAAGAAAGAAAGAAAGAAAGAAAGAAAGAAAGAAAAATATGATTTTAAAGTCCAGAAAGAAATTGAATGAAGGATCGGCAGAAACAAAAAAGGGGAGTAATAGATTGATGGAACGGATAGAAAGAAAGAAAGAAAGAAAGAAAGAAAGAAAGAAAAAATAAAGAAAGAAAGAAAGAAGAGGTAAGAAAGAAAGTATGGTTTTAAGGACAGTAGGAAATTGAAGGAACGGATAACATAAATAAAAGGCAAGAGGAAAGAAACATGGAGATATAATGGTTTTAAAGAGCAGAAACAAATTGAAGGAAGGCATTACAGAAAGTAAGAAAGAAAGAAAGAAAGAAAGAAAGAAAGAAAGAAAGAATATGCTTTTAAAGTAGAGAAGGGAAATGAATGGAGGCTCGCTAGAAACAAAAAGAGTAAGCATATGATTTTAAAACAGGAAGCGATTGAAAGAACAAACAAAAGAAAGAAAGAAGCGAAGAAAAAAGAAAGAAGTATTTTTGAAAGGATAGAAAAAATTGAAAGGACACAATACAGAAAGAAGGAAAAAATGCAATACAGAAAGAACGAAGGAAAGAGTGTATGGTTTTAATGGACAGAAAGCAATTGAAGGATCGGATAATATAAAGAAAGAGAGGAGGAAAGGGACAAGGAGAGATTAAGGTTTTAAAGAGTAGAATGAAAGTGAGGGAACGCATTGCAGAAAGAAAGAAAGAAAGAAAGAAAGAAAGAAAGAAAGAAAAATTAAAAGAAAGAAAGAAAGATTGAAAGAAAGAAAGAAAAATTAAAAGAAAGAAAGAAAGTAAGATTGAAAGAAAAAAGAAAGAAAGAAAGAAAGATTGCAAGAAAGAAAAAAGGAAAGGACAAACGCAAGAAAGAAATGAAAAAAGAAGGAATGAAAGCAGAAATGAATGAAAGAAAGAAAGAAAAAAGAAAGAAAGCAAAAAAAAAGAAAGAAAGAAAGAAAGAAGGAAAAAAACTTTGCAAGCTGATAAAAAATATAATAAGAGTAAAGAACTGACGATGAAAGGTTTTTTTTTTTTTGGCGGGCAAACGGTTGGACAGAAAGTAAAATGGCGGGAAGTGCATCAATAGATTAACTGAAATAATAATAATAATAATAATAATAATAATAATAATAATAATAATAATAATAATAAAGAATGAACATTAGAAAATATACAAAATACAAGAACCATTACACACCCCCACACACACACATATATATATATATATGTAATATTCATATATAATCCTCATTATTTTTATTGTCCGTTATATATATATATATATATATATATATATATATATATATATATATATATATATGCATGTATAACATATATACATAGTATATATATATATATATATATATATATATATATATATATATATATATATATATATATATATATATATATATATATACTTATTTATTCATAGTATATACATATATATATATATAAACATACATACATATATACTTATTTCTCTCATATTATATATATATATACATATACATATATACTTATTTCTTTCATAGTATATATATATATATATATATATATATATATATATATATATATATATAGATACTATGAAAGAAAGATCCCAAAATAAGAACCAGGGTAGGAATTTAGTAGGAGGATATATGAATAGTATGAGAAGTAGTAATCAAAGAGAATTGAGTTGTAATGGCGGGGCGAGTAATATAAGATCGAACGGTAGGGTTTGCCCGGGGAGAGAAGGTTTATAAAGATATGTGACACAGGGAATTGCTTCTGCTTCTGGTGCTGCTGCTGACAACGACTATGAGAAGATTTTAATACCGTCATTTTTTTTTCATCTTTGTAATATTCGTATATATATATATATATTTTGTTTTTAACCATCTCTCGCTCTCTCTTCCCCGCTTACTGGATTATTCGCGCTTAGAACTCGCTTTCGGTATATTGTTGTTGTTATATTTAGCACCATTTCCGGAATGTTCTTTTATAGGGTCGTTCCTTGTCCTTTCATTACTTCGGCATTCCTTTTTTTTTTATTCTTACCGATGGCGTCTCACTTTTCCAGTTCTTATTTTTTTTATTATTATTTCTTGCATATTTTAAATAGCCGTTTCTTGTGCTTTTCTTTTTCTGTACATTTTTTTGTTGTTTTTTTTTCTTTCAAAATGTCGTCTGCTTATAGTTACATATTGTTAATAACAGAAAAATCTTACTTGTTCTTTTCCTGTCGAAACATTTCATTCCTTTTCTTTTTGTATATATTTATTAAAAAAAAAAGAAGCTCGAAAGTGTAGGCCAATTTTTCATAAACTCATCAGTAATATCATTCGAAAAGCTTATAATGTTGTTAGCCTTTTTTTTTACCGATTTTATTTATCTTCCCCTGCTTTACCCCGTCTCTTTTTCCAATACGTTTGCCCTTTGCAATATTAAAAAGACAAGTATTCTCAAAGAGACATCACAACTAGCGGATCGAAAAGCGGATTGGAACATGGAAAACCTTTTAATCAGTTCGCTAAAAAGATCTCCGGTCCTAGATCATATATATATATATATATATATATATATATATATATATATATATATATATGAGGAAGAGTTTATAATAGTTCCAACGAGAGAAAAGTGTGTATATTAAAAAGAAGAGAGAAACCGCAAACGTTTTTGGTTCTAATGTGGATTTTTAAAAAAATATTCAGCTTTATTCTCCATAATTTTGCTACAGGTGTTTCCCGTCTCGCGACCGTCATCAGGCAAAAGGTGGAGTTATCCACATATTATTCAAAATAATTAATTTTTTTCTTCATGTTTTTCCATGTTAAATATTCTCGATATTAGACATTCTCTTTTTGTGTTAGTGATCCAAACGTCTTGAAGAAAAAAATTAATTATTTTTAATAATATGTAGAAATCTCCACCCTTTTTCTGATGACAGTCGCGAGACCGGAAACTCGTGTAGCAAAATTATGGAAAATAAAGCATAATATTTTTTTAAAAATCCACGTTACAACTCAAAACGTTTGCGGTTTCTCTCTTCTTAATATATATATATATATATATATATATATATATATATATATATATATATATATATATATATATATATACCAAGGACAATATTGGGGAAAATGTATGACAAAGTGGAGACAAGTATTCTTGTAACACCAAAGATGAACTGAAGGCAAGGATTAGGACAGCAGTCACCAACAAGGAGAATGTCCATAAGGGTTACAGATGATTCCGAAGTTGAAGGCAATGGCGATTTTATTGAATGAATTTACGCTTTAGCATTCCAAGATACTGTTGTCTAATTTTGATAAACATATCTGTTAACATGAGGTGTCAGTATTATTTTAATTTTTGCGTAATTTAAACGAGCATTTATCCATTGCACCCGATACATACATACATATATATATATATATATATATATATATATATATATATATATATATATATATATATATATATATATATATATATATATGTATATATATGTATATGTATATATATATAGTTAAATTCCCAGATGAATTCTGTGGACAAGACAGATTGGTATAACATGACAATTGGAAAAATATTAGATTTTGCCAACGCGTTTCGTCTTCCGACTTTTTCAAGGCAAAAATGAAATCGAAATATCACTGTTGCTATAGTTACATTAAAAATCCAAATTTAAAAAGATAGGCGCTTCTGCCCAAACCTTTTTTCTGGTTAATGTAAATTACCTTTATAGTAAGAGATTTATATATATATATATATATATATATATATATATATATATATATATATATATATATATATATATACATATACATATATATATATATATATATATATATATATATATATATATATATATATATATATATATATATATATAAATTTAAATAAGTTGAAAACATTTTAAACTCTCGTAATTTTACATATTTCGCTAGGTTTCTTTAAGTTGTATTATATACAAATATATGCTATATATGCCAAAGTGGACATAAATTTTCTTGTGACACGTTTCGTTCTTTAGGACTTCATCAGAATAAATATGTTATTTTGGTTGTGATTACACATGCGCACGTACGAGGGATACTGGGAATTTAAAAAAATATTATTTTTTAATTTAGCCGGTTTCATTTGGATGTTTTTCTTTTTTTTCTTTCCATCCCTTTTGCCAGTAGATATCTCACAATATGATGATAGAACTTCTGCCAGGAATGGTGAAATGTTTTAAGAGCCCGAACGCAAATTTGCTGCAGATGATCTTGCAATCAAAGCACTCTCTGGATATTTACGTCGTAATCATCGTGAATTGTTTTTCTCCTTTGATCAGAGTAGCATTTTTTCTGTCATATTTATTGTAGTCTCGTTACGGTGGGCAACCAATGAATTTGATGTATTGTTTTGTAAAATATCTCTTTTGTGTTCATATAATCTTTTACTTAGAATCCTTGAGGTTTCTCCGATGTATTTTTCCACTATGTCATGCATTTTCAACCATATATACCAATCCGAATCTGATGCGATGTTACTCGTAGCGGTGCCTGTACGCGATCCATCGTTTGCCGGTACATCAGTTTCCAGGAAACAAATAACCATTAGTCACATTCCACGCCACGCGAGACTGCTAGGATATTTGTAACATTTTTATTTTAGTTTTATATTTATTATGGTTGGATTTTTCAATTACTCACTCATGTTAAAAATCATTGCTAAACAACTAACGCGTGCGATATAAGGAATTGCAAAACTGAACTGAAATACGTTTAAGAACATCATGATCATATGCTGGATGACACACCTTGGAATATCAAAAGTTCATTTTTCATGGACATATAAAATCATTATTTTTTAAAAATAATGAAACTTATTTTATTCATTATGTGTATAAAATAGGATTTAGATTGCCGACAAAGTTTTAAAGAATTTTGACAAATATGAAACTATGTAATTGAAACTAGATTTGGTTACACCTTTCTAGGTGACATCACAAAAAGTACTGCCTTTCCTTATGG
This sequence comes from Acanthosepion esculentum, assembly GCA_964036315.1. Classification (NCBI taxonomy): domain Eukaryota; kingdom Metazoa; phylum Mollusca; class Cephalopoda; order Sepiida; family Sepiidae; genus Acanthosepion; species Acanthosepion esculentum. The sequence continues at coordinate 69,007,336 of OZ038510.1, forward strand.
GCTACTGTTGAAACCACAGAGTTATCGCGTGCTCTATACTCCATTCTATGGCTGTATATGTATTGAATTGAGAGGTATCCTTTCTCTGGACTAGTTGTTAACTGTGGCTAGACAGCCCACTCTGTCCTGTTTTTTGTCTTTTTTTAACTCTTAGTTGGATGGTGAAAGATAGTTTCATGTTATTCCAAAATATATTTTTGCGAGAGCGAATTTAGGGCGTGTATGTAGTGGTAAGGTTAAGTGAATTCCGGTCGAATTCATCATACAATGGGTTACAGCAGTTCTAATCAAACTGGTGCCGGTACGCGAGCCATCGTCTGCCGGTACGCAGAGAGTTTCCAGGAATGAAAGAACCAGTAGTCTCATTCCACACCACGCGAGACTGCCGGGATATCTGACACGATTTTTTCTTTTTGTAACATTTTCATTTTCGTTTTATATTTATTAAGGTTACATTTTTCAATTATTCATTCATGTTAAAAGTCATTGCTAAACAATTTACGAATGCGATAAAATGAACGGCAAAACAGTGAAATACGTCTGATAAGACCATCATGATGAGATGGTGGATGACACCTTGGAATACTAAAAGTCCATTTTTCATGGACATATAAAATCAATAATTTAAAAAAAAAATGATGCAACTTTTATTTTATTTATTATGTGTTTAAAATAGGATTCAGAATCCCGACAAATTTTTAAAGAATTTTGACAAATGGGAAACCATTTCATTGAAACTAGATTTGATTCAGAATCCTTAAAATGGTTACTCCTGTACTTGTTTGATGGGAAGAACACAATTAAGGTATATCTGCCATACCCTCCCGCCTTGTTTTTTTCTGTATTGGGAGGAAGTGAATGTAGGAAGCGTTTGTATTTTTTTTTATCGCAATAAGACCATAACATAACGAGGTCAATGGCGTTTTATAGCCATAGTTTGAGAAGCAACGCTCTGATATATATTCCATTAAAATTACTAACAAGATAATGAACGGCAAAACAGTGCACTGAAATACGTCCAGGCCATCATGATGTACAACACACTTTGGAAAACTAAAAGTCCATTTTTCATGGACATAAAATCAATAAAAATAATGTTGTAACTTCAATTTTCAAAGAATATTTTCTCGGATAGTTAGTATATAATTCTACGGCACAAATATGGTACGGATCCCTGGCGCACTGGGAAGACTTGTTACAGCAACACCACCTGATCAGAGGCCTTGCTGCTGTTGGACGTAGTTTATTGTCTTACCCAGGACGCGGATGTAGTTTATCGTCATACCCAGGCCGGGAAATATTTATCTGTGCGTATTGCTTAAATAATAAATCATTAGTACTTTCTTTGGTATAAATGAATAATACTACGTATGTTCAATTATATGTTTTCTCGGATAGTAATTATATAATTCTATGGCACAAATATGGTACCGGTCCCTGGCCCACTGCGAAGACTTGTCACGTCAATGATGGCTGACTTTAGAATGAATAAGACATCAGGTCCTCATGTTTAGCACAGATGATCTCAAAAAAGGATCTTGAAATAGGATATGTCTAATAAAACGAATAGGGTAGCACTAGATTATAAAGGTTCGCTCGCCGGTGCTCGTTGTAAAAAAAAAAATGTCGTTAAGTGACATCATCACAGGGTGACAAGACTTATGATGGACATGAACGTAACGAACGCGACCTGGATTCGAACTTCGGTTTACAGATATTTAGGTTACGGCCTCTAACCATTACACCATTTGCATACACTGTATGCATGCATAGACTGTTCTAATTTCCGAAGGACTTTGGTTAAAATTATAGCTCATTGTTAGCGCCATATTGTTTTTGTTTTATTATCATATTCCATCTGTGCTAACCACGTCGGCCTCCAAAGTAAGTTACGACAGATTAAATACAATTCAGAATCCTTAAAATGGTTACTTCTGTACTTGTTTGATGGGAAGAACACAATTAAGGAATATCTACCATACCCTCCCGCCTTGTTTTTTTCTGTATTGGGGTGGTGGTGAGTGTAGTCTTGTATCTTTTTTTATCTTAATAAGACCATAACATAAGGAAATCAAAGGCGTTTTATAGCCATAGTTTGAGAAGCAACTATCTTATGTATATTCCATTAAAAATTACTAACAAGATACTTCTGCCAAGTTTTTAGTAGGTATTTCTTTTCGGGACTTCGTAGGTGCAAATGAGTAGACCTAGCGTCCGGTTCACAGACCTACCCAGTATTTCGAACGGGAGTAGAGGTTTCTCCCATTTACATTATTCGGACTATTGTTCTCATCTTTGACGCCATATTTATTACAACGTTTCGGCCATTATACTCTCCAGCCTTCTTCAGGTGGTTGGAATGTTGAACTAACCCCTTTATTTCCTCAAGGACACATGGCAGAGTGGATAAATGCGTTGGTAAGATCCAGTAACAGGACCCAAAGAGTGTGAGTTCAATACCCGGTTAAGGCAGTGCAGAACTTTCAGATGTGAATTAAAAGGAGATAACTGATAACTGACATCCATTAAACACGGCACGTGGAACTAGAACAGTCTAGCCCAGTGAGCGAAATAAAGGGTTCAGTTCGACATTCCAACGACCTGAAGAAGGCCGGATCGTACAACAGCCGAAACCTTGTAATGAATATGGCTACAAAGATGAGGACAATAGTCCGAATAATGTAGATAGTGTACATAATACCTCATCTCACAAATATAGACAGATATTGAAAGGCCGAAACGTTGTAATAAATATGGCAACAAAGATGAGGACAATAGTCTGAATAATGTAAATAGTGTACATAATACCTCATCTCAGAAATATAGACAGATACTGAAAGGCCGAAACGTTGTAATAAATATGGCAACAAAGATGAGGACAATAGTCTGAATAATGTAAATAGTGTACATAATACCTCATCTCAGAAATATAGACAGATACTGAAAGGCCGAAACGTTGTAATAAATATGGCAACAAAGATGAGGACAATAGTCTGAATAATGTAAATAGTGTACATAATACCTCATCTCAGAAATATAGACAGATACTGAAAGGCCGAAACGTTGTAATAAATATGGCGACAAAGATGAGGACAATAGTCTGAATAATGTAAATAGTGTACATAATACCTCATCTCGGAAATATAGACAGATACTAAAAGGCCGAAACGTTGTAGTAAATATGGCGACAAAGATGAGGACAATAGTCTGAATAATGTAAATAGTGTACATAATACCTCATCTCAGAAATATAGACAGATACTAAAAGGCCGAAACGTTGTAATAAATATGGCGACGAAGATGAGGACAATAGTCTGAATAATGTAAATAGTGTACATAATACCTCATCTCAGAAATATAGACAGATACTGAAAGGCCGAAACGTTGTAATAAATATGGCAACAAAGATGAGGACAATAGTCTGAATAATGTAAATAGTGTACATAATACCTCATCTCAGAAATATAGACAGATACTGAAAGGCCGAAACGTTGTAATAAATATGGCGACAAAGATGAGGACAATAGTCTGAATAATGTAAATAGTGTACATAATACCTCATCTCAGAAATATAGACAGATACTGAAAGGCCGAAACGTTGTAATAAATATGGCAACAAAGATGAGGACAATAGTCTGAATAATGTAAATAGTGTACATAATACCTCATCTCAGAAATATAGACAGTTACTGAAAGGCCGAAACGTTGTAATAAATATGGCGACAAAGATGAGGACAATAGTCTGAATAATGTAAATAGTGTACATAATACCTCATCTCAGAAATATAGACAGATACTGAAAGGCCGAAACGTTGTAGTAAATATGGCGACAAAGATGAGGACAATAGTCTGAATAATGTAAATAGTGTACATAATACCTCATCTCAGACATATAGACAGATACTGAAAGGCCGAAACGTTGTAATAAATATGGCGACAAAGATGAGGACAATAGTCTGAATAATGTAAATAGTGTACATAATACCTCATCTCAGAAATATAGACAGATACTGAAAGGCCGAAACGTTGTAATAAATATGGCAACAAAGATGAGGACAATAGTCTGAATAATGTAAATAGTGTACATAATACCTCATCTCAGAAATATAGACAGATACTGAAAGGCCGAAACGTTGTAATAAATATGGCGACAAAGATGAGGACAATAGTCTGAATAATGTAAATAGTGTACATAATACCTCATCTCAGAAATATAGACAGATACTGAAGGAGTAGAGGTTTATCCTACGTTTCCAGTTTAAAAATAAAAAATGGGCTTTTGCACAGCACTTTAGCTGGAATGTAAAGGTTCCCCCGCCTCATCTTTAAAAAAAGAAACCGCCCGTTTCTAATCATGAGATCTTTCGAAAAGCACTGGGTGACAGGACGTGTGATGGATGTGAACGTAATCGAACTTAACCTGAATTCGAACTCTGTAACCATTACACATCTTTTATACACATATAGAAATAGATTGTTGTATGTATGTATGTATATAATGTTTTCATTTTCAAAACACGGTCAAGATATGTTTGATACGAAGACTCACCCTACACCTTTCTGATCATAGCTCCGTTAGGTCTCATTTAAATACTAATGGAGACCTACTGGACTTTATTCGTAACATACTTGTTAACAACACAAATATAATAGCATCGTCTACATGCAAATGAGGCTAACAACAATGGAAGCCTTTATTAGTAAAAAAATAAACAAAAAAACAAACACTTAATGATATCAACTATGAACATGGACACAATATCTTGATTGTATTTTGAAAATGAAAACATTATATAAATACATACAGACAACAATCTATTGCTTGTCAATAGTTAAAATAGTTCAACCATGAAAATGGATAAATGTATATGCGAAAGGGCTCGGAGAGAAAGAACAATTGGATAGCTTTTATACAATTTACCCTCTGAAAAGAAATTATATAAAAAACTAAATAAAATCTGCTTGTCTGTCGTATTCAATTAAACGAGCATGGAAGTAGGATTGATGCCTAAACACACACACACACACTCACACACACACACACACACATATATATATATATATATATGCGTGTGTGTAGATTTAATAGGACGTATAACAAAATTTGAAAAATAAATTTATACGAATATTACCAATAAATATTCATATATCAAAATTCTAACTAAACTGAAGCACTAAGAGATAGAATTTAATATTGCAATTCTCGAACACGTTTTAGTGATATATATATATATATATATATATATATATATATATATATATATATATATATATATATATATATTATAATATTTTAAAAAAATATGATGGATTCATATTTTTAAAAAATAAAAAAATATTATAAAAAAATATGAAAAAATAAAAAAAATATTATAAAAAATATTATAATATAAGCTCTACTTCTGTATGGAGCACTGTCTTTTTTTAAAAATAAAAGCAAAAATACTAAGGAACTCCGGATTATTTACCTAACGTGTTCTTTCCTATTTTTCTGCATACCTGCACACACACACACACACATATATATATATATATATATATATATATATATATATATATATATATATATATATATATATGGACCTAGAAATGAAGTAAGTGTCACTTCTTGGTAAGTAGTTGTCCGAATGGAACTTTGTTCTCTCTAATGGAATACGAAGGGAGTTGCGATGATTTATCCCAGTTTACGTGGCATAGATGGTAAAAATGTACCTTGTCAGAATAGTTGCCATGGAAATTGAGACCTTTCATATTCGTATAAAATGTTACGATTTTATATCAGTGTTATGATTTCAGTCATCAAATGTATTTAAAGTTAAATAATATATATATATATATATATATATATATATATAGATACAGTATATATATATATATATACAGTAGCGGCCATAATATAAGGAACGGAAACAACAAAGACATAAATATGTGTATTACTTAAAAAGTAATGCATGATTAGCAATGAAATTTTCACCGAATAAAGATTAGGGTGTAATGCATAAATATTATACAAAGTTACAAAAATTTACATAATAGTTTTTTTTTAAATAAAAATTAAATGGAACAAAGGAAATAAGCTACTGGACAAAAGTAATTTGCATAAACTTTTAATTTACATTGTTAAAAAAACTCGATGGAGCTTTTCAACAATAAGTAAAAGTTCATTTATCATTAGGATTTTATTTTTAAGCAATATGGCAAATTCTACACGCAAAACGCTCTCTTTTGAAGAAAAATAACTCATTATCAGTATCTATATATATATATGCAATGTGATAGGTCCTGATCTGGCATCTAGTCTACAGTCGCTTTCTCAAAGATGTACCATGGCTTCCCTCTGTCTCTCTTCTACAAGTATTTTCACGGCATATCTTCCGTCGAGTTGCCTTCTCTGGCTCCCACACTGCATGAAATTTAAGCGAGCTACTAGGCTGGCATCTTTGTCACACCCTTTCACCGTCGAAACGGTTACATGTAACCATCTCTACTACTCAAACAGCTTCTTTTCTAATACTTCCCGTCTGTGTAACTTCCTTCCCCTTACTTGCTTCCCCGATAACTAGTAATCAAATATTCAAGTGTAATATCAATCGACATCTGACACCCTAAGCGTGTTCCCTGTCCTACCCGTATCATTTCCTCGAACACGCTTTTTACTCTTGTTCTCAGTCCTCTGTAACCCCTTGTGTACTAGTGGCACTCCCGCCTTGCTTGGGGTGAATTGCTTTAATATATATATATATATATATATATATATATATATATATATATATATATATATATATATATATGTTCATAAGCCAACTGAATGACACCTATCGATATATGTAAAATTACAAGAGTTTAAATTATTTTATATTTCGTATCTATTCTCACTGCTTACACATCTCACTCGGACGTCCTGGGTATGACGATAAACTACATCCGCGTCCTGGGTATGACGATAAACTACATCCGCGTCCTGGGTATAACGATAAACTACATTCGCGTCCTGGGTATAACGATAAACTACATTCGCGTCCTGGGTATAACGATAAACTACATCCGCGTCCTGAGTATGACGATAAACTACATCCGCGTCCAGGCTAAGACGATAAACTACGATCAACAGCAATGCCTCTGATCAGGAGGTTTTGAGGAGCGTGGAACCACCTCTGAATTGCTGGTGTTCCCAGGTCTACCCTGACCAGGGGTGGTAGCACCTGTTAGGGTCCTAGCTATGGGCAAATAGTTAACTTCGAAACTGAGGTAAAAAGCATTATAAAAGTGTAAAAATAGGTTTTAATACCAGAAAAACTTAGTAAAAATTATTACTTGAACTAATGTTTTGAAGAAGAAAAAAAATATTGGCAACAATATATTTCTGACAAAAATATTACCAGCAATAGGTTTAAAAATAAAAAAATTATCAGAAATACATGTATTAAAATAATATTAACAGATATACATTTTTGACAAAACAAAATATTACCAGAAAAAAAAAGTTGACGGCATTAAATAACTCATTGAGGTTGATATACCGTAAAACATAACAAACCAAACCAAACCAATTCAAACCAAACGAGTAATTTAAAAAAAAAATTTTTTCGAAAATAAAACCATCTAAGATTTGAAATTTCTTAAAAGAAGTTGGACTGCATTAAAAAATATGAGTAATTGAAAAATGGTTCAAATAAATATGTATACATACACACTTTTTTTTACCAAACTATCGCTATGAATCTACAATGACCCATTGAGGTTTTGATATGCCATAAAACAAAACAACCAACAACCAACATCTCACTCGGCATCCTTTTAACTTGAGTGGCTCTTGAGTCTCATATTTTAAAAATTTGGACGGAGAAAGAATATGAACTTTTGTTATACTTTTTTAATAATTTCAATTCATATGCATGCATGTGCGGATCTGAAACGTGAAACAGTTCGAATTGTCTGACATACAGATTGTTCTTTGTCAGGGATTTTACAACTTTCGCATTGATCAATCGGCTTTAGAACCCCACCACCACAGTCTTGTTTTTAGTGTCAGTGGCTCCACCCACGACACATCTTTGTTGAAAGCACATGTTCTGTTGTCTTAACATTTAGTTCGGACCAGTTAATTGACTTTCAATGCGTGAAGAATTTTTCGTTTTCTTTTGTTTCTCTTTTTTTAAAACACATTCCCTTGAATTTCTGTTTACCAGCGCAGAGAAACGAATTTATGAAAAGTGATCATTTCTTTGTAAACATTTCGCGCGCTTTATTAGCGAAATAACCTCGACAACAAAAACGAATTAGGAAAAATTTAGTCTTGAAGGATTGGCGAATTTTTAGGTTTTAACTGAGAGAAGAATTCAGTGATAACAATGCCTCTGAAGAAATGGTGGAAATCGACAAAAGAGCGAAAAGGAACGGTGAAGAGTTGCGCAAAATAAAAGTCATGGGTGCCTTGACAATAGAAAATCGGATAACGTTTCTTCAAGAATCCCCAAACAATTCCTTTTTTTTTCGGTGCGTAAGCGTCAATGGAATCACAAAAAGAGGAGGCATCCGGCCCACTTTGTTATCTGGACAATGTTGTCAGAATGAGAAGGAAAAAAAAATTGAACTTGCCAAAATGAAATGGTTAGTTAAATAAAGGAAAGTCGAGAAGTGAGTGTCCCCGATTTTGATCGATAAAGAAAAATAGTAAAAGGTAGTAAGAGACATATGCGAGAAAGCAAAGCAAATTTTGAAAAATTGAAAGGAATGGCGTGTATGAAAACAAATAAAAATTAAAAAAAACAAAGAGTATCATCATCATCATCAGCAGCAGCAGCAGCAGCCGCAGCAGCAACATCAGAAGAAGAAGAAGAAGAAGAAGAAGAAGAAGAAGAAGAAGAATTAAAATAAACAAAAACAAAAGAACAGTAATAAAAAAAATAAAATTCTGAAAATAGGACTAATATGATAAAAAAAAAACTACTGATATTACCACTATTAATAGTACTTAAAAAAAATAATATAATTAAGACAAATGAATTAACAAAAGACGGCAAAGTATGTCAATAATAAAAAAAATAAGAATGAAAAGAAAATGATGATACAGTAGATATTGAAGAAGGACAACAACAACAATAATAATAATACAGGTATACCTCACCCTACGTCGTTAATTGGCTCCAGAGGTCACGACGTAGGTCGAAAAACAACTTACGTCGAAATAACCACATTGTAAACCGCAAATAAGCACTCCCGATTGCCTATTACAGTATTTATGCTATGTACGTAGAGTATTCTGAATAAAATAATTAATTTCCACCTTATCTTCCAGCGACATAGTCTTACGCTTAACATTAGCACTTGCACTGGGAACTTTTGTCGGAGCCATGGACAAAAATGTATCCTAAATCACAATTGAAATGTAACTGACAGAACATCAACGCCAGAGTACAGATGTAAACAAGTCTGAATTCAAAATAGGTGTTGGCGCGGAAAACAACGCTCGGGTTCCGCCTGTCGGTAGGAAATTTGAAATAAGAACATCTGCTGAACATACTTTATTATGATCATTTTCCGTTTTTGATGATTTTAGGATACATATATATATATATATATATATATATATATATATATATATATATATATATATATATATATACACACACACACACACAAAGACATATATATATATATATATATATATATATATATATTCCTGAAAAATTTATTTCGGTTGAGCTCTCTGGGGAGGGTTTGTAAACAGTGACTATTACGGCTAATAACGCATGACTCTTTGGTAAATCGAATCGAGTTCTCTCAGTCACTGTGTTTATCTAAAATAAATACGCTTAAATTCAACCTTCTATCCTGCCGTACGTCAACGGCTTAGGGGTAAAATCCCCAACTGACGCCAATTCAGCCGGGTTTCGAACCTAGCTAGAGGCAACCGGACGTCTAGCCACATAGATAAGCTATGAAACAGTCTGTCTGTGTATGTCAATATATATATATATATATTTATATATAGTATGCATAGTATTATTTTAAAATTTATTCAAATATGATTTTAAATGTTTTTATTGTTATTTTAGGATTTTGACGTCCCTAATATATTTAATGGCCGACGTAAACTCGAGTAAAACGACATACGGCGAGTTTCATTTGGCCATATATTATTTAAGAAAAACCGACGTATCTTCGAAAATTACTTAAGTCGATACGAATTAAGTCAAGGTATCACTGTAATAATAATAATAATAATAATAATTTCAGTGAGAATCTTACTTATTGGGTTCCGTATTATGATTGGTGTGAGAAATGATCCCAAATGTAAAATCTATTTTATTTTTGCTTTTTTTATTTTGTTTTTAATAGATTCTTTAGTGACTCTTCCACTAACTTTTAGTGCCGGGTGTGGGGGTGGGGTGATCGATCCTATGAAGTTAGATTTTTATTACTCTTATTGGAGTCGATAAGTCGAACATTTTAATCTTTGCCTGATGATATTCTGTGTCGACCTTTCAAAATGTAAGCGTTTTTTGTTTTAAATAATTGACTTCATTACAATTTTTTTTCTTTTTCTTTTAATTGTATTATCTTGACTTTTTATCTTTGCATTTTTTCACACTTTCAGCGGAATTTTCCGTAACTGAATTGCGTTTTTTTGTCTAAGCATAGTCTATCATTGTCGAAGTGTGTGTGTGTTTGTGTGTATATATATATATATATATATATATATATATATATATATTATGAAATGGACAATTATTTTAAAGACATTTATACATTCTCTTCATAGAATTTTACTACTTTTAAACTACAATCTTCCATGATTCTCTCACGTACATTCCTATCTGCTCAATGCGTATCCAAATGTAAAGAAATGACGTCACACATTATCAAATGGACAAATTCCGACAGTTATTTTTAAGACGTTTTTATGAAGCAGTAAAATCGACCTTGCTAACAGAACAATCCTTTGTGGCCCAATCGGTTAAAGCACGTCAGGCTACATGACGGTTCCGTATAGGATACAGGTTCGATTCCTGTCGGAGGACGAATATTTTCTATGAATATTTCTCGGACATTCTGGCCGGTAAATGTTGTTAATACTGTTTATTATAAACAGAGCATTTACTTAAATATTTGGAAATATAAAAAAAGTGTATAAACATATATATGTATGTATAATTAAGTAATTCATCGAGTCTAGAAAAAGCCTCAACAGAATGCAGAAAACACTGGACGGCCGTTTCGTCCTATATTTTGGACTCATCAGCAGTGCGCATCCGCTACGGAGAATTGAAACCAGGACAGTTAGGTTATCAAGCAAACGTCCTACCAACTGTCCCAACGGGCCTCGGTGACGAAGAGGTAGCGAATCAAACTCGATATAGCGCCGCTATATTCCGTGGTGGAACTCATCCGAGTTTCTCTTTTACCCATAAGAATGTGCCCCCACGAGCCCCGACTACTATCCCCAAGCCGCCCCATCCAGAGCATTAGAAACCAGTTCAAGCAAGGATATACACGGAATCCCGGACAGTTACCGCCGTCCAGTGCTTTCTGCATTCTGTTGAGATTTCTTCTAGACTCGATGTATTACTGAATTATAATTATCACAAATCCTCCTGATTTCTATCACTTGTATATCCTTACTGGAACCTGCTTCTAATGCTCTGGAGAGCCGTGTTCGAATTCCATTATATTAATTTACGTGCTAATACCCCTAGGAGAAGGCATGTATCCTCTCCCCCCCCCAGCCCCGGCTATGGACAAATAGCCGGATAGACAAGGTTTTATAACCTTTCATTCCAACTAGTCTACGGCAGAAAGAAATGGCAACGTAGTGCGCGAAGAAATCTGCCTCGTTAGTCATGTATCAAAAGATACATGATCGCCTACGCGTGTATCACGCATGGCACATAACTGACTGATTGATTTGGAGGTGCCCAATGTAATATAACCCCTAGACAGTGTGTATTCAACGGGAAGAAGAAGGAATGATGGATAGGCATCTACAAAAATGGGATATTATAACCAAGACTAATGTTATGCGAGCTCTAACGAAATGCAAAAAAATGGCAAGGTACCAAATTTTCGCTCTATCATCTGCCATCAATCCATAAAACCGGTGCACAAACTTTATCAATGCTTATTACCAAAACCAACGTAGTTCCAGAATGGATCACTGAAGGACCATATCTAACGAAAAAGATGATCCGAAAAATTATAGACCAATAACCTGTCTGTCCCCAACATATAAATCCATCACGTTTGGCTTGACGAACTGTACTTGTCTTTTCTCGAGGAAAACAAAATTCTTCGCCTGGATCAGAAGAGATGCAGGAGAGGTTCATAGGGTTACAGCGATTAACTATAGATAAACAAAAAGATCCTGGAAAACTGCCGGAAAAAAGGTAGAAAGCTCAGCAGTGCATGGATGGCCTACCGTAAAGCCTTTGATAGGGAGCCACACTCTTGGAAGCTGAAGACTTTGGAAATGTACAAAGTCTCTTTGGTGATAAAAAAAAAACTTCCTTAAATACAGCATGGGAATGTGGAAAACAATATTATACATAAATGACACCCAAGACACTACCACTTCAAATTAACTGAATATCCGACGAGGAATCTTTCAAGAAGATTCCTTGTCACCCCTACTATTTCATCTGTCCTTAATCCCCCTTACGAATCAACTAAAAAATAATAGCTATGAATGCAAAGTAACAAGAAATTATTTAAACACGTAATCTACATGGATGATTTCAAACTCTTTGCCAAAGACGACAATGAGTTGAAGCGTCTCCGCAATGCTGCAAAATGTTTCACTGGCTATATAGGTATGGATTTCGGATTAGATAAATGTGCAATAGTAACATTCAAGAAAGGGAGAATTACAGAAACACACTCGATAGATTTAGATTTTGTCACAGTGATTAAACAACAAGAACAAGAAGAAGCCTATAGGTACCTAGGAATTAGCAAAGGAGATGGAATACAGCATACCTAAATGAAGGAGTCGGTAAGAAAGGAGTACTACAGGCATGTGAGCCTAGTACTGAATACCGATCTGAATTCAAAGAACACGGCATGGGGATGTGAAAAACCACATAATGCCTCAATCACACCAGAGGCACTACCACTTCCAACCGCCTGAATATCCGACAAGGAATCTTTCAAAGAGACTCCCTGTCAACCCCTTCTTTTTTATCTATCATTAATCCCCCTTTCACGTGAATTCACCAATAATAGCTATTGTAAACAAGAAAGTACTTAATAATCAGCTTTGCATGGATAATCTCAGACATTTTGCAAAAGATGCCAATGAGTTGAAAGGGACTCCTGAATACTGTAAAATGTTTCAGTGACGATATATGGATTTCGGATGAGATAAATGTGAAAAAGTATCATTCAAGAAAGGAAGGATTACAGAAACACACTCGATAGATTTAGATTTTGTCATAGTAATTAAACAACTGGAAGAAGAAGAAGAAGAAGAAGCCTATAGGTATCTAGGAATTAGCGAAGGAGATGGAATACAACATACCCAAATGAAGGAGGAAGGAAGAAAAGAATACTACAGGCGTGTGTCTTGTAGTGAAAACCGAGCTGAAGTTAAAAAAAACCCAGAAAAACCGCCCTAAATACCTTGACTGTCTCTGTGGTATCTACAGAAGACTGGATGATGATCTGTGTCAAAGAACAAGAAAGTAGTAAGCGACTTTATTTCAAGAAGACTCCCTGTTGCCCCTTTTGTTCTTTCTGTCCTTAATCCCCCTTTCGCGTGAACTAAACAATAATAACTATAGATACAAATTAAACAATAAAGTGTTTAATAACCTCTTCTACATGGAGGATATCAAACTGTTTGCCAAAGACGACAATACGTTGAATGGTATCGTCAATACTGTAAAATGTTTCAGTGATGACATCGGTATGGAATTCTGATTAGATAAATGAGCAAAAGTAACATTCAAATAAGGGAGAATTACAGAAACACACTCAATAGATTTAGACTTTGTCACAGTGATTAAACAACTGGAACAAGACGAAGCCTATAGGTACCTAGGAATTAGCGAAGGAGATGGAATACAACATACCTAAATGAAGGAGAAGGTAAGAAAAGAATACTACAGGTGTGTGCGCCTGTAGATAAATACCAAGTTGAATTAAAATAGAATATTAACCATAAACATTTTGACTGTCACTGGGGTGCAATACGGTTTGAACATCCTTAATCGGACCGTATCTGACATTAAGCCAAAACGATAAAGCTTTTCATTTAACACTGATATTGATGGCCTTTACGTGCCCAGATGCAACCAAAGGTTTTAATTTTAAAACATGAAAAATCTTTCTTGAAGCTTTCATTTCAGCTTTAATTGAAAGCTAAAGGATTAAATTAACTATTTCCAGTAAGCAAAATACTCTGGTGTATTTCAAACAGATATTATATTGACTGGAATCGATTTAATAGATTTATCATCCTTATTTTTTTATGTCTCCTATGGTCGACTGTACTAAAAAAAAAACTGCACGTTTATATAAAAAAATTAAATTATTTAAAAAATATTGTAGGGTATAATGTAAATATTGTATTAAGCTTGTCCATTCATGTATAGTAAATATGGTTTTCACTCATAGTTTTCACTTTTTCAGATAATCTCAAAGGCTGAAATTAATACAGAATTTTGAATGATTTTAAACTTTTATAAATTATTATGATTAAAAATACTTAAAAAATGAAAACAATTCTTGTATAAATTTGTTATTCATCATTATTTATTTTTCTTACGACAACAGTGTCATTAATTGTTGTGGGGCTCTCCCCTTTTACACAAGATGGACTCGTCCAAAGTATACTTATACTGACAGAATCAGAGACAAGTTTGCGTAGAGTTCAGAGAGAGAGAGAGAGAGAGAGAGAGAGAGAGAGAGAGAGAGAGAAAGAGAAAGAGAGAGAGATAATTACGGCTTCACTTACAGAGACTTGTACATATACTTTGTACTAACCCGAATTCCTGGACTACTAATCTTCATTTCAAGTTTGTATTCTTACGTTCAATACACTTATTTTCCTATTTCAATTACTGGCGTTGTTTATTTATTTGTGCAGGATTACATCCCAGGAATCCACAACAATAGATAGAAGAATGGGATAGATAGATAGATAGATAGATAGATAGATAGATAGATAGATAGATTCCATCCCCGGAATACGCAACATTAATAAATCTCATATATAAAAGACATTAAAGCTTTCTTATTAATTAATATCATAGTTTTATTTCATTTTTTTTATTTTATGATTCGGAGCAGATTTTTGGGAAATGAATAACTGTTTAAAAAAAAAAAAATTACATTCACCAAAGACTACAGCTTTTAACTAATTTAATAAAATAAGTGGATCAAAATTAATTCCTCAAAATTTCAAAAAAGTGAGTAGGTGGGGGTAACAGATGTAAAAAACTATTTTTTTCTTTCATTCGTGAATATTCCTGAAAATCTCATTAAAACCCGACAAATATTTGATATTTACAAGAATTTCTAAAACAATGTTATTTTTTTTTAACGCAAATGACACTAAATTACCCATACTAATCCTTGGCCTACCTGCTGACATTTAACTAAAATTTCTAACGAGCTAGGAAGGATTAAAAAAATGAATAAAATACTCTAAAAATACTTTGGTCTTTCCTCTTAATAATAACATAAACATTTTAACGATAAACCTTTGTTTGTATTAAGTTTGGGTCCTTTTTTTCATCATGCAACGGCCGTTTTTTAACGAAAGCGTGAAGGTACCTAGTAAGATTTATGCGATCTTAGTTGTTTTTTGTTTTTTTTTAATAAAAAATGTACAGTGGAAAAGGTGATGAAGCTACTTATGAGTTTAGGTTTCTAGTTGGGACCCGGAAGGAAACGTGTATACAACAGACATACAAAGAAATAATAATAATAATAATAATATCCAGAAACGATTGATCATCTTGTATCAGGTGGCACGTTGTTGGCGCCCACTGAATATAAAACCCGGCATTTCAGAGTGGGCCAATATCAGCAATGGAAAATTTGCAACTTCTACGGGAAGGAAACTGAAAGAAACTGGTATGAACACCACCCAGACCCGGTTACGGAGATAGGACCTGTTACAATTCTATGGGACTACACAATACACACTGACAGAACAATCAAAGCCAACCGCCCAGACATTGTTATGAAAGACCACAAACAAAATAAGTGCCTCCTTATTGATATGGCAGTCCCTGCAGACTGCAATGTATCTTTGAAGATATTCGAAAAGCTGTCAAAATACAAGGACCTTGAAATAGAAATCTCAAAAATGTGGCACATGGGAACATCAACAATCCCTGTTGTAGTTGGAGCCCTAGGATTGGTTGGAAAAGATTCCAGTAGACTAATTGAAGGGATTCCTGGAAGTCCATGCCTCAAAGAGATACAAAAATTGTTCTGACAAGTACAACCCACACTTTACGAAGGGCTTTTTCTATGTAATTTTTTTTTTTTTGCAGTGGAAAGTGTCATGATACCATTTCTAACCTTAGGTCCCTGGGCGGGACCCGGAAAAGAAATGTGTATATATATATATATATCAATTATCGCACCACATAATTGATATTAAAATAACCGATCCGACGTGCGAATTCGTGATAATAACTGTGACATTACTCTATTTATTGAACAATTTAGTTCATGCCACCTTTACTAACAAAACCTACTGCTACAAAAGAATTCTCATATTACTATTCTTATTACAAGAACGCACAATTTTAAAATTTAAAAAAATTCAACCTCAGCGTCGTGACTGCACGCTCCAAAAGTATTTCTTGCAATTAACAATATCACATTTCTAAAAACACTTCTTTCGGATTACACTTTATCTTTCGATGTCCTGTTATTACCTGGATGTAAAAAGACTTACCTATTTCCCTACCTGAGGAAGATCGTATGAAACGATTGAAAGCTAGTAGTGAAAAAAGACCTGATAAAACCGGAATTTATAAACAAGGATCATACCATTCATTAACGGATTCGAGGTTAATGTATTTTATTATTAAAAATTGTTTGCGAGAATGATTCTTGTCATATCATTAACTTCATTATCTGCTTTTCGTATGAATGATTCGCGTAATATATATATATATATATATATATATATATATATATATATATATATATATATATATATATATGTTAAATGGTGCAGTCTAACTAATATTACAAAGAAGTAGTCATACAAAGAATAAATCAGTAAAGTTAATGTAATTAAATGCGAAATCGCTTCGCTAACAGATTGAATCAAGCATAAACATACTAACCACTCGTTGAATGATCCGAACCGTGTTTTTAAAAATTGAAAAATGGATTAGATGTTTCGTAAGTTCACTAGATATGCTAGTACTTTCGATAATTCTTATTATCATCATCAGGCATGGATATTATTTTTCGTTTTCAGGTAAATTCAGGTAACTTCCGAGACGAAAATGAATGTAATACAGGTGGCAAGATGTTTGTTTTTTAAAGTGTGTTATTGTTAAAAGTTGCAAAATTTTGGAGCGTGCAGTGTCGCAACGCTAGAGTAGTATTTTGAAAATTTTAAATGAGAACGTTTCTTGAATATAGAAATATGACAATACCACGAATTTTTTAATTTTTTTTTTTTGGTAAGTATTTTATCAGTCAACGTGGCATGGTCCAAATAAATTTACCTGAAAAGGAAAAATAATATCTATGCCAGGACACATTACATTGCATATTTGGATTTTATCTAGGACCTCGAGATGAACAGCGGGAGGCAACAGACCATATATGGCAACAGTATTCAATGCAAGGACGAATGGTAGATTTGTAGATTTGAATAATGGACCCAGACTTGAAGAATCTTCTGGCGCGACACATATTCGAATGATCTGGAGATTACAAAAGAGACAGACAGCTAGCATATCAGGAGACTTTTCAAAGAGGAAAGATTCCACACTGCAGAAATTGGTACGAATGATCTGGTGATTACAAAAGAGAGTTCCTTAGCCAGCGGGACATGCATAAACTTCCAGGCTATGCATGTGGATTTTAGAGTCCTTTGTAAGGAGAGGAAGGTAGCCAGAAATCAAGAAATCAGGGAAAGGGGATTGACCAATTATGATTAGTCTCACAGAGAGCTAGCATATCAGGAGACTTTTCAAAGAGGAAAGATTCCACACTGCAGAACTTAGTACGAATACGAATAACAATGTTGTAGAAGGAAAAATTACAGTGTTTAGGTGATTTTTGTAGCTGTTTTAGGTTCATATTTTTAGTTGTTCATGGTCATGTTGAGTATGTTGGTAAGGAAAAGACGTAATGTAATAGTAGCAGACGGTCATCGTATGTAAAATGGACAGAAAAGTACTGGCGCAGACTGCAACATATCCAGGTAAAATAGTGTTAACAGTACATTGACATCGCCCGAGGAGACACATTTGTAGTGTAGAAACATAAATGTGATTGTGTACCGATTATTAACATGTTTTTGTATAATATCCCGAAATAATATATATATATATATATATATATATATATATATATATATATATATATATATATATATATATATATATATATATATATATATATGAAAATGAAGAGAAAGAACAGTAAGATTTATTTATAATCCGGTGTTCTTATTAATTATTTTTATTTAAAAAAAAACAGTGCTCAATACAATTCTGCAGAAATTGTCATGTTTTCAAGCGAATTTTGGAATTTGAAATAAAGAAAAAGAACAATAATAATAATAATAATAATAATAATAATAATAATAGTGAGAAGAAAAAGGAGATATAGAAGGAGAAGACGAAGGAAGCCAAGAAGAAGACGGCGAAGAATGAAAATAATAATAATAATAATAATAGTGAGAAGAAAAAGGAGATAAAAAAGGTGAAGACGAAGATAGCCAAGAAGAAGACGGCGAAGAATGAAGATAATAATAATAATAATAATAATAATAATCATAATAATAATAATAATAATAATAGGGAGAAGAAAAAGGAGATAAAGAAGGTGAAGACGAAGATAGCCAAGAAGAAGACGGCGAAGAATGAAGATAATAATAATAATAATAATGGGGAGAAGAAAAAGGAGATAAAGGACGTGAAGACGAAGGTAGCCAAGAAGAAGACGGCGAAGAATGAAGATAATAACAATAATAATAATAATAATAATAATAATAATAATAAGTAGAATGAGAAGAAAAATGAAAACAACATCAATAATAATAATAATAATAATAATAGTGAGAAGAAAAAGGAGATATAGAGGGAGAAAACGAAGTTAGCCAAGAAGAAGACGGCAAAGAACCGCAATAATAATAATAATAATAATAATAATAATAATAATAATAATAATAATAGAAGAAGAAAAATGAGATGCAGAAGGATATGAAGGTAGCACGGAAGAAGAAGGTGAAGATGGACATAATAATAATAATAATAATAATAATAATAATAATAATAATAATAATAATAATAATAATAACAACAACAATAATAATAATAATAATAATAACAATAATAATAATAATAAATGCAGAAACGATGGCAACAGAAGAGTCGAGTCACTGCATCTAACCATCGTCTTTATCCACTGGGCCATGTGTCTTTGTGGACAATACCAGGCCACGGTAGTGGTGAACCAAAAATCTTGAAGAACTGAGTTAAAGGGAAATAACTGAGACATCCGCAAGTGAAATGGCACGTGGAACTAGAACAATCAACCCCGGTGAACGAAATAAAGGGTACGGTTTGAAATTTCAGTTACCTGAAGAAGGCCGGAGCTTCCAACGGCCGAAATGTTGTGAATATAGCAGTGAAGATGAGGATAACATTCCAAATAAAGCAAACAATGCAAGTAATCGTAATATATCATCTCAGGGACAGAAACAGAAACATACGTCAATTTTGATAATTTATGGAAAAAATACACTCTGTAATGAAATCGATCAGAATGCCTTCATTCTTTTTATTGCAGTGAAGAAAAAA
>OZ038510.1:69032341-69102341 GCA_964036315.1 Acanthosepion esculentum
AGATTGTTTGGGTTGGATTGTCGGTTTAGAAAGTTTAAAGGATAATAGTAACAAAATTGACTTAGTATCAACAAGACAAAGTTGACAATTTGGTACTCATGAAAAAGAACGCGGGTCTGGAGAATTTGACATTCACTTGACATAGTGAAGGCGAGAGGGAGAGTGCGAAACAACGAATAACGCACAATGGGATTCAATCACCGATGGAAGATATGCGTTGACCACAATGGGGGGTCTATGTTGAAAAAATAAACCGCATTTAACTCACGTTCCATATTAATATCTTGGTCGGCCAATAAACTTTTCAGACGACCCTCGTACCTTACGCGCTTGTGTAAATCGTTGCCAGAAATTGGACTGGGATGGATAGGAAAGAAAAGAAGAAACGTTGCTTAGAGATACAATGGAATGGAAGTCGTGGATAGCCACGATCGTCCATGTTGTATTGGGACATGTTACAGGAAGGAAGGAAGATGATACGTAGAACAGTTTCTGCTAGGCGAAACATGTGTATCCCCAAAAAAGTGTTTTTCAGGAAATTGATACATTTGCCTTTTGTCAATCAATAATTCCTATTCATTGATCGTTGTCGAAAAAGCTGGTGAATTCGTAGTATTTGGCTCAGAGTGATTGGGAACATTAGCAGGATTATCATCATTCCTTGGCATTAAGTTTCGTTCTTGGAGGTGAATTCGTTTCTCATATTTTTTTGCCATCGCCATTTTGTTCATCGCTGGTGTCTAAAAAATCAACAGCTTTCTATGGATACCGGCAAATGAATTTCACTTACACCCACGCATTATGTTGCTTGGGATTCCTTTATTCTTCGCATTCGTTTTTCGCATTCTTTTATTCTTTCATTCTACCTTGCTTTCTTGTTCCTTCATTCTATCTTCCTTTCTTTTTTCTTTCATTCATTCTTACTTTCGTTTCTGTTTCATTCTACCTTGCTTTTTTTCTTTCGTTCTACCTTCCTTCTTTTTTCTGTCATTCTTTCTTGCTTTCGTTTCTTCTTTCATTCTACATTGCTTTTTTCCTTCATTCTATCGTCCTTTCTTTTTTCTTTCATTCTTTCTTTCTTTTTTCTTTCATTTCATTTTGTCTTGCTTTCCATCTTCTTTCATTCTATCTTGCTTTCTTTTTTCTTGCACTCATTTTTCATTACTTTTTCTTTCATTTCTTTCTTACTTTCATTTAATTTCTTTCTTCGTTGATTTCACTTTTCTTTCATTCTATCTTGCATTCGGTTCTTCTTTCTGTCTTCCCATTTCACATTTCATTCTTTCTTCTTTTTTTCTTTCATCCCATCTTTCTTTTTTTTCTTTTTTCATTGTATCTCTCTTTCTTTTTTCTTTCACTATTTTTTGCTTTTTGTTTCATTCTTTCTTCTTTTTTTCTTTCTTCTTTCATTCTAATACTATCCTGCTCTATTTTTCCTTCATCGTTTCTTGCTCACTTTTTATATCCTTCTTTTTGCTTTCTTTTTTCTTTCATTCTTTCTTGCTTTTTTCTCCTTCCATTTTTTTCTTTCTTTTTTTTCGGTTTTCTTTTTTCTTTTTTCTTTTATTCTGTCTGGCTTTTTTTTCTTTAGTCAATCTTGCTATGTTTTTTCTTTCATTCTATTTTCCTTCTTTTTCTTTCATTCTATCTTGCTTTATGTGTTTCTTTCCTTCTTTCCTGCTTTCTTTTTTTCTTTCAGTCTTTCTTCCTTTCATGCCGTTTCTTCCTTTCTAATTCTCACCTTACCAATTTCTTTCTTTTTCATCCGTAATGAGATTTCTTTTCCTCTATAGTTGATTTATATATTTTTCATTCCTTCTTTCTTAAATTATTTTTCCCTTTATTTCCAACATTTTCATTCATTATTGCTATTTTCTTTCATTCTCATCATTTTGTGTTATTCCCTTCATCCTTTCCTTCATAAATTAATTTACCTTTATTTTTCCGTCAAGATTTTATTTCTCTTTCATTTTCTTTCTTCGATTGAATCCTTCTCACTATTTGTTCTACATTTTTCATTAGTGGCTGCCATTTTCTTTCTTTTTTCTTTCTTTTCCATGTTTTTCATTTTCACTTTGTTTGCTTTTTGTTTCTTTCTTTTTACTTTCGTTTTTTTTTTATTTTACTCGTCCAGTTGCTTTTCTTTCTTTCTTTCTTTCTTTTAGGTTTCATTTTTTAAATTTATTTTTTCTTCGTTTCCTTCCTATTTCTATCTGTCAATTTCTCCCTCAGTTCCAAAAAATTTTTTATTTATTGATTTATTTATTTCCGGTATGCTTGCTTATATCTTTCTTTCTTTCTTTCTTTCTTTCTTTCTTTCTTTCTTTCTTTCTTTCTTTCTTTCTTTCATTTTTCTTTCTTTCTTTGACATATCTTTATTTATTTATTTATATATGTCCCGTATGCTTCCTCATATTTTTTTTTCATTCTTTCTTTCTTTCTTTCTTTCTTTCTTTCTTTCTTTCTGTTTTCTTTCTTTCATTGACATATCTTTATTTATTTATATATGTCCCGTATGCTTCCTTATATCTTTTTTTCATTCTTTCTTTCTTTCTTTCTGTTTTCTTTCTTTCTTTGACATATCTTTATTTATTTATATATGTCCCGTATGCTTCCTCATATCTTTTTTCGTTCGTTCTTTCTTTCTTTCTTTCTTTCTTTCTTTCGTTCTTTCTTTCTTTCTTTCTTTCTTTCTTTCTTTCTTTGATATATTTTTATTTATTTATATATTTCCCGTATGCTTCCTTATATCTTTTTTTCATTCGTTCTTGCTTTCTTTTTTCTTTCGTTCTTTCTTTCTTTCTTTATTTCTTTCTTTCTTTCTTTCTTTCTTTCTTTCTTTCTTTCTGTTTTCTTTCTTTCTTTGACATATCTTTATTTATTTATTTATATATGTCCCGTATGCTTCCTTATATCTTTTTTCATTCTTTCTTTCTTTCTTTCTTTTTTCTTTCTTACTTTGACATATCTTTATTTATTTATTTATATATGTCCCGTATGCTTCCTCATTTTTTTTTGCATTCGTTCTTTCTTTCTTTCTTTCTTTCTTTCTTTCTTTATTTCTTTCTTTCTTGTTTCTTTCTTACTTTGACATATCTTTATTTATTTATTTATATATGTTCCGTATGCTTCCTTATATCTTCTTTTCATTCGTTCTTTCTTTCTTTCTTTCTTTCTTTCTTTCTCTCTTTCTTTCATTCTTTCTTTCTTTCTTTGACATATTTTTATTTATTTATATATTTCCCGTATGCTTCCTTATATCTTTTTTCATTCGTTCTTTCTTTCTTTCTTTCTTCTTTCCATAATTTCTTTCACTAATTATATTCTCCGTTTCTCTTTCTTTCTTTCTTTCCTTCTGTTTTTTTCTTTCTGTCTTTCTGTCTTTTTCTTTCTTTCTTTGACATATAATTCTTTTTTTTCTATCGTTCAAATGTGTTGCATTTTTTAAAAATATATTTTTCCTTGGTTTCTTCACTGGATTTTTTTTTTTACTTCTCTTTTTTGGTCTATTCCTTTTTCAATCACTTTCTTTCACATGCATAGAGATGAAGCGATAACGCTTCATCTCTATGCATGTCTTGTACCGTCGTTAGAAATCCGCATTCTATCTTCATATTTTTCAACCTAATCGCCAAACCCCTTATTCATCTCGCCATGATTCTCTGGAATCTTTCTTTCTTTTTTTTCATTCTTTCTTTTTTCATTCTTTCTTTCTTTCTTTTTTGTTTTATTCATTCTTTCTTTCTTCTTTCATTCATTCTTTCTTTCTTTATTCATTTATGGCTTTCTTTTTCTTTTCTTTCTTTCTTTCTTTTTTATTATTCTCTTTCTTTCTTTCTTTCTTTCTTTCTGTAATGCCTTCCTTCAATTTGATTCTGCTCTTTAAAACCATTATATCTCCATGTTTCTTTCCTCTTGCCTTTTATTTATGTTATCCGTTCCTTCAATTTCCTACTGTCCTTAAAACCATACTTTCTTTCTTTCTTTCTTTCTTTCTTTATTTATTTATGTCTTTCTTTCTTTCTTTCCTTCTTTCTTTCTTTATTTATTTATTTATGTCTTTCTTTTTCCTTTCCGTCTTTCTTTCTTTCATTCGTTCTTTCTTTATTTATTTATCTATGTATTACTTTCTTTTTTCTTTCTTTTTTTCTTTCTTTCTTTCTTTTTACTAAATTTCTTTCTTTCTTTCAAATATACATCCATTAAATTTCCTGCTATCCATTAAAACCATACTCTTTCCATTTTTATAATTCTAGGCGTATTAGTTAACGAATTGTACTCCCGGCCCCTTATCTTGTTTGTAACCGTTTTTCTCCGGCAGCAAAACGTCCGGTCAAAAACAACCAATCAGAAAGACGGTCCAAAGTTCTGAAGCCATTGCCATGACAACTAAATGAAAAAAAAATGTCAATAACTCTCAGAAGGACGTTGTTTCCCTGGAGAGAAACACATGTTGTTGAATTTGTTCGGTGCAATGTCGATCGAATGCAGAAGCAGGAAAGAATTCAGTGCAGTTTTGTGGCCTGTAAAAATGGGGTGGACCCCCGGTTATTTTTGTCACTTATTATTGAAAAGAGAGAACAAATAGCCGCTGACACGTTCTTAGAGAATGAAAAATAAATATTTGTTTACAGGTTACTGGGCTCTTTTTTCAGACATCTCTTTATTCTGAAAATGGTTAGACTGTCTGCTATAGTTTGGCGCCTTCTCCGCCGCAGCCCCCTCGAACTATCTATTACTATTTGAAGAAATGTCGCTCATTATACGAACATCAATCAATCGATCTATCAATTTATCTATCTATCTTAGCGTTTTTGAAGGCATGTCTGTTTTCGTCTATCTATCTATCTATCTATCTATCTATCTATCTATCTATCAACATATATATATATATATATATATATATATATATATATATATTAGTATGATTATCTATCTTAGATCAAAAGTTTTTCAGTTTGCAAACATTTGCCTGTTTTGGGGCAGTATATCTATCTATCTATCTATCTATCTATCTATCTATCTATCTCTCTGTCTATCTATATATCTTCTCCTGATCTATCTCACTATTCATTATCTATCTATATATATATCTATCTTCTCCTGATCTATCTCACTTTCTTCATTATCTATCTATCTATCTATCTATCTATCTATCTATCTATCTATCTATCTATCTATCTATCTCACTCTCTTCATTATCTATCTATCTATCTTAGCCTGCAACCATGTGTTTTCTTCTATATCTATCTATCTATCTATCTATCTATCTATCTATCTATCTATCTATCTATCTATCTATCTATCTATCTATCTATCTTCTCCTGATCTATCTCACTGTCTTCATTATCTATCTATCTTAGTCTGCAAACGTGTTTTCTTCATATCTATCTATCTATCTATCTATCTATCTATCTATCTATCTATCTATCTATCTTAGTCTGCAACCATGTGTTTTCTTCTATATCTATCTATCTATCTATCTATCTATCTTCTCCTGATCTATCTCACTCTCTTCATTATCTATCCATCTTAGTCTGCAAACGTGTTTTCTTCATATCTATCTATCTATCTATCTATCTATCTTAGTCTGCAACCATGTGTTTTCTTCTATATCTATCTATCTATCTATCTATCTATCTTAGTCTGCAACCATGTGTTTTCTTCTATATCTATCTATCTATCTATCTATCTATCTTAGTCTGCAACTATGTGTTTTCTTCTATATCTATCTATCTATCTATCTATCTATCTATCTATCTATCTATCTATCTCATTTTGTTAATATCTATCTATCTATGCAAACGCCTGCTTTCATTTAAGTCTCTCTCCCTTTCTATCATAAATTGCATGATCACAAATTCAGAAACATACGAATACAATAAAGGCAACTCTCAAAATAATGTTTTCTTTTTTCAACATCTGGCCTTTATATTGTGTGCACGTTTTTCGAAGCTAAAAACTCCTGCGAATTTTAAAATAATTTCCTTCGCCATCTGTTGTTATTGTTTACATCACTCATCTGCCAGGGCGAAGAATGATCAGCAATTTCCAAACGACTAAACAAGGCACGATAAGCTAGAAAAAGGCACAGTCATCGCCTGGGGTTAAAGAAAAAACGTTGAAAGTAAATCCATTAATAAAAAAGGACAACTCAATTTGTTCAAAGGACATTCAAAAAACGATGGTTAGAATTAGAAAACAAAAACAAAATTAATGTTACCTTTTGGATAAATTTCGTAGTATGTAAATCAATTATGAGTTTTCAGCTGTAGATAATGCGAAGAATCAATATTCGCATCGTTTATTCACGAAAGAATGAGTGGCTTTTTTTTTTTAAATAAAAAAAATGTCGTTACTAAGGGGAGATAACTGAAACTGAGATATCCAGAAAAGGCATGGCACGATAACATTTCCCCACCCCCGTAAATTAAAAAAAGGGCTCGGTCCAAAATTGCAACATGTATCATCTGAAGAAGGCCGGAGTGTACAACGGATGATAATTGTCAGTTATTAATTGAATCACAAAATATCAGTATTCGCGTAGCTTATGCACGTTCCTCGTGATGAAAGAAAAGAAAAAAAAATGAGTGATTTTTTTAAAAAGAAAAACGCCGTTAAGTATATATATATATATATATATATATATATATATATATATATATATATATATATATCGAAGCTAAATTAAATTCTCTGATTAAGGTGAAGAATGATTTTTAAACGCTTCCTATTTGCTCCTTATCATATAATAATATTATATCATATATATATATATATATATATATATATATATATATGTATGTATATATATATATATATGTATATATATATATATATATATATATATATATATATGTATATATATATATATGTATATATATATATATATTATAAAGAGATAATCATAAATTGAATCAATTAGCCATGTTAATGCAATTAATCGCGAAATCTCTTCGCTAACAGACTTAATATAAGCATTAACCTGCTAACAATCCCCTGAATGACGCGACCCTTATGTATAAAATTGTTGTCAGATGGATCTGGTGTATTTTTTAAATCAGCAAGTACTTCCAAGGAGTCCATGTCCCCATCGTCAGGCTGTAATTTTTTCCTTTAAAATCAAAACTCGAAAACGAAATAAATGTGTTGTAGACCGAAAGATGTATTTTTTAAGAACGAGTTATTTATTAACGGTTATATAATATTGGAACGTGAAAGTCGCAACGCTAAAGTTCAAATAGTTCAAGTGAGAATGTTTTTAATATGAATTTTGAAATTTGGTAAATCCACAAATTCTTTTGTTGAAAGTTTTTTCAGTTAACGTGACATGAACTAAGTACATAGTTCAATAAATAGAGTGATATGTCTTAGTAGTTTTTTTTCTTCGGAATTTCGTACTGCGGATCAATTGTTTCCATAAACGTATTATATTAGGCAGCATATATTTTATATTATAAAGAGATAATAAATGTATGATTATCTCTCTATAATATAAAATATATACTGCGTAATATAATACGTTTATATATATATATATATATATATATATATATATTTGAATTGGACATAGTCCGACAATTTATTTAAAGACATTTATATATATTATGTTTAACGTTCTTTTTATAGATACAAGTATTTAAGCAAATGCTCTGTTTTATAATAAACAGTATAAAATAACATTTACCGGCCTGAATGTCCGAGAAATTTTCATAGAAAATTTTCGCTCTCCGACAGGAATCGAACCTGTATCCTATACGGAACCATCATTTCGCGTGATGTGCCTTAACCGTCTGGTTAGCAAGGTCGATTTTACTATCTTTAAACTTAAATCTTCCATGAATCTCTTCTATTCATATCTGCTCTTGCGTATCAAATGTAAACCAATGACGTCATATATTTTTGAATTTGTATCTATAAAAAGAACGTTAAACATAATATATATAAATGTCTTTAAATATATATATATATATATATATATATATATATATCAACATCTACAACAACATTCCTGTCCACATTCACAATATAAAAATGTACTAATCAACAACACAACTAAATGAAGATAACTGAAACTGTGATATCCAGAAAAGACATGACACGAGAACATTTTACCCCCGTGAACTAAATAAAGGGCTCGGTCCAAAATTGCAACATGTATCATCTGAAGAAGGCCGGAGTGTACAACAGACGATAATTCTTAGTCGATAATTGAATGACAAAATATCAGTATTCGCGTAGCTTATACACGTTCCTCGTGATGAAAAAAAGAATAAAAAAGCCGTTAAGTATATATATATATATCGTAGCTAAATTAAATTCTTTGATGAAGACGAAGTATGATTTTAAACGCTTCCTATTTTCATTATTTACATTATTCGGACTATTGACAAAGTCCAATCATCAACATTTTCACTTTTGGTATATGTTTATATTTCTGAGATGAGGTATTATGTACACTATTTACATTATTCGGACTATTGTCCTCATCTTTGTCGCCATATTTATTACAACGTTTCGGCACTTCAGTATCTGTCTATATTTCTGAGATGAGGTATTATGTACACTATTTACATTATTCGGACTATTGTCCTCACCTTTGTCGCCATATTTATTACAACGTTTCGGCCCTTCAGTATCTGTCTATATTTCTGAGATGAGATATTATGTACACTATTTACATTATTCGGACTATTGTCCTCATCTTTGTCGCCATATTTATCACGTATCTGTCTATATTTCTGACATGAGGTATTATGTACACTATTTACATTATTCGGACTATTGTCCTCATCTTTGTCGCCATATTTATCACGTATCTGTCTATATTTCTGACATGAGGTATTATGTACACTATTTACATTATTCGGACTATTGTCCTCATCTTTGTCGCCATATTTATCACGTATCTGTCTATATTTCTGACATGAGGTATTATGTACACTATTTACATCATTCGGACTATTGTCCTCATCTTTGTCGCCATATTTATCACGTATCTGTCTATATTGCTGACATGAGGTATTATGTACACTATTTACATTATTCGGACTATTGTCCTCATCTTTGGCGCCATATTTATCACGTACCTGTCTATATTTCTGAGATGAGGTATTATGTACACTATTTACATTATTCGGATTATTGTCCTCATCTTTGTCGCCATATTTATCACGTATCTGTCTATATTTCTGAGATGAGATATTATGTACACTATTTACATTATTCGGACTATTGTCCTCATCTTTGTCGCCATATTTATTACAATGTTTCGGCCCTTCAGTATCTGTATATTTCTAAGATGAGATATTATGTACACTATTTACATTATTTGGACTATTGTCCTCATCTTTGTCGCCATATTTATTACAACGTTTCGGCCGTTTCGGTCGAAATGAACCCTTTATTTCGCTAACTGGGGTAGTCTGTTCTAGTTCCACGTGCCACACGGACACATAGCACTGTGGATAAAGGCGTTGTTTAGATCCAGTGACAGGACCCAAAGAGTGTGAGTTCAATACCCAGTTAAGGAAGTTGAGAACTTGGAGAGTGGAATTAGCAGGGGATAACTGATAACTGACATCCATTAAACATGGCACGTGGAACTAGAACGGTCTACCCCAGTAAGCAAAATAAAGGGTTCAGTTCGACATTCTAACCACCTGAAGAAGGCCGTAGCGTACAACGGCCGAAACCTTGTAATAAACATAGCGACAAAGATGAGGATAATAGTCCCAATAATGTAAATAATATACATAATATCTCATCTCAGAAATATAGACGGACGCTTCGTATTTGTTGCTGATCATGTGATAATATCACACACACACACACACACACACACACGTATATATATATATATATATATATATATATATATATATATATATATATATATATATATAAACATCTACAACATTCCTGTCCACATTCACAATATAAAAAATTACTAAACGACAACACAGCTATCCTACACTAGCAAAGCAACAAATTTAGACTACAGATCCTAGAAGTAATTTAAATTAAAATATTAAAGCCGGCACTGAACAGAATCAACTTTGAATACTGCAGTAATGTTCTGAAATGTCTGTAAATAAACAGTTTCTTCACGCTTTTATGCGCGCGTGACCACGACATTATAACACACTGGAAAAATTCCATAATGGATATTTTTTTTCACGTTCTAATGAACGCTCAGAACATTGTCAACCATTTTGCATTTAAAAGCATAATGAAAAAATTACGGTAATGGAGAGCAACGCCCAAATTTTTATAAATAGGTATATTAATGAAGAACATATAGTTTTGTACTACTTGCACCCGTGCAGATGATACTATTAAGAAGAGAGAATAATAATTAAAAAAACAGAAATGAAAAGAAAAAAATATTAGATCGCGTGAGAAATTGTATCAAAAAACTAAATAAAAGCAACTTGTCTGTCGTATTCAATGAAATGTGCATGAAAGAAGGATTGCTGCGTAAATACACAAATATATATATATATATATATATATATATATATATATATATATATATATATGATAGAAATTGTTAGAAGATATGATAATTACAATTAAGTAATTCATTGAGTCTGAAAGAAACCTCAACAGAATGCAGAAAGCACTGGACGGCCGTTTCGTCCTATATTGGGGACTGATCAGTAGTGCGCATCCACTACCAGGAATTGAAACCCGGACAGTTACGTTATTAAGCAAACGTCATACAAACTGTGCCACGGTCCCAGGTGAATTACTTATGTAAGCCCAAAGCTTAGATTGGATTTAAACATGTATCAATATGGTGATTTCCTTTTGTCTTTCAATGATAATGTTATTAAGTTTATCAGACAATATGAAAGGAACTTACTTAAAATAAATAGACAAAACTTGTATATATTAATTAATGAAACATGCATAAATTAAAGATTGCTGCCGGAATATACACAATATATATATATATATATATATATATATATATATATATATATATATATATATATATATATATATATATTTATATACATATATATACTGGAATAGAGCGATAACAGCCAGTGGTTTTGAAAAAAAATATGAGGTGATTTAGATTTTTTAAGAAATATAAAAAAATTCAGGCGATAGTAATTTTTTTTGCGAAATTTCATGAAATTAAGTAAGCGGGGGTAAGCCGGTAACATATATTAATAAAAAATAAAAATAATATTTATATATTTAAGCATGTCTGATTAAACAATTTAGACATGTTGCGTTTGTTTATTTTCATTAAGATCCATCTGTAATCACATATAATATTTGTTGTTGCATGAATAAAAAGAGCGAAGAAGGTACCATGATCGTATTTATTCATTTTTATTTTTCCGAGTACTTTCGACATATTCACATTATCATCTTTATGGTTATCATGGCCAGGACAAATAGTTGCGTTTATTCGAATTTGTAGCTGACCGTGCGGGTGAAGATGTGAAGCGATATCAGAAGGTTAAAGTTTTCTGTTAGCCGGTCTAGTTACATGGGAATGTTGGACTTTAATTATGTCCAAAGAAGACTAAGAAAACAAACAAGACCGATATACATGGGTAAACAAATATATATTAATAATAAGTTACACAAAGACATGAACAGTTACATAGTTTGTATGGAGAAAAAAAATGACTGTGTCTCTGTGTTTTTTCGTACGTACGCGTCTCCTTCTAAGCGCGTTCCCATATTGGAGTTCGTTGAAAAAAGATTTTATGTTTATTTTATTTTGTGTTTTTATTTAAATTTGAATTCCTATTCCATTTTGTATTTCTATCCTACTTTGCGTTTCTATTCTATTTTGTATTTTTATTGGATCCCCACAAATTAACTGTTTCATTTTGTGGTTAAACCGTCAACAGTTCCGGTCATGCGCAAACGTTTATTTTTTTTAAATTTTCCACTTTGGGTGTTGGCGTCTTCAGGTTAGAATGAAACAACACGCATATATATATATATATATATATATATATATATATAGATAGATAGATAGATAGATAGATAGATATATAGGTAGATAGATAGATAGATAAGGCTCAAACACTAAAATTCCATGGTTATAAGTTATTACACTGGAATCGTAATCATGATCCATTTCATCATATCTACAAATTCAAAAATCTGTAGGTCTGATGAATTGGATCGTGATTACGATTCCAATGTAATAAATTATAACCATAGAATATTAGTGTTTGAGCCTTTTATATTATATTCTTACTCTGTTCTGGACAGTTCTACCTGGATTCTATCTTCTTGGGAATTAATATATATATATATATATATATATATGTATATATATATATATATACTGGAAAAGAGCTATAACAGCTAGCGATTTTGAGAAAATGATTTTCCTGAAATTTATTTACATAAAAAGATTTTATAAATATTAACTGACAGTGGCAATGGCTGCTCGGTCAATGAATTCTGAATGTTTCCTTATAAGGAAACAGCTAATATTACCATTATCATTATCTATGACTGTATCCTTCTTTCGTTTCCTTTCTATCGCATTTCAATTTTGTCTATGAAGATAGTTAACTTGTTAACTTTTAAAAATGGAATTCCTTATTTTCAGTAAATATATAAATATCTGTCTTAGTCTATTCTTTCCGATCTATCTATCCGTTTAAAATTGTTCGTTATCTATCTGTCTATCTATCTATCTATCTATCTATCTGTTTAAAATTGTCCCATCTTTATCTATTTCAGTCAATTCGTTCTCATCTATCTCAGTCTATTCCTTTTCTATCTATCTATCTATCTATCTATATATATATCTGTTTAAAATTGTTTATTATCTATCTGCTTAAAATAGTTTGTTATCTATCTATCTATCTATCTAGTTATGTGTTTAAAATTGTTCATTATATATCTATCTCTTTATCTACCTATCTGTTTAAAATTGTTTATCTATTTGTTTAAAATTGTTCATTATCTATCTATCTGTTTAGAATTGTTCGTTATCTATCTATCTATCTATCTATCTATTTATGTGTTTAAAATTGTTACTTATATATCTATCTCTTTATCTACCTATCTGTTTAAAATTGTTTATCTATCTGTTTAAAATTGTTCATTATCTATCTATCTATCTTACTAACTAAATCGCCGTCTTTCTTTCTTTATTTCGTTCATTCTTTCTTACAATCTTTCTTTCTTTCTTTCTTTCTTTGCTTTTATTTCTGTCTTCTAAACTTTTTCTATCTATGTTTGTTTGTATCTCTCTGTCTGCCTACCTGTCTGTCTCTTTCTATCTCTATGTATCTACTTATTTCTACTCTGTCTACTTTGATCACAGCCAGATGGCAAAAGAGTGAACAAAAGAGTAACTGGACCAGCACCGGCTTCATTGTCTATCTATCTATCACAGTCCCTTAATATCTATCTATCTATCTATCTATCTATCTATCTATCTATCTATCTATCTATCTATCTACCTATCTATCTATGATGATAATTTATTGACTAATTTACTAATGGGATCGGTTACATTTTACATAAATGTCTCTTTACGTACTTTTATTATTTATTTTTTAATTTTTATTCGATCTTATTTATTTCGAGGATGACGTCGTATTAACGCCCCCCCCTCAATCTCAGTCTATGATCGTATACTTTCAATAATAATAATAATAATGATAATAATAATAATAATAATAATAATAATAATAATAATATACCTTAATTTTATTCCATAGCGTCAAATCGCAAGATGTCGTTTCTTTTAATTGCTTTGCGAAAGAAAGTTCCCCATTGGTATGCTAAAAAAGACACGGCAGGAAAATAGTAGGAACTTCTTCATTACAAATGATTGAAACGTAATTATTTTCACCCACCCTCCCCACGCAATTCTTTTTTGAAGTCCTCCCTCGTTTTAAGTACCTCCCTGTCCAACTTTACATTAACAGGTGTCTTCACCCTAAGGTCATGCGACATCGTTTTTTTCTCCAGTAACACTCCCATAAATTTACCGTCTTCAGCAAGACAGTAATTATTTTTTTAATTTACTCTTTTTTATTTTCTTTACCATAGAGAATTTAGTCCGGTCCCCACGTATCTCCAGCAATCAGCCACACGTTTGTGCATTTCAACACATTCATTATGTCTTTAAGGCTCTAAAGATGAGCGACACTTTCGCGAACATTCCTATTTAAAGAACTTCTTTACGCAACCCTTCAGGATGTAGGCGATCATGGCTCTCCACAATTTCCCTTCGTTTGTAGCTCCAAATGAAATTTGTCTCTTTGTCATTTTTCCTAAACCCTGTTTCGACATCATTTACTCAAAATCTCTAAGTAGGTTATGCATTGTTTTCCTTTACCCCTCTTGCTTTCAATATGTTCTATGAGTGTCAGATTTTCCAAGCCTTCTTTCCTCATTATGTTCCCCAGAAATTTCAACTGTCGTTTTCCGATGGTATGCATTAATTTCCTTTTTGTTTCCATTTTCTCTAAAACCTCGTCGTTGCTTACATGCTCGTATCATAGTTGGACACCTCGAGGTGGTGTAATGGTTAACAAGCTTGTCTCGCTAGAACATTTACGACTGAGGAGTGAGATCGATCCTCACTGGGTGCCACATACTTTCTGCCTTGTGCCACATCTAAGCTACGCTTAGAAAATCATTAGAGGATCTCGAGGTAGTGTAATGGTTAGCAAACTTGTCTTGCTAGAACATTTACGACTGAGGAGTGAGATCGATCCTCACTGGGTACCCCATACATTCGGCCTTGTGCCACATCTGAGCTACGCTTGGAAAATCACTACTCCGATCATGGTATCCTCATCATCCTGCTGTAGAATAAGATTTCTGTTGCTTCAAGTCTGTTCTTCATCTTTGAGGAGATTGTCCAGCATTCGCTGCCACACAGGAGGACAGATATCACGTCTCAGTTCAGTACTCTTTTCTGTTTCTTAAGACTCTGTTTAGATTTTAGAATGCATCAAACGCTATGCCAATTGCGTTTTCTGGCCTGAAGTATACGCTGATATAAAAGAATATTAATTTGGCGATTACGAAATTTCTAAACAGAAATCAATGGCAATCTTATGATCTTTTAGAAACCCGTAATTTAAATGGTTTTTAAATGTATAATTTATCAAGGTTTTTTTCTTCTTTTTTAGAAACCCGAAATTAATACGAAGAAGAAAAAAACCATGATTAATTATGTTTAAAAAATTAATCATGGTTTTTTTCTTCTTTTTTTTAGAAAACCGTATTTAATACCGTTTTTTAAAACATATAATTAATCAGGTTTATATTAATCCTGCTTTTATTAGAAAGCCATAGTTAATAGCATTTTTTTTACACATAATTAGTATATTTTTTTTTCTTCTTTTTTTAGAAACTCTTAATAGATACAGTTTTTTTAATCGGTGTTTTCTTTTTTAGTAAACCGGAATTAATAGGAGTTTTTTTTTATATATGTATTTAATCGATGTTATGCTTTCTTTCTAGAAAACCGTAATCATTACCGGGTTTTTGAACATATAATTAATATAGATTTTTTCTTCTTTTTTCAGAAACCCGAAAGTAAAACCTGTTTTTTTTTACACCTAATAAATTGATTTTTTTCTTTATTTTGAGAAATCCTTAATTAATACCGTTTTTTTTTAACATATAATTAATCATGTTTTTTCTTCTTTTTTAGAAACAGGTAATTAATATTGCCATTTTAAACATATAATCGACGTTTTTATTCTTTTTTAGAAACAGTTAATTAATACCGGGTTTTTTAAACATATAATTAATCGAGGTTATTTTAGTATTTTTTTAACGTATTTTAGTTGTTTTTAACATAATTTATGGTTTTTAATATATTTATTTTATTTTAACATATATTAGTTTTTTTAACATATTTCTATTTTAGAAACCCGTAAAAAATTAAGGATTCTTTACGATATAGTTAATCGAGGTTTTTTCTTCTGTTTTCTAGAAAACCCGTAATTTACACCGGATTTTTCAATCATATAGAACGTTTTTGCTTCATTTTTTAGAAATCATTAATTAATATGGATTTTTTGAAGATTTAATTAATCGTGTTTTTTCTTATTTTTTTAGAAATCCTTAATTAATACTTTTTTTGAAACATATATCTAATCGAGTTTTTTTTGTTTTATTCTTTTAGAAACCCGGAATTAATACCGTTTTTTTAACACATATTTAATCATTGTTTTGTTCATTTTTTAAGAAACCCGTAATTAATACTGTTTTTTTAATAATTAATCGAGGTTTACTTCTTTTTTAGAAACCACTAATTAATAACGTATTTTTTTTAAAACATATAATTATTATTCTGTTTTTTCTTCTTTTTTTAGAATTGCGTAACTAATATCTTTTGTTTTAAACATTTGTTTTTCTTTTTTTTAGAATTCCGGAATTAATACATGTGTTTTTAAAAACATATTTTTAATCGTTATTTTTTTCTTCTTTTGTTTAGAAACTGGGAATTAATACCGTTTTTTTTTTAACATATAATTAATCGAAATTTTTTAGAAACCCGTAATTAATACCATTATTTTAAACATATCTTTAATCGAGTTTTTTTCCTATTTCTGAAAGCTTTAAATAATAACGTTATTTTTTAATATTATTAATCGCGTTTTTTCTTCTTTTTTTAGAACCACGTAACTAATACCGTTTTTTTAAACATATTTTAATCGGGCTTTTTTCTTTTAGAAACATAGAATTAATACCGGATTTTAATATATATTTAATCATTGTTTTTTTATTCTTTTTTTAGAAACACGGAATTCATACCGGTTTTTAATATATATTTCATCATTTTTTTTGCTTCGTTTTTTAGAAAAACGGAATTAATACCGGTTTTTAAATATATTAAATTTTTTGTGCTTCTTTTATTAGAAAAACGGAATTAATACCGGTTTTTATTATCTATTTGATCGGTGTTTTTGTTTACTTCTTTTATTAGAAACACGGAATAAATACCGGTTTTTATTATATATTTGATCGGGGTTTTTGTTTGCTTCTTTTATTAGATACACGGAATAAATACCGGTTTTTAATACATATTTAGTCGTTTTTTTTTTCTTCTTTTATTAGAAACACGGAATTAATATCGGTTTTTATTATATATTTAATCGGTTTTGTTTTTTTTTTGCTTCTTTTTTTAGAAACATGGAATTAATACCGGTTTTTAATATATATTTATTTGTTTTTTTTTCTTCTTTTTTTAGAAACACGGAATTAATACCGGTTTTTAATATTATTAATCGAGTCTTTTAGAAACCCGTAGTTTATACTGTTTTTTAAAACATATTCGAGGTTTCTTTTTGCTATTTCTGAAACGTGTAATTAATAACGTTTTTATAAACCTTTCGCAACATTTTATCGACTGTAGAGAATGAGTATTAATGAGTTATTTATTGAAATCTTAAGAACCAGTACGTTTTAGTAATTTCAAAGAAATACAGGATTATCCTATTAAACTATAATCATCAAAGTTTCCCGTGCCATGTTTAATAGATGTCAGTTATGAGTTATCTCCTCTTAAGTCCCCTCTCCAATTCTCCACAACCATAAACAGGTATTGTACTCACACTCTTTTGGTCATCTCACTGGACCTGAATAACGCATTTATCCACTGTGCCATGTGTCTTTGAGGATAAGTCACATCCATTAAACATGGCGCGTGGAACTAGAACAGTCTACCCCAATGAGCGAAATAAAGGGTTCAGTTCGACATTCTAACCATCTGAAGAAGGCCGGAGCGGATAACGGCCGAAACGTTGTGATAAATATGTCAACAAAGATTAGGACAATAGTCCGAATAATGCAAATAGTATACATAATACCTCATCTCAGAAATATAGACAGATACTGAAGGGCCGAAACGTTGTAATAAATATGGCAACAAAGATGAGGACAATACTCCGAATAATGTAAATAATGTACATAATACCTAATCTCAGAAACAGAGACAGATACTGAAGGGCTGAAACGTTGTGATAAACATGGCAACAAAGATGAGGACAATAGTTCTAATAATGTAAATAGTGTACATAATACCTCATCTCAGAAATATAGACAAATACTGAAGGGCCGAAACGTTGTAATAAATATGGCAACAAAGATGAGGACAATAGTTCTAATAATGTAAATAGTGTACATAATACCTCATCTCGGAAGTATAGACAGATATTTTAGCTTAATTTAAATCTACAATTAAACATAAAATAGAAGCAAATGTAATATTTTTGTATTACAAAATGAATGAAAAACATTTAAGAATTTTTTTACTTAAATCTCATGATATATAAATTATAATTTAATTCTAAATATTTAATTCGGTATTTATTTTTCTATTGTAAAAACATTGTGTGTGCGTATGTGTGCGTGTGTGCGTGTGTGCGTGTGTCTGTGTGCGTGTGTGTGTGCGTGTGTTTGTGCGTGCGTGTGTTTGTGTGTGTGTGCGTGTGTTTGTGTGTGTGTGTGCGTGCGCGTGTTTGTGTGTGCGTGTGTTTGCGTGTGTGCGTGTGTGCGTGTGTCTGTGTGTCTGTGTCTGTGTGTGTGCGTGCGCGTGTTTGTGTGTGCGTGTGTTTGTGTGTGTGCGTGCGTGTGTGTGCGTGTGTGTGTGTGTGTGTGTGTGTGTGTGTGTGTGTGTGTGAACGAAATCAATCCTGCTGCTCAGTCATTTTTCCAGGGTCTTGTAACGTTTCTTAAAAAATATGTTAAAAAAGTTCGCTTAATAGTCACTGACTCAACATTTCTATGTTAAAAGTCCAAGTTTATTATCCAATATTTTCTTTCAAAAGTTTATTCTGTCCCTCCCTCCTCCATATTTGCTCATAATAAAGTTAAAAGTTTGACTTATTTTTATACCAAAGTTTCTTTTTATTATTGAGTTAATTATTGAAGATTAACTTATTACAATTAAAGAAAAATGATATTAATAAATAATATTACATAAAGTTAAAGTCCAATTTTAACAGACGGACGTCTTTGCAAAGATGTATTACTATTCTAGTTTTTATATTTCGAAATATATTAAAAATAAATTACCTTTATTTCCTAAAGTTACTCTAAATTTTTTCTCTAATATTGTTGTTATTTATAATGAACAAATGCGTTCATAGAATTATTTTATAATAGTTGTGCTTTCTTTAATTTAAAAATAAACAAATATTAATGTTTAGTTATATTGTTTAAATTTCCCATTAAATCGTAACAGAGAAACAAATTTCATTTTTTTTTACGAAATTAATGAAAAAGCCAATAAGAATGTTTTTTTATGTAATTCAATATTCTATAAACGTGTTGAACGGAATAATTAATCGAGTTTTTTTTTTATAGAAACAAGTTATTAATTCCGTTTTTTTAAATATATAATTAATCAGGTATTTTCATCTTCTTTTAGTAACAGGTAATTAAAACCGGTTTTTAAACATATAATTAATCTGCTTTTTCTTCTTTCTTTTTTTTTAAAAAAAAAACAAACTTAATTAATACCGTTCTTTTAACATATAGTTAATCGAATTTTTCTACTCATAATTAATACCGTTTTTTTTGTTAAACATATAATTAATCGAATTTTTTCTTCTTTCTTTAGAAATCAGTAATTAATACAGTTTTAAAATCATATTTTTCATCGTTTTTTTCTTCTTATAGAAACTGGCATTAAATTCGGATTTTTCACATATATTATTAATTTTTTGTCTTTATTTAGAAACCCGTAATTAATACCGCTTTTTTTAACAAATAATTAATCTGTTTCTTCTTCTTTTTTTAGAAACTGGCAATTAATACTGTTTTTTTGTAAACATGCTCAATCGTGTTTCTTCTTCCTTTTTAGAAAACAATAACTAATATCGTTTTATTTAAACATATTTTTAATCGTTTTTTTCACCTTCTTTTAGAATCCCGGAATTGAATCCGCCTTTTAAGACATATTTCTAACCGTTTTTTTTCTTCTTTTGGAAACCCAGAATTACTTCCGGTTTTTTAACATATATCATTGTTTTGTTCATTTTTTTAAGAAACCCGTAATTAATACTGTTTTTTTTTTAATATTTAATCGAGGTTTTCTTCTTTTTTAGAAACCACTAATTAATACGTTGTTTTTTTTAAATATATAATTATGCTGTTTTTCTTCTTTTTTTAGAAACCCGTAATTAATACTATTTTTAAAACCATATTTTTTAATCGTTTTTTTTTTGTTCTTTTAGAAACTGGAAATAAATTAGGTTATTTTAACATGTATTATTCACTTTTTTCTTTTTTAAAAACCCGTAATTAATACCGTTTTTTTAACTTATAATTAATTTAGTTTTTTCTTTTTTTAGAAACCTCCAATTAATACCGTTTTTTAACATAATTAATCTGTTTTTTGTTCTTTCTTAGAAACTATCATGCTT
The DNA here is from genome assembly GCA_964036315.1 of Acanthosepion esculentum. Classification (NCBI taxonomy): domain Eukaryota; kingdom Metazoa; phylum Mollusca; class Cephalopoda; order Sepiida; family Sepiidae; genus Acanthosepion; species Acanthosepion esculentum. The sequence continues at coordinate 69,052,735 of OZ038510.1, forward strand.
GCTGCTTAGTCATTTTTTCAGGTTCTTCTAAAATATTTATTTATTTCCTCAAGTTAAGCATGAAACTAATTTTTGATACAAGAAGGCTGAGATTAAAGAGCACTACGGTGGATTGCCCCACCACGAGGCATTGTCTCAAAAATATCCAAAGTTTTCTCCCCTTGGTTGTCGTCTTGCGGGGCACCTCAAGCAACAGGCAAAAACCCCAGTTTCTCCTTTAATCGAGGGGGGAGATGTTACCTATAGGATCAGCACTAGAGATCCAGACCATAGCTGATCATATGATGACAAGCGCCAGAAATTTAGATACTTAATTAACACGATACTTAATTAAAAGATTATGTAATATCATGCAAATCTTTGTTAACAATATACCCCCAAACCAATATATATATATATATATATATATATGTTTCATTAAAAACGACTGATAAGGTGCTTTTATTTATTTTTTTATACAATTTCGCATGCGATCTAATAATTGTTTTTCTTTTCGGATGATAAATTAACTTTGAACATGGACATAATATCTTGACCGTCTTTTGAAACAAAAAATGAAACATTTTATAAAACATACATATAAACTATTTCTAATTCTAACAGTTAAAATATAATTCTTGAAAATGGCTTAATGCATAGCCGAAAGCGCTTGCATAAAAAGAACATTCGGACAGTTTTTATATAATTCATCATCCGAAAAGAAAAACATTATTAGATCGCACGAGAAATTATATAAAAACTAAATAAAAGCACCCTATACACAAATATATACATACATATATTCATACATACATATATATATTATATATACACCTACATACATATATATTTTTTTGTCATCCACAGACAGAGCGTTTCGCAGCTCATCAGTGTGGCTAGACGTCCGGTTGCCTCTAGCTTGGATGGAAACCCGACTGAATTTGCGTCAGTCCGAACTTCTACCCGCTAAGCCATACGGAATGAAAGTGAATTTTAGCGTGTTTATTTTTAGATTCGGATAAACAGACAGTGACTGAGAGTGACTCAATTCTGTCGAAGTGTCGTGCAGTACCTGTGTATCCACTTTTTAAATTTATATATATATATATATATATATATATATATATATATAAATTTAAAAAGTGGATACACAGGTTTAAGGCAACCCTCTAAATTTTTTGTTTTTTACTTATTTTATGAGGGGAAGTAACATTTGAGATTAAGAATATAATTTAATTTATCGTTTACAGTTGCTCTCTCACAGATGTGCCGTCGCCTCCCTCTGTCTTTTCTACAAATACTTCAGGGTAACTACTCCGATGAGCTACTTTCGCTAGTTCCCAAACTGCATGAATTTAAACGTGCCACTAGGTCGGCATCTCTTTTCCCCCGCTTTCACTGACGAAACGGTTTAATGTAGCCGTCTCTTTTACTCCAATAGCTTCATGTCTCGTACTCCCCGTCTGTGGAACTCCCTTCCTCTTACTTGCTTCCCTGATAACTATAATCTCTAACTATTCAAATGCAATGTCAATCGACATCTCCAGATGCCCTGATCTAATTCCCCGTCCTTCTCTCCATCCTTTCCTCTACCACGCCTCTTTACTCTTGCTCACACTTTCTGTAACCCTTTGCGTGCTACTGGCACTTCCGCCTTCCTTTGGGTGAAAAGTTAAAAAAAAATAATTTGGCGTGAAAATTTACCCCTGAAAATTTACCCTTAAATAATTTTACTTAAGAAGCTTAATCTATCATTTCAGATATTACCCAGTTTCCAGCAATGACCCGGAAGTGTTGGGTCGTTGCTTGCAAAACAAATTACACATGACACTAAGGCAAAACTGAGCGTGATGAATAAAATATAACTTTTCCAAAAGAAGAGAGAGAGAAAGAAAGAGAGAGAGAGAGTGAAAGAGAGAGAGAGAGTGAAAGAGAGAGAGAGAGGTGGGGAGTGATGGAGAGAGGGGAGTGAGGGGGAGAGAGGGGAATGAGGGATAGAGTGGGGGAGATGGAGGGGAGGGAGAGAAAGTGAGAGAGAAAGAGAAAGAGAGGGAGAGAGAGAGAGAGGGAGAGAAAGAGGCTGGGTAGAGAGAGAGATGGGGAGAGAGAGGAGGAGATAGAGATAGAGAGAGAGGGGTTATGGAGAGAGAGGGGGAGGGAGAGGAGTGCGGAATTATGAAGAGGAGAGGGAGGGGGAGAGTGGGAAGAGGGTGGGGAGAGAGAGTGAGAGAGAAAGAGAAAGGGAGGGAGAGGGAGAGAGAGGGAGGGAGAGAGAGAGAGGGAGAGATTGGGGGAGAGAGAAAGAGAAAGAGAGAGGGAGAGAGAGAGGGTGGGGAGAGAGAGATTGGGAGAGAGAGGAGGAGAGAAAGGGAGTGAGAGAGAGAGAGAGAGAGTCAGTTCCAAATGTTTCAGACAATATAGTTATTTGTCAACTAAATTGGCATTCAAATTTTGATACCATAGAAATCCATGTAAAAATGCGCCCCCAAAATCCACCATCTGTATGGCCAGATGTCCCAAATAATCAAATGCCCACACTCTGCTCTTCAAAGTGATATAAAAAAAACCCTCCAGTACTGCTCGAGATAAAATTCATGATGAAATTAATGCTTTTTTAGAATTAGATAAGATTAATTATACAAATTTGAAAGAAAGTCTAATCAACAATTAAAAAAAACAAAAACTTTCTGTGTCCAGTTGTAGCATCTGGAGCATAAAACATTTTAACTGTTCAGTCGTCAAAAGTTATCGATGGTATCCCTCTCTTTATAAAAATTTGCGGTTTGAAACCTTTCATTATGGACTTAAGTTTTATATTAGCAGCCCGTCCAAAAACCGTCTAAATGCAGTTGATACTTGGTCAACACACGAAGAAATTATCCAATATTTAAATTCTATGATTTTTGATCGCAAGACGGATATCTTGAGCCAGCAATTTTCAGCAATGCTCCCCAAAATGGTTGGAATGAAATACAGCTCAGATATAGTGGTTATTTACTTGACCCCCAACTGACACAAGGTCAGTTTTTAACGTGGGGACCGGGTGTTTTCGCTCAGGCCGCTGGTCCAAACTGGTCTTAGCTGGTTATAGCTTGTCTAAGCTGGTCAGAGCCGGTCCAAGCTAGTCGTAGCCATGATAACACGACCACATGGACGGATCCCTGGGCCAGGTAAGCAGAGATTTACTTAACCCTCAACTGAGTCAGGTTGTGACATAAGGTCAGTTTTTAACGTGGAGACCCGAGTGTTTTCGCTCAGGCCGCTGGTCCAAACTGGTCTTAGCTGGTTATAGCTTGTCTAAGCTGGTCAGAACCGGTCCAAGGTAGTCGTAGCCATGATACCACCAGCAGAGGGACGGATCACTGGGGCAGGTAAGTATGAGCTCAGATATAGTAATACGTGCTTTTGAGTACTACACAACATCACGGTCATTGTATAATAGATTAAGACAGGATTTTCAATTACCATCATTAGCAACTTTAACCCTAGAACACTATGGCTATATAGTACCCAGCGCAAATTTTCCTATTTTTAATTACAATTGTCAGTACCTGATTTTCTTACCTAAATAATATGTTTTTTAGTTCCTATTAATGTTAACTCAAAGTACAAAGTTTGAAGTGCCTGCATGTAAAATATTTCAAATAAAGATTTATATTTCATTTTTTTTTTATATTTTCAAAATCGGGTATGATATACCCATGGCTAATAGTGGTGTAACATTAAGTGATTGTTAGTTTTCTAGGGTTAAAGAAAAATAGATTTAAAATATTCCATCAGACCACAAATGAAACAAAACAAATGCAGCTTGTTGTAAGAATAAAATCTGATTTTACGACTTGGAAAAATCTTGATTACAAAAAGGTATTTTTCAGTCTGATTTTCATCTTCCCTGAACTAAAAAAATAGACTCTATTAAGTGTCAACTTGACAATGTTTTAACCCTAGAACACTAACCATGGGTATATAGTACCCAGCGCAAATTTTCCTATTTTTAATTACAATTTTCAGAACCTGATTTTCTTACCTAAATAATGTTTTTCAGTTCCTATTAATGTTAACTCAAAATACAAAGTTTGAAGTGCCTGCATGTAAAATATTTCAAATAAACATTTATATTTAATATTTTTTTATATTTTCAAAATCGGGTATGATATACCCATGGTTATTAGTGGGGTAACTTTAATTGATAGTTAGTGTTCTAGGTTAAGAAGGATGACATCAAAAGTTTCAAAACTTAATGAATAATCTTTTTTTGCTATCTGTATTTAATATACTTAACGCCAGTTAAAAAGGAGCGCATAATTCTTCATGATAAAATGTTAATATATCATGGCAAAGGTCAATTAGCTAAGTCAGTTTACAATCCATTTCTACTTGCTCAAACAGTACGTGGTATAATGTTGACATGTCTTAATGGGGATCCCAAATTTCTGGGAAGTTTGATTCCAATTTCAAAATTAACATCATCCCTTTTAATTGAAGAAAGGGTTCAGGCCATCAACTCTGTATCAGCTGATGTAAATGCTATTATATGTGCTGGTAAACAAGTAAATGAATCATTTTTTTAAAATTATATTCCACACTGCCTGTAAAAAAAAAGACTTTGTTAACTGAAAATAATAAACATTTGCTTTTTGATTCATCTATGGAAACATATTCGCAACTTGTTTTTCACAGAAAAGACAGAACTAATCTTTGACGACAATGCAGTAAAACGAGTCGCAAAATAGGTATATCTAAAAAAAAGTTATATCGTTTTTAATCTGAAAGTTTAACTAGACTTTCGGATTTAAATGTAATTTCCATTGCTCCAAAGCCCATAGAAAGATAATGGGTTCCTACTTGCCTCAAAGTGTTTTCAGGAAAAAAAAATCATTCTCACTGAATAAGTGTGGATAAGAATTATACTGCCATCTTTGACATGATGGAAAATTTTAAATGTTAAGACCTTTTAAATTGATAAACTAGAAAATGACCTTCTCCAAGCTGAGATCAGATCTCCGAATGACAGCCGACTTGATTTTATCATTGAGTTTGATCAAATGGTTCTTAATATGGCTGGCAGTCAATAAAATAATTATCCAAAACACATTGTTACTACCATACACCATACTTGCAATGGAATTGTTAGTCTATGTCGACATATTTAAGCTACAAGCCACCTATATTGTTAATATCCAACAGAGTACTGAAAATCTGCATATTAAGCAGACATCTTAATTTTTAAATCAAAATGTACAGGTCACCAATCTTGTGATTATAAACCTTGTAAAGAAGGTTTTCGAAATATCTCACAATCTGGAAAATGTAGAACCATCTCTTTCTGATGAAATAAAAATGGATCTTGTGAACATAGCTGGATATATTACAAGAAATAATAATCAACTCAGTGAATATGAAACCCACTTTTATTATGAAAAATATGCCACTTCAGTTGATTGTTGAAAAGTAAAGGTTCCTTTGGCCACACTGCCTAACGGTAAGTTTTTCTATAGAATAAAGGAAAACGTTTGTTATAAATCAATAAGTAACCCTTTGATGCTTATTTCTGTTTCTTTTTTCAACATGGAGAGAAACCATGCTCATATTTTTGCAAATATAGTTTTGAAAGTTTTTGTAAAATATTGCACACTCAGATCAGACAACGAACTAGCTTTAAAGGTTTTGAAACATTCCTAGAATGATTTTGTTTTCTCTTTCTATATTTCTGAGATGATTGATTGTCATATACAAATTATGACTCATGCCCTCCAGCTTTCCAGTAAATTTAATGGAAAATTGAACCCCACTCTTTATTCAATCACTGGGGGTAGACAGAATAAAAGATTTGGCCTGTAAATAGAGGGAATGTTTCTGTTTCAACGTTATGTGGATCATATTGTCATTTATTTAACTTTCAAAGAAGCCTATTATACTCTGGTATGGGTTAGATGCTATTCTAAATATTTTCAAAATTTCTGAAAATCAAATAGGCCTTCAGTTCTCACTCTCAGTTGCAAGATGAGCAGGACTGGAGTATATTACATCAGCCTAGCCAGCGTAGCAGAAGGGACTACTCGTCAACGAGTAGCCAGACATTGGAAACTCTCTTCCGGTATCTGCCAAGTCAACAATGATCTTCAAAAATATAAACGCAATATAACGCGAAATGATTAAATGCAATGTCAATCGTTATCTTCTGTCTTCTTAATTCCTCTTCTTTTATTGTTCTCTCTCCTTAATAGTGTTTTTCTTTTTCTCATATTCTTTCACAGTCAGTAACTCCTTGCGTCTTAGTAGATTTATTGCCTTCCTTGGGATGAAATGATTAAATGCAATGTCAATCGTTATCTTCTGTCTTCTTAATTCCTCTTCTTTTATTGTTCTCTCTCCTTAATAGTGTTTTTCTTTTTCTCATATTCTTTCACACTCAGTAACTCCTTGCATCTTAGTAGATTTATTGCCTTGCTTGGGATGAAATGATTAAATGCAATGTCAATCGTTATCTTCTGTCTTCTTAATTCCTCATCTTTTATTGTTCTCTCTCCTTAATAGCGTTTTTCTTTTTCTCATATTCTTTCACACTCAGTAACTCCTTGCGTCTTAGTAGATTTATTGCCTTGCTTGGAATGAAATGATTAAATGCAATGTCAATCGTTATCTTCTGTCTTCTTAATTCCTCTTCTTTTATTGTTCTTTCTCCTTAATAATGTTTTTCTTCTTCTCATATTCTTTCACACTCAGTAACTCCTTGCATCTTAGTAGATTTATTGCCTTGCTTGGGATGAAATGATTAAATGCAATGTCAATCGTTATCTTCTGTCTTCTTAATTCCTCTTCTTTTATTGTTCTTTCTCCTTAATAATGTTTTTCTTCTTCTGATATTCTTTCACACTCAGTAACTCCTTGCATCTTAGTAGATTTATTGCCTTGCTTGGGATGAAATGATTAAATGCAATGTCAATCGTTATCTTCTGTCTTCTTAATTCCTCTTCTTTTATTGTTCTCTCTCCTTAATAGTGTTTTTCTTTTTCTCATATTCTTTCACACTCAGTAACTCCTTGCGTCTTAGTAAATTTATTGCCTTGCTTGGGATGAAATGATTAAATGCAATGTCAATCGTTATCTTCTGTCTTCTTAATTCCTCTTCTTTTATTGTTCTCTCTCCTTAATAGTGTTTTTCTTTTTCTCTGATGAACTGGATCATGATTACTGTGTTATAAATTATAACTATGGAATATTTGTATTTGAGGCTTATATATATATATATATATATATATATATATATAGTTTTATTCAGATAAAATCGCATATTTTTACCTTAAAATGGTTTTTTTTTTTTTGGTCAAAATCCCAGCAGAAGAATCTTTGTCGAAAAGTATAATATAACGCTAATCGCGCGAAATAGGCAAGGGACTACGAGGGACTACGATTAAAATACAATTTAATATTAAAATGGTGGGAAGGGGAATGGAAAAAAAAAGCAAAAAAAAAAAAACAGAATTATATATTTCCAGTGAGTTTTAAAAAGGAAAATATAAACTCATAAACCACTCAGTAGAAAAAAAGAACGAACGAGTTTTTCCTTCTATCGGCACAAAGAAGTTCGATGCAATTTAATAAACACTGCTTCTAACACGTGCAGATGTTTAGCCGACCGTGCTTTGCCCCAACATTGAAAACTAGGAGTCACTGTATTTATATGCACATCCTGGATTGTCAAAGAAGTGTTGACCAATCGCGGAAAAGTGTGGCGTGTGGGTTATACGTGAATTACAGGTACTCCTACCTTGTCTGATTTTGCCAGGAACTTGTTGCGCAATACGCGTCTCAAGGTGCTGATTAATCTGTCCCGCGTAGTCAGTATTGCACTGACATACCAATTTATAAAAGACCAAACTATTTTGTAAATAGGGCAGACCGTCTTTAGCTAGCGAAGAAAACTTGGGGACAGTGCTAAAAACAACACGTGTCCTGACGGCAGGAAAACACGACTTAACACAGGCAGCAACTCTGTTAGCCAGAACCTGGCTGTCCTTCCTTCAAAAACCAGGAAGTTGTGGAGAGCCAAGATCACCAACGTCCTGAAGGGACACGGCACATAGAAGGAAGAAAAAGAACGAGCTCGTGTGAATGGTTGGCAAAACAGGGATCAGGCGATATAGCAAAAAGATTAAATTTACTAAGGTCTTCAAAAACAAGGAAGTTGTGGAGCGCCATGATCACCAACGTCCTGAAGGGATACGGCACATAGAAGGAAGAAAAAGAACGAACTCGTGTAAATGGTTGGCAAAACAGGCATCAGGCGATATAGCAAAAAGCCTGAATTTACTAAGGTCTTCAAAAACCAGGAAGTTGTGGAGAGCCATGATCACCAACATCATGTAGGGACACGGCAAATTGATGTAGAAGAGGAAATTGAAACATACAGGGCACTGATACTTAGAATTACAAAGAGACAATAGAAATTTATTGGCTATATAACGAGGGAAGATGATTTGGAGAATCTAACACTCACAGGACATATTGAAGACTAGCGGGACAAAGGAAAGCAGCGCGTAAATGGTTGGAAAATCTGGGGTTAGGAGAGATAGCAAAAAGACAAACTTTTCTAGAGGTTAAAATCAACCATAACGTTTATAGTAATGTTGTAACTGAGTTATCGAAATCAATAGTATAAAATCGGATTTGGTTTAACAACAAGTTTATTATCTTTTCATACAGGGAAAGATAATGTAGAACAGAAACTAAGGAAGAGAATGTTTAGCCGTGAATGACTAATTGTTTTCAGCAAAAGCTACTGCTGCTAATGCTCCTCCTGATATTCCTCTTGATGTCGGAGTATTTTTATGTCTTTCGTCCGACGGCCGAGTTCAAACTTGTAGGGAAATATTCTCCCTCACAACACCTTCCCGTTTGAGATTTCACCTCCACTGTTTCTTTTAAATCAACGTCTCTAATCCATATATATATATATATATATATATATATATATATATATATATATATATATATGCACATTTCATTAAAAACGACTGACAAGGTGCTTTTATTTAGTTTTTTATATAATTTCTCGTAGCCGAAAGCGCTCGGATAAAAAGAACATTCGGACAGTTTTTATATAATTTATCATCTGAAAAGAAAAACTTTATTAGATCGCACGAGAAATTATATAAAAAACTTAATAAAAGCACTTTGTCAGTCGTTTTTAATGAAATGTGCACGGAAGAAGGATTGATATATATATATATATATATATATATATATATAACAAACTATTGTAACTGAGTTATCAAAAACAACAGTAGAAAATTTAATTGGTTTAGCAAATTTATTAACTTTTGGTACAAGGAAACATAATGTAGAATAGAAATTAGGGAAGAGAATATTTTGCCGTGAATGACTGTTTTCAGCAAATGCTGCTGCTGCTACTCCTCTTGATGTAGGATTATTTTTATGTCTTTCGTCCGACGGTCGTGTCCAAACTTGTATGAAAATATTCTCCCTTACAACACTTAGAAGATAAAATTTCCACATTTTATCCATTCGATCATTGAGCGTAAGATTCTTTGAAATATGACTTTGGTTGATTCTGTTCCTCTATTAGATCGAGGCATTCAATGGAATCAGAATTTGGAAGACGGTTTCTACATACGCTCTATTCTGAATATGAAGGCAACAGGAAACGACGACACTCTTTCACAAGCTGACATAATAATAAACAGATTATAAAGAAAAGGAATCTGTTATGAAGGCAACGGAAAACCACTACACTATTTCCCAGGGTGTCATAAGTGTTGTAACCGAGTTATCAAAAACAACAGTAGAAAACCGGAATTGGTTTAAAAACAAAGTTATTACCATTTGATACAAGGAAACATAATGTAGAATACAAACTAGGGATGAGAAAGTTTAGCCGTGAATGACTAACTGTTTTCAGCAAAAGCTACTGCTGCTGCTGCTACTCCTCTTGATGTAGGAGGATTTGTTATGTTTTTCGTCCGGCGGCAGAGTCCAAACTTGTAGGCTAATATTCTCCATCATATGTAACAAGAAAGAAAGTCGGTTTTTAAAATCAATTTATTACTTAAATACACACTCTTGCCATTCAATTAAGTAAACTTGAACAAACGTCTTTATTATTTTCTAATTTCTATTCAGTCTGAGGCGTGGAAGTCATTTTATGGTTAAAGACACCCGAGCATGGTCCTGCTGACCTGCTGAATTTCATTTCATGCATTAGTATGAAAAAGAACTGTAATTTTAAACGGTCTTGAAAGTGGTATGATCATTGGAGTCAAACTGGCGATTCTGGGTATTTCCGAAAACTTCTGATCTACCAGAGTTTTCACACACAAAGTATTATCTAGGGTTTGTAGAAAACAGTCAGGCAATGAAGAAAAAAATGCATACAGCGGTAGCCATTTCTGTCGGCGGAAAACTCTTGTAGATGGACCAGGTCGAAGGAGAATGACCAATTTGGCCCAAGTTGATAGAAATGTAACAGTAGCTTAAATAACCACACTTTACGAATGAAATATATGGAAGACCTTCACTCGTCGTTTCTCGAAGTAGATGGTCTGCAGCCAGAGAAGGTAACGCTCGACGCCATTCATCTCAGATAAGAGGCTAAATTTACTAAAATAAAAAAAAATTGAAAATATAAGACTGTAAAAACATTCACTAATTTAAATACGACCTCAATCGGACATCGTCTATTCCTGAATTCTGTTCATTTATTATCCCTTCTCACTAAATCTCCTCATGTTCTTACAATCTCAGTAAATCCCTTGCGTCTTAGTGGTATTCTTGCCTTACTTGCAGTGAAATTCTAAAAAAACATAAAAAAGAAAGCTGGTTCTGTTTATTAAGTGCATTTTCTGCTTAATAAACGAAATAAGTTTTTTGCCAACATAGTACTATGAGTAAACAATGCGGGCTTCTATGAATAACTGCCTGGATAACAAAATATTAAAACCCGAAAATTTACTCATATATATATATATATATATATATATATATATATATATATATATATATATATATATATATATATATATATGTGTGTGTGTGTGTGTGTGTGTGTGTAAACAAGCAAAAGTCTAAACAGAAATAAAACAAAAAGCAAGCGATATCAAGGACCGCTTACGTTGACTTTTATGCCTGCGCATGTACATTAGCGCATGCTCGCACGCATGCGTAAGTGTTGCCTGATATTTGGCAGAAATGTTTTGTATCTGCCAGGCTAGATAACATTTCCTTTCATGAATGTTGCATTTTTTCGATTCTTTCTGGGCGTCTTTTTCCTTTTTTTTTTCTTCTGGTATTCGTTTCTTGTTCGTATATATTTCTGCCGGTGTTGTATGCTTAATTGTTCATCTTTGTTTTACTTATAGGATGGCTCCCGAAAGTATGTTTCTCGAGCAAAAACAAAAAAACAAAAATATAATAGAAATAACAGAATGAGCAAAATATTGCAGATTGTAGTTTGGCTAGGGAGATGGGGAAGGACAGTGAATTAAAAAATGAATGAAGGAATGAATGAATAATGAAACGAAGGAAGGAAGCAATGAAGGAAGGAAAAGGGAAGAATGGGGAATGAAAACGAATTAAAAAATAAATGCAGGTAAAAAATAAATTTAAAGAAAGAAAGAAAGAAAGAAAGAAAGAAAGAAAGAAGGGATGAGAGAGGGGAGTGAAGGAAGTAAAAATAGGTAAATAAGAGAATTGAAAAATAAAAGATCATATGAAAAAGAAATTGAAGAAAAGCAAGAAAGACTGAAAGTATGAAAGAAAGAAAAAGAAAGAAAAAACAAAAGGAAAGAGAAGAGAGTAGAGGAAGTATGAGGAGATAAACGATAGCATTTACAAATAAAAATGTAAAAAGTAAAATAAAATATTTTAAAAAGAAAGAAAGACAGAAAGAAAGAAAGAAAGAAAAACGGTGTGAAAGAGAGCAGAGTAAAGGAAGCATGGGGGGGTTAATGACAGAATTGAAAAATAAAAGTAATGAATGAAGAGTGTAAAACTTTTAGGGACAAAACAAAGAAATATAAATGAATAAACAAATAAAATATATAACGAATGAAGAAATGAAAGAAAACGAAAGGAGGATAAAGAATGGAATGTGAAGAAAGAAAGAAAGAAAGAAAGAAAGAAAGAAAGAAAGCGTTATAATGCAAAGAAAGGAAAACGAAACCCAAGACATAATAGAATGAATGAAAGAAAGAAAGAAAGAAAGAAAGGTAGGCAAGATGTAAGACATGATAGAAAGAAAGAAAGAAACAAAGAAAGAAACAAAGAAAAAGAAAGAAATGCGAGGATGAAAGAAAACGAAGACGTATAAACAATTGAATGTGAAGAAAGAAAGAAAGAAAGAAAGAAAGAAAGAAAGAAACAAAGAAACAAAGAAACAAAGAGAAAGAAAGAAATGCGAGGATGGAAGAAAACGAAGACGGATAAACAATTGAATGTGAAGAAAGAAAGAAAGAAAGAAAGAAAGAAAGAAAGAAACAAACAAACAAACAAAGAAAGAAACAAAGAGAAAGAAAGAAATGCGAGGATGGAAGAAAACGAAGAGAGTATAAACAATTGAATGAGAAAAAAAGAATTAAAGAAAGAAAGACTTTAGCAGGAACTGGAAAACCAATTCTAAACATGAAACAAGGGATAAACCTTTACTCCTGTTCAATTGAACGGAGAGGAGGGTGGACCGGAAGATAAGCAAACTTATCGACTTCAATTGGGGTAAAGGAGAAAAAAATAAAAATAAAAGGAAATAAATAGTTAATAAATAAAATTTCAAACAGCAGGCATTAGGAGGTACCGGAAACCCAATCCTAAACAGGAAATGAGGGATAGATCTCTACTACGGTTTAAGGAAAACGGAGGAGGAGTGTGAAAAGGACGATAGGCGAACCTATCTAATCCAGTTGTTGGAGGAGAGAGAAACATATTAGATAAATAGTGAATAAAATTTCAGATTTTAGGTGCAAACGTTAGAAGTGCAGAGCTGAAGCAGATGTTAGGAAGAACCGGAAACCCAATCTTAAACCGGAAACAAGGGATAGACCTTCAAAAACCGGGGATAGGTTTGAACCAGACGATAGGCGAAACTATATACTCCAGTTGGTGGAGGTGAGAAAAAAATGAAATAGTGATCAAAAGTTCAGAGTTCAGGCGCAGGTATTAGATTTGAAGTAGATATTAGAAGGAACTGGAAACCAAGTCCTAAATGAGAAACACGGGATAAACGTTTACTACTGTTTTAAAGCCCGGGGAGAAAAGGAAGGAAGGAAGGCGGAAAAAGAAGAATGAACGAATGAATGAAGAAAAAGAAAAGAATGGCATGTTTCTTTCGACAGATTTTCGACGGTATTCTAAAAATTAATAACCATTTTTAGTTTTATAAACTCTGGCTTATCGCAAACGGCTTTTTCAGACATTGCTTTCTGTTGACCTCTTTGAACTGACTACCTTAAACATTCACTTTCTTTTCGTCTTGTAATTGTTGTTATTGTTTTATTTTACATCCATAGTCTCTCTTTCTCTTTTTTTTTCTTTCTATAAAACTTTGTTTTCTCTTTCTTCCTCTTTCTCAAGCAAACAATTCACCCATTCGTCTGTTTTTCAGTTCGTTTTCTCTCTATACAAAAAAAACAAACAAAAACAAAGCAAAACAAAAAAAAAAACTCTCCGATGCAAACGCCGTCTACTCATCTTCATCATTTTCCCCCTCTGACTGCTTCCATTTCCATCGGTCTTTTAGTTCGATTCTGCCCGTTGCACTGTCTCCCCCACTCCCCACGACCACTCCCGAATCAACATCACGTTATCTCTTTGCTATTCATATCCTCGGGAATCGAGCCCTGCTTCTTATATTATGTTGAGATAACATTTCCATAACTTGCAATTGTTTTTGTTATGCTAAGAGTATGTAGAATTAGTTGAAACTACACGGTATGAAGCATTCGTCTCTATACGAAATGAAAAAAGAAAAAGATTTTTGTTTTCCATCAGCTCTTTTTTTCATTCAACCTTTTTCCTTCCTGTTTTTTTATTTACCCTTTCGCGTATATCTATACTTTTCTCTTTAATTTTATTCCCTGTTTTCTTCATCTTTTTTATGCTTTCTTTCTCCCTTTTCTTTTTTGTCTTTCTTATCTTGTTCTTATCCCTTTCCTTTTTCCTTTAATTGAAGTTTTCTTTCTTTCACTTTTTGTTTCATTCACTGTTTCTTTCTTTCTTTCGTATCCTTCGTACTTTCTGTCGCTTTCTTTTCATACATTTTATTTATCATTCATTTCTTTCCTATACTCTTTCATTCATTGATCCGTTCATTTATTTATTCTTTCCTTCTTTCCTTCTTTTTTCTTTCTATTTTATTCTTCATACTTTCTTTCACTTTCTTTCTTTTCATTCATTTTATTTTATTTATCCTTCTTTTTTATACTGCACACTTTCATTCACTGAATTATTCTTTCTTTCTTTCTTTCTTTCTTTCTTTCTTTCTTATTGTCTCCCGTCACTTTCTTTCTTTCTTTCTTTCTGTCTTTCTTTCTTTCTTCTTTCTTTCTTTCTTTCTTTCTTATTGTCTCCCGTCACTTTCTTTCTTTCTTTCTTTCTTTCTTTCTTTCTTTCTTTCTTTCTTTCTTTCTTATTGTCTCCCGTCACTTTCTTTCTTTCTTTCTTTCTTTCTTTCTTTCTTTCTTTCTTTCTTTCTTTCTTCCATGCTTTCTTTCAATTCCATTTCATCCCACTCTATATCTCTGATATGATAATTATTTACATTATTCGGACTGTTGTCCTCATCTTTATTGTAATGTTCACGACGTTTCGGTCGTTGTGCGCTCGGGCCTTCTTAAGGTGATTGCATCCATTTTACATTTCATTGGCTTTCTTTCTTTCTTTTTTCTTTCTTTTCTTCTTTCTTCTGCTGAACTTTATGCTTGTTTTCACCCCTTCCAAATTATTATTTTTATCTTCTCTTTTTCTGATTCTCTTTCTTTCTTTCGTCTTGATTGCTTTTCCACATTTTCATTCTTCCTTCCTCATTCATTCTTCATTTTTTTAAAATTGTTATTGCCACCTTTATTTCATAATTTAGATTCTTGCTTTCTTTACTTTATTTTGATTTTCTATGTCATTCTTTCTTTTTTCTTTCAATATTCATTGATTTTTTCCTTCAAATCTTTCTAACATTTCATTCATTCATTTCTTATAATTTTTTCTGATTTTCATTTTTATTTTTGCTTTCTTTGTCGAATACTCATTTCTTATTACGTTAATTACTTTTTTCTGAATTTCTTCTTTACTTCATTCACTTTCCTTCCTTCCTTTTCTAATTCTCTTTCCTTTCTTTGATTTCCCCTTTCTTTCTTTCTTTCTTTCTTTCTTTCCTCTGATAATTCCTGAATTTTTTCATGATCTTCCTTAATTTTCAGACCTTCCTTCCTTTCATTTTCTGGTCATCCGTCGCTCCATTCTCCCCTGGCTCTTTTTTCATTCTTTCATTATTGCCTACCGTTTCTTTCTCTTTCTTTCTTTCTTTCTTTCTTTCTTTCTTTCTTTCTTTCTTTCTTTCTTTCTTTTTTTCTTTCTTATTGTCTCCCGTCACTTTCTTTCTTTCTTTCTTTCTTTCTTTCTTTCTTTCTTTCTTTCTTTCTTTCTTTCTTTCTTATTGTCTCCCGTCACTTTCTTTCTTTCTTTCTTTCTTTCTTTCTTTCTTTCTTTCTTATTGTCTCCCGTCACTTTCTTTCTTTCTTTCTTTCTTTCTTTCTTTCTTTCTTTCTTTCTTTCTTTCTTTCTTTCTTTCTTTCTTATTGTCTCCCGTCACTTTCTTTCTTTCTTTCTTTCTTTCTTTCTTTCTTTCTTTCTTTCTTTCTTTCTTTCTTTCTTTTTTTCTTTCTTATTGTCTCCCGTCACTTTCTTTCTTTCTTTCTTTCTTTCTTTCTTTCTTTCTTTCTTATTGTCTCCCGTCACTTTCTTTCTTTCTTTCTTTCTTTCTTTCTTTCTTTCTTTCTTTCTTTCTTTCTTTCTTTCTTTCTTTCTTTCTTTCTTATTGTCTCCCGTCACTTTCTTTCTTTCTTTCTTTCTTTCTTTCTTTCTTTCTTTCTTTCTTTCTTTCTTATTGTCTCCCGTCACTTTCTTTCTTTCTTTCTTTCTTTCTTTCTTTCTTTCTTTCTTTCTTTCTTTCTTATTGTCTCCCGTCACTTTCTTTCTTTCTTTCTTTCTTTCTTTCTTACTTTCTTTCTTTCTTTCTTTCTTTTACTGATTGTTCTCCCTCCGTTCAAGCCCTCATTCTATTTTCTAATATTCTTTTAATTTTGATTCTTATTCTTTTTTATTACATTTCCTTCTTTCCTCCCTTTTATTTTCTGGCCTTCCTCCCTTCATTCCATTCCTTTGTTTCTTCTATCTTTCTTTCTTCATTCATTCTCTGACTGCCTTTTAATCCTCGATATTCTTTCTTTTCCATTTTCCTCATGCTGTTTGTTCTCTTTCCTTCCTTCCTTCCTTCCTTCCTTTCTTCCTTCCTTCTGTTACTCCTTCCATTATTTTCTAATTGTCTTTCTTTGTTTCCTTACTTTCATATTTTTCTATTTCATTACATCCTTTCTTCGATTTAAATTTCCGGATTTCATTCTTTCCTTCATTTCATTCTCCGATTACGTTCCTTCCCTTAGTTCTTTCTTTCTTTCTTTCTTTCTTTCTTTCTTTCTTATTGTCTCCCGTCACTTTCTTTCTTTCTTTCTTTCTTTCTTTCTTTCTTTCTTTCTTTCTTTCTTTCTTTCTTTCTTTCTTTCTTTCTGTCTTTCTGTCTTTCTTTCTTTCTTTCTTATTGTCTCCCGTCACTTTCTTTCTTTCTTTCTTTCTTTCTTTCTTTCTTTCTTTCTTTCTTTCTTTCTTTCTTTCCATCCTTCATTATTTATAGATATTTGGTTCCCTTCGCTACCTCTCAATTTCTTTTCGTTTTTTCAAACTTTTGTTTTTAACCCCCTTCCCACTTAATCTGTCTCTGCCTTTCTACACCTCTTAGCCCGAGGTTGGAGGGGGGCGCGGGAATTTTTCTCGATAGTCGAAACATGACTAGTAGCGTATCACCTGCAAGATGACATTGGCAAACAGAACCCTGAAAAGCCCCACACTCGCCACCCTATCAAAAAAATAAAATAAAATAAAATAAAATAAAGATACTGACTTTCAAGAAACAGCCATACTGAAATGTTATCAAAGATAAAGAGTATAAAAATTATAGATGTAAAATAATTCTGCATGGGCAGAGGAGAGGATGGCGTCAGAGGGAATGTCACATGGGGTAGCAAGTGGCTTCTCAGCCGTTACTTCATCATTTGAGGTCCGTTATCTCCCGTTCAGAAGGTCGCCAGGGGGCGTGAGAGCGAATAAGACTTTTTTTACCTCGAAGACGAATTGTTTACGAGGGAGAGAGAGAGAGAGAGAGAGAGAGAGAGGGGATACAGAGAGAGAGAGAGAGAGAGAGAGAGAGAAGGAGAGTTCAAATAAAAAGAAAATTCCATCCTCTCACCCTCCCGTTTGTGGCGGTTTATTTGCACATGGATTTATTTGCGAAATGATTTGCAGGCGCCGATTTAGCCGGTTGTTAATGCTTTTCTTGTTCCCTCATTTCGTTCGAAATTCTAGCGGGCCTTCGTTTCTTTCTTTCCCAGCGTCGTTCCCCTTTGAGGAATAAACCGCTTACATATTCCCGACACATTTTTCTAGTGCGCATTGTTTTCCATCTATCTATCTATCTATCTATCTATCTATCTATCTATCTATCTATCTTTTGATGTTCGTATCTATCTATCTATCTATTGGTGTTCGTACCTATCTATTGGTGTTCCTACCTATCTATCTATCTAATTATTTACTGGTGTTCGTACCTATCTATTTGTATGTATATATTCTCTCTCTCTCTCTCTCTCTCTCTCTATATATATATATATATATATATATATATATATATATAGCTATCTATGTCGGTTATTAATCTATCTATCTATCTATCTATGTTTAGGTATTCTTTCTCTATCTTTTGTTGTTTCTATCTATCTATGTTTTAGTGTTCTTATCTATCTATCTATGTGTGCGTGTATTTATATTTATCTATCTATTTAGCTCTCTATGTCGGTTACTCATGTATGTATGTATCTATCTATTTTTAGGTATTCTCTCTCTGTCTTTTGTTGTTCCTATCTCTCTATCTTTTGGTGTTCGTACCTCTCTCTCTCTCTCTCTCTCTCTATATATATATATATATATATATATATATATATATAAATATATATGTATGTTTAGCTATCTATGTCGGTTACTCATCTATCTATCTATGTGTGTGTGTGTGTATATATATATATGTATCTATCTATCTATCTATCTATCTATATATATATATATATATATATATATATATATATATATATATATATATATATATTGTCATCCACATCGATATATATATCTATATTTAAGTATTTATGTCGGTTACTCATCTATCTATCTATCTATCTATCTATCTATCTTTAGGTATTATCTCTCTATCTTTTGTTGTTCTTATCTATCTATCTATCTATCTTTTGGTGTTCGTACCTATCTTTCTCTCTCTTTCTCTCTCGATATATATATATATATGTTTAGCTATCTATGTCGGTTACTCATCTATCTATGTGTGTGTGTGTGTGTGTGTGTGTGTGTGTATGTATGTATCTCTCTCTATATATATCTATCTATTTAAGTATCTATGTCGGTTACTCATCTATCTATCTATCTATCTATCTATCTATCTATCTATCTATCTATCTATCTATCTATCTATCTTTAGGTATTCTTTCTCTATCTTTTGTTGTTCCTATCTATCTATGTTTTAGTGTTCCCGTCTATCTATCTATCTCAGAAATATAGCCAGATATTGAATTATCGGTACGGACCCGAGATACCAAAAATATTGGTAATATTAGAAAAGTTCCAACAGAGAACTGAATCATCTAACATTCCTAAACTTATGAAGAGACTTACGACTCATTCATACATATTTGGTAGCTAGACTTCCCGAAAATTCAAGGATAGCCCGTCTGGTCTCAGAAAAAGTGGGACACGCCCTTGTCCGAGAAGGAATCCAGCACAACCGTTGGATAAAACAAAAACTTCCATATGACATCTCCCAGAGGCTCGAGTCCTTCTTCAACAGAATTACCATAGAAAAAGATCGAAAAAGGATCCAGCATAACCTGGATAAATCCTTCATGAAGGAATTCGATCAGTCAAGGCCAGGCAAGTAGAAAGATTAATCAATTTGAAAAATCAAAAGGTGGCGCGCAAGGTCCATCACCGGACCCCACCCTAGTCAAAATCAGTCAGCACCAGCTATGTGCCTGTGAGGAGTCAGGAGTCAGTTTCGCTACAACCATCAGGCGGATACCATAGTTGAGAATCATTGCCCGAATATAGGAAATAGTCTTGAACATCCCCTCAGGATCGGGCAGATGAGCGAAGATGGAAAGTGAGACAGATGCAGGAGAAAGCCAAACCGCCCTAATCAAGCGACCCATAACTGGAGGGGCCGGCAATCAGAAACCTACAGAGGAATGAAAAACATCATCATACTACCAGATGACAAAAGCAATGCTACTGTAGCGATGGGCAAAACGGAATCTACAGAAAAATTGGAAGACCTTATTAGAAATGGTACCTACAGTAAAGTAAAGAATGATCCAACAACAAAAACAGAACGAAAACTGTCGCAGATCCGAATCAAAGAACAAGGACCACTTGTTACGTGAGGGTAATTGTAAGAAAAGAAAAAAAGAAGAATGATTTGCCAAAACACAGAGATAAATCATCAACAAATATTTAATTTACTAAAAAAGAACACAAAATAAAATATATACAAGATATACAATTGGCTATACAAAACAGAAAACTCAGAGTTACTGGCGAAGTGTTACGTAGGAGAAGGGAGGTGAGTCAAGTATCTACCTCTTTAGGGCTAGCCAAGTAATCTAGTTGTTATTACTGGAAATCCACAAATGTGTGTATATGAAGATTAATTTTTAGTTTGGTCAATGAAAATTAGTCAAGATTCTATTTACCAAATTGGTTCCATGAAATTCTCTTTTGGGTTTTTGTTGGTCAGCAACTTTTTATAGAGATTCTTTCGGCTGGATATAATAATCTTCGAATCAAAAGCCGGAGTTGATACTGGCAGAAATTCCCTTTACACAACTGACAACGCTTTTCCAAAAAGCACCTAATTAGTATATTTAAAGATGTTTCTCGAATCATCTAGATTTTTCTCGAATATACTGGAATGATCTAGAATCTTCCAAACGGTCTATTTCTAATTTCTCTATTTTACAACTACTTCATAAATTAAAACTTTTTGTATTAACAGGTAAGACTCACTGGAATCCCTTACTATGAAGTTTAACCTTATTGTAGACTTTCTTTTTTATAGAAATGCATCCTTGTAACACCACTTCCCACCTAAGACATACAGGCAGTTGTCGTGACGTTACCACAAGCTACCTCACATGTACGGTCTTCCTCAAATTCACAAAGACAGTATTCGGCTTAGGCCAATTGTTAGCTGCCAAGGCTCTGTGCTATCCTCTGAGTCATTTCATTAATACAATTGACTCATTAATAGGAAAGGCACATTCATATGTCCGAAAATCCGCCCACTTTGTGGAAATAATCAAAGATACTCCCATCCAATCCAACCAGATGGCGAGCCTGGATGTGGTGAGTTTGTCCACCAAGGTACTCACGGATAGTGACAGACTGGCCTCGGACTCATCCCTGGAAGAACGGACCAGTATATCAATAGATAACCTTGTGGGGTTGCTGACAAACAACACCCTTCGGAATGCAATCAGATATATATCAACTGGATGAAGGCTTAGCAATGGGCTCGCCACTATCACCAGAAATGGCAAACATACATGAAATACTTCGAAGAAATGGCATTAGAATCTGCATCGTTAAAGCCTGCCCTGTGGCTGAGATACGTAGATGACACAGTCATACTCTGGCCACAAAAGTAAGTCGTCCAGCAAATACTGGACCCTGCGATTTCAATAATATCATCGATAGAGTTCACAATGGAGAGAGAAAGGAACAATAAACTAGCATTCTTGGATGTACTAATATCTCCAACAGAGTATGGGTTCATGACATCTGTATATCGCAAGCCAACATTCACCGAACAATACCTAAACTTCAACTCCCACAAACATACAGTGTAAAGAAAGGGATCGTTTGCTGCTTACAAGATCGGGCGAAAGTTATAAGTGGCGACCCAGTGACATATGAACAAGAAATGGTCAGTATAAGCAGTACCTTACAACGTCATAACTGTTGACCATGTTCATCATAATCTATGAATATAGAATCCAGCGCAGTACGTAATCTGTTCAATGAAACAACGTTAAAGATTAACACTCAGAAGTCAGACACTCTACCGAATCTGACTATATCGCCAATACCACCAGCAGTTGTTCCGTAATTCTTCCGTCTTCGATATCAAAGGCTGGCAGTGAATATTCCGGAAAAAATAACCGCCTTTATACACGTTGTATTGACTATTTTGAGCCTTAAGATCGGTTAAACTTTCTATTGGTGAACTATAAAATGAGTTAGCTCATTTTGGCTGGCTCACTAGTACACTAGGGTACCCCCAAACTCCAACAACAACTACCCTGGGTACATGACAGGAGCACTGAAAAAATGGGATAGATAGATAGATAGATAACAACACTCAGAAAACAGTCTGCCTAATCTATGTGAAGGGACCATCGGAAAAAATATAAAAGATCTGTGGTCCATATACCATCAGGATAATCTTCAAAACTGATTCAACACTTCGCAGACACCTCTTCCGAATAAGACCCCCTCCACATCATAGAGGCGAACATGACTAAGGACTGTGTGTACGCCATCCAGCTGTGGTAAGAAATATAAAGGAGAAACAGGCCACCCCCTTAAGATAAGACTGCAAGAACACCTTAAGACGAGGAGAAATAGAAAAATCAGGCGTAGCTGACCACATATGGAAGGAAAAAGGGGGATCACTTCCCTCTGTTGGATGAGCTTGAAATAATAGACAGAGAATATCACTGGAAAATACGAAAACTGAAGGAATCAGCACATATGCTAGGCCACAAAAATCTCCTAAGCCAGCCAAACATAGGCATGTATACAAGTAATACAGATTGCTAGAGAAAAACAACAATAACAACAAATTGTAATATGAGCTCTGTTAAAATGATAACTGAGACATTAGGCTTACATGTCAACAAAATTCATACACTGTCCCCAACGACTCGTGGTCCAGTGGATACAAGCTTTGGTTGAAGTAATCCAGAGACTTGATCAAAGAGTTGTGAGTCCAATACAGCCCACCGCAGAGGTAAATAAAAAAAAAACTTGGAGAGTTGAGTTATTAAAGAGAAATAACTGAAATCAGCATATTATCGGAAAAATACAAAAGATCAGTGGTCTATATAACACCAGGACGACCGTCAAAAGTGGTTCAACACTTCGTAGACACCTTTTCTGAGTGAGACCTCCCATGGAGAACGTGATTAAGGACTGTGTGTACGCCATTGCATGCAGCTGTTGTAAGATAATACAAAGGAGAAATAGGCCGTCCCGTTAAGATAAGGCTGCAGGAACACAGGCTGCCCCCTTAAGATACGGCTGCAGGAACACCTTAAACACGAAGGGAAATAGAAAAATTCAGGCGTAGCCGGCCTCATATGGAGGGAAAAGGGAGATCAACCCGTGGGATAAGATTGAAATAATAGACAGAGAACATCACTGGAAAATACGAAAACTGAAGGAATCAGCACATATGCTACAAAAATCTCCTAAGCCGGAAAAACATAGACATGGATAGAATATAGCAATCAGTAATAAGGAGTGCTAAAGAAAAGCAATAATAGTAACAAAAAATGCAAGATGAGCTCAGGTAAAAAAAGCTTACTGAGACATTAATTTAATAAGTTCCCAAAATGCATACACTAATGTCCAGAAGTACACATGGCTCAGTGGATAAAAGCGTTGGTTGCATCTAGTGACTTGATCCCAATAATTGTTCATTACCCACAGCAGAGGTGAAGAAAAACTGAGAGTTGAGTTAAAGGGAGATAACTGAGACATCAAGAAGAGGCATGGACGAAATTCCAATCACCTGAAGAAGGCCGGAGAGTACAGTGGCGAAACGCCTTGAATATGGCAACAAACATGAGGACAACAGTCCGAACAATTAAAATAGTGTAAATAATTACAATATCTCATCTCAGAAATATAGATAGTTAAAGATCTGTCTGTCTATTTAGCTATCTATGTCGGTTACTTATCTATCTATCTATCTATCTAGTTATTTCAGTCTGTTCCTATCTATCTATCTATCTATCTATCTATCTATCTATCTATCTATCTATCTATTTATATTTTGGTGTTCGTATCTATCTATATCGGTTACTCATCTATCTGTTGATCTATTCATCTGTCTTTTAAGATATCTATATCCGTTCTCTATCTATCTATCTATCTATCTATCTATCTATCTATCTAGTTATTTCAGTCTGTTCCTATCTATCTATCTATCTATCTATTTATATTTTGGTGTTCGTATCTATCTATATCGGTTACTCATCTATCTGTTGATCTATTCATCTGTCTTTTTAGATATCTATGTCCGTTCTCTATCTATCTATCTATCTATCTATCTATCTATCTATCTATCTAGTTATTTCAGTCTGTTCCTATCTATCTATCTATCTATCTAGTTATTTCAGTCTGTTCCTATCTATCTATCTATCTATCTATCTAGTTATTTCAGTCTGTTCCTATCTATCTATCTATCTATCTATCTATCTATCTAGTTATTTCAGTCTGTTCTTATCTATCTATCTATCTATCTATTTATAATTTGGTGTTCGTATCTATCTATATCGGTTACTCATCTATCTGTTGATCTATTCATCTGTCTTTTTAGATATCTATATCCGTTCTCTATCTATCTATCTATCTATCTATCTATCTATCTATCTATCTATCTATCTATCTAATTATTTCAGTCTGTTCCTATCTATCTATCTATCTATCTATCTATCTATCTATCTATCTATCTATCTATTTATATTTTGGTGTTCGTATCTATCTATATCGGTTACTCATCTATCTGTTGATCTTTTCATCTGTCTTTTTAGACATCTATATCCGTTCTCTATCTATCTATCTATCTATCTATCTATCTATCTATCTATCTAGTTATTTCAGTCTGTTCCTATCTATCTATCTATCTATCTATCTATCTATCTATCTATCTATTTATATTTTGGTGTTCGTATCTATCTATATCGGTTACTCATCTATCTGTTGATCTTTTCATCTGTCTTTTTAGATATCTATGTCCGTTCTATCTATCTATCTATCTATCTATCTATCTATCTATCTATCTATCTATCTATCTCACTCTCTCTCTCTCTCTCTCTCTCTCTCTCTATATATATATATATATATATATATATATATATATATATATAGATAGATAGATAGATAGATATGGCAGACTCTATATATATTTGTTATTCATATCTATATCTGGGTGTGTATTTTAATATGCTTCTTTCTATGTACACATATATGTTTATATATAAAGTCTATATATGTAAATATAATATATACATATATATGCTTATAAATATGTATTCGGATTTACCCCAGTCTCTAAATGTTTGCGCATTCATATATATATATATATATATATATATATATATATATATATATATATATATATATATATATATATATATGAAGATGATCTCCGGCTAAATCTAGTCCTGTCTATCAGATATCTTAGGGCAAATTGGTAAATACACATTGTATTGTTATTATTTTGTTTTTCCATAAATTAACGTCAGTGAAATGTGTTTGATACCAACGAAGCTTCCCTTAAGAAATACCTCATGCCTGATTCCGAATTGTCTGCCGTTTTGTGGTTTGGTGTGCTATTCTCGTATTTCTTCTGATCTGCTCCAAATTCGCAGACATTCGCAAACATTTCCAATTTGCTGTTTTCTGAAGGTATGATTGTTCTTACAGTTTTTTGTTCGTTTTTAATAAAAAATCCCTTTCTGATTATCTTTCGTTGGATTCTTATATATATATATATATATATATATATATATATATATATATATATATATATATATATATATATATATATATATATATATATTGATAATAAGAAGACGGAGACTTTAATTATCCATTTCGTTTATAATTTTTATTTCGCGAACATCGAGATGTTCATCTCAGCGGAACGAAAACCAGCTCCGCGAATGGATACAGAACACAGTACACAGTACACTTTAGATTGGTAGTAAGGAAGAATGGTGAGAGAGAAAGCTAGTGGGTAAAGATAGGGCTAAGAGATTATTGGTTAGTAGTAGTCAGTTATCTCAACCAAGAATTTACTCTACACTTTTTAGATTTTAATATTGGCTATATATATATATATATATATATATATATATATATATATATATATATATATATATATATATATATATATGTTACTTTGGCCGATACCGTTTGTTGTTTGTCTTTTACTGTATCCACATTTTGTATCTGACATATTATTGTGATTTCTAATTATTATTTGTACTAATGACCACTTTGAAGTATCTAATTTTCTTTCGTCTTTTAATGATAATGTTATTAAGCTTATCAGACAATATGAAAGGAACTTACTTAAAATAAATAGACAAACTTGTTTATATTATTGAATAAAACATGAATTAATATATATATATATATATATATATATATATATATATATATATATATATATATATATATATATATATAGTGCTGTTCGATAAAAGTGACCCACCAGATTTCTTTTAACCAAACGAAAGTTGAGCTAAATTCAAAGGATAAGCGATCTAAAATCCGAAGAAGAATCTTTGAACGCTCTTTGAAATTAGCAGTAAGTACTGTCAAGCATCCGTTCAGTATAATGTTCTGGGGATGCTTTTCTTTTCATGGAACTGGTTTCTTAAAACCTATTGAAAAGACCCTCAGGAGCGAGCAGTACAAGAGAATTTTAGAGTCTTGTCTCCTTCCCTCTGCTGAAAGAGTGCAAATCGACCCCACCAAGATCATTTTTATGCAGGATAATACTCCCTGTCACAAATCAAAATTGATGAAGGAATTCTTTGATGAGAATCAGGTGAGTGTTATGACATGGCCGCCCTAATCCCCTGACCTCAACCTCATAGAAAACTTATGGAGCATTATACAGGCTCTCGAGAAAGCATTTGAGCAACAAAGAGGATTTTGATTGTGGATTTGATATCCGAATGGAATTCAATGCTTGGAGATGAGAATTTCCAGAACCTAATCAAGTCAATGCCAAAAAGGGTTGAAAAGGTTATTCAAAATAAAGGCGGACCCATAGATTATTAAACATTTCGAACTATATTACCTATTATAAATAAATTATACCTCTATTATTCTTTATTTAAAGCTGTTCGGTTATGTTTCTACTGATTACTAGTTGCAGGAAATAAGTGGGTCACTTTTTTTGCACAGAGTTTTTCCCTAAACCTCATTTATATCCAAAATTATAATTATCAATAGAATACCTTAGGGTGAGTAAACTTTTTCACTAGGTGGTCGGGAATGGGGTCTTTATATTAGTATGAATAAAAATTAGTTTGACCCCCAAAACAATAGGCGAAAAAATTTTTTAAGTATAGAAAATCAGGTGAGTCACTTTTATCGAACATCACTGTATATATATGCTGGGCTCTCCCGACGTATGTGGGTCTAGCAACTCAGTTCATGGGAACCGACAGCTATATGATTTTATAGTGGTGAAGGGATTGTCCCCAAACGACCTCCGGAGATTTTGAATTCAGAGTTGCCCTTCTCCTAGACCAGTTACTATCCGAAGCTATCGAACCCAGTCTGTCTTGATATTTACCCTTTTGACTTACTTGTAAATCAGACCAATGCTTATCTTCTTGACTGAAGCGTAAATTGAACCAATGCTTATTTTTTTGAGTCAAGTGTAGAGCTGACCAATATTTACCGCATTTACTAAAGTGTAAATCGGACCTGTATCTAGCTTTTTCACTCAAGTATAAGTCAGACCAATGATTTGAGGCTAGTGTAATATGGACCAATGTTTATCATTGTGATTCAACTGTAAATTGGACATATGTCAAGCTGTTTTACTCACTTGAAAATCAGACCAAATTTTTGCAGTTTTCACTAAAATGTAAGGCGGACCAATGTTTCTGTTTTTATTCCAGTGTAGACCGAACATATGTCTGTTTGTGGCTCAAGTGTAAATAGGATTAAGTGTAAATCGGACCTATTTCTAATTTTTTGACTTATAAATCAGGCCAATGTTTATCATTCTCATTGAAATGTCAGCCGGACCTATCTATATCTTCTTGACTGAAGTGCATATCAGACCAATGTTTACGGTTTGAGACTAGTATAGAGCTGACCAATGTTTTCCGTTTTCAGTAAAGTGTTAATTTAATCTATATCTAGCATTTTGACTCGTGGAAATCAGACCAATGGTTGCCGATTTGAGTCGAGTGTAAAATGGACCAATATTTATCATTGTGATTCAATTGTAAGTTGGGCCTATGTCAAGCTGGTGGACTCATTTAGAAATCAGACTAAATTTTTTACCGTTTTGACTAAAGTGTAATTTGGACTTATTTCTACCTTTTTGGCTGAAGTGTTCATCGGACCAATGTTTACGTTGTAGATGGAATATATGTTTATCTTTATGACTCAAGTGTAAATCGGAAGAATTTTTGACTCAAGAGTTTTATATAGGAATAAAATGTCGCTGCCGACACTTGAGTTTGAACATAGATTGCCAGCGAGCAAACTTAGGCGATCCCATTATTAAATTAAGTAGAACACGTCACCATAGAGGAAACGCATATATGGGACGTGGCGTGTGTCTAATTGATCTGCATTCTATTCTATCATCTATTACTATACTATTCTCTATTCTGTTCACTATACTATTTCTCTACTCGGATTACTATTCGATCGAGTATTATCGAGCAAGTACTATTAGTGCGAGTGTTATTCGAAGGCGTCTGACGCCAGCATTGTTCAACGGCGTTACTATAGTTGTATCTGCGATTACAAAGTCTCTACTACAACGAGCATTACGAAAATGACAACCAGTATTCATTAGCATCACAAAAGTGGCAACGAATGTTTGTTGACATCACAAAAAGTGTAGACCTGACCAATGTTTACTGTTTTGATTAAAGTGTAAATCAAACCTATTTCTAGATTTTTACCTCATTTGTAAATCAGACCAGTGTTCATCATTTTGAATCTAGTGTAAATCGGACCTATCTTTAACTTCTTGACTGAAGTGTAAATCGGGCCAATGCTTACGTTTTGGTTCAAGTGTAGGGCTGATATATTTAACGCTTTCATTTAAGTGTGATTTCCACCAATATCTAACTATTTGCCTTAGGACTAAATCGGATCAATGTTTAAATCTTAATACAGGAGTAGAGCAGACAAATATTTACTCTTTTGACAGTAATTTTGTGTAAATCGGATCAATGTTTAAATTTTGATACGGAGCAGAACAGACAAATATTTACTCTTTTACAGTAATTTTGTGTAAATCGGATCAATGTTTCTATGATTTTATTCAAGTATAGATCCGACCTATGCTTAAATTTTTGATTTGAATGTAAATCAGATTTATACTTGGAGTTTTTAAATAAAACGCGTATCTACGGTTTCGACTTAAGTATAAACCGGACGTACACTACAGTTCAAAAAATTGACTGGAACCTGGGTAATTTTTTAATTTGGTCTCAAAAGTAGTTGTTCTGTAGTTTAAGTAAGATAACATTATTATTATTATTATTTTATTTTTAAATTTTGTTCTCGTCAAAATATCCTCCTTTAGACTTGGTTACTGCATCACAAATTTTCGACATTCGTTGCAAAAATTATCAAATTTATACTTTAAGTTTGATAATTGATTCCACTTTTTCCCAATGGCTCTGGGAGCTATTTTTCATTTTTTTCACTCTTCTGTCATAGTTCATACCACACTAATACTAGAAATGGCTTCAAACTTTTGAACTCTTGTATAATTACTTAACCGCTGTCCCACCCAGCAAGATGTGGCTCCTGGCCGAGTTTAAAGTGGGGTATCCGTGCTCGTAGGATCGGGCAAAAATTCTCTATAGACCACGTAAAAAACAGAGTCAATTTCCCAAGACAAGACTCTGCCCTTCGCCAGAGTCCCGTCTGACGGCTACCCTCTGACATGAGTCAGGTAATTATAAGTATTTGAACTCTTGTATATTTACACCTATCTATTAATTCATTGTGTTGTTTATTATTGTATAAGACTAATATACGACATTAAACAATCTTACAAAGGTTCATATTAAATTTAATAGTCTAACTTAACCATCTAGAGACGGAGAGTATGAAGAAAAGACTAAGCATAAACTCCAAGAAAACAGAATTCATGGTCATCAGTAAAAGGATGAGCCGGAAATGCGATTTTCAGGTCGAGGACACTAGAATCAAGGAGACGGGGAAGTTTAAATAACTGTGAAGCATTGTGACAGAGGACGGCAAATGCGACACTGAGATCCGTAGACGGATTGGGATGGCCAAAGACGCATTCCGAAAGCTGGGCAGAGTATTGCGAGACAGGAGTATTTCTTTGGTAACAAAGAAAAGAATACTGAGCTGTTACGTGACATCAGTCCTCCTTTACGACAGCGAATGTTGGACGGTCTCCTCAAAGATGTAGAAGAGACTCGAGGCGACGGAGATGTGGTTCTACAGAAGGATACTAAGGACCGAGCGTGTGAGCAACGATGAGGTCTTAGAGAGGTTGTAAACAAGGAGGAAGCTTATACTTAACATCAGAAAGAGGCAGCTGAAGTTTCTGGAACACATAATGAGGAAGGACGGTCTAGAGAATCTGATACTCACAGGTCGAATAGGGGGATAAAGAGACAAGGGAAAACAACGCATGTCATACCTAGCGACCTAAGTGGATGACAGAACGTTGTCTGGGAAAGTTGGCAGAGGGAAAGAACTTGTTGAGAGATACAAGGTATAGAGGGAGGTGTAGAGCCATTATCGCCTCGTCCTGAAACGACACGGTAAATTGAAAGGAAAAAGAAAGAACTTAACCATGACAAACAAAATAAACTTTTTTTTTTTTAAGCTTATCACCCCAAGCAAGGCTGGAAGCCACTAGCACGCAATGGGTTACAGAAGGTTTGGAGGAAGAGCAGATAGGAGTGGTAAAGGAGAGGATGTGGAGAAAGATAGTGGATCGATCAAGGCAAGGGGGTTACAGAAGATTTGGAGCGAGAGCATATAGGAATGAAAGGTGAAAGGATGTGGAGAAGGGAAGTGGATAGATCAAGGCAACTGGAGATGTCGATTGACGTTACACTTAAATAGTTGGAGATTGTATTTGTCAGGGAAACAGGAATAAGGAAGGGAGTTCCACAGGCGAGATGTGCGAGACATGAAGCTTTTGGAGTAGAAGAGATGTCTACATCTAACAGTTTCAACGGTGAAGGGGTGGGAACGGGATGCCAACCTCGTAGGACGTTTAAATTCATGAAGCCTAGGAACCAGCGAAAGCAAATACCGTGAAAGTATTTGTAAAAAAAACAGAGCGAGGCAACATCGCGTCTGTAAGAGAGCGACTGCAGACGAGATGACAGATCAGGGCCAATTACATTGCATATCCGTCTCTAGATCCTATCAAGGACCCTGAGGCAAACAGCAGGGGCTCCAGACCATATATGGCAGCAATACTCCATGCAAGGGCGAATGGTCGATTTATAGATTTGGAGGATCGATTCCGGGGAGAAAAATTTCCTGGCTCGGCACAGGGAGCCAACTTTCCTTGCGGTGGATGATGCAATTGACTCGATGTATTTGTTCCATCTCAGATCAGCGGACAGCGTGAGACCGAGCAGCCGCAGAGAGGAGCTCTCGAGGAGTTGGTCTTCAGACATTCTCATGGGATGCAGGGATGGATCCCTGTGGTGGTTATCGCCTACATGGTTACATAAATGAAACTGTAAATTATAAGGGGAATTTAGTATATTTGTATAAATGTAATACAAAAAAAAATTAATTCAGTGGGAATTGCAAAAATGACTTCGAATCGGTCATGTAAAGTATAGTATAAAAGAAAGAAAAAAAAACAATATTTCCTAGAAAACAACAAAAAAGTAATTTTCTTTGGACTTTTGAAATTCAACTAGGTGATCGTATCCAGCAGGGAGACACGGTGGAGTAAGGGATAGCGACTCGGATTGAGGAATCAGAGAACCGTGTTCGAATTCCAGTCGGATCTATTACATTCACTTACGTGCTAATACCCTTGAGAAAGCTATGAACCCTCTTCTTCCCTCCTCCAGTAAATAGCAAGACAGACTGGATTCTATAGTAGCAACTGGTTTAAGAGGACAAGTCTGAATTCGAAACATGATTATCATGATAAATAAATAAAAAGGATGGAGAAAAACCTGTAAGATTTATAGGAAACACTTTAAAATTCTTAATTCGAAAATTAAAGTGTTTCCTACAAATGTTACAAGACTTTCTTCATCGATTGTATTTGAAAATCAACGGCACAGAAACATACTTATTCTATCCGTTATTTCATATTTCCTTATTTCAGGAGCCGCGGTGAAGTAATGGATAGAGGCTCGGATTGTGGAATCGGAGAGCCGAGTTTGAATTCCAGTCGAATCCATTGCATACACTTACGTGCTTATATCCTTGGGAAAGGTATGAATCCTCTTCTTATTCTCTCCCAGAGGGTAAATAGTCGGACAGACCAGGTTCTATAGCCTTTAGTTTGTCTTTTTGCTATCTCTCCTAATTCCTTTTTTTGTTTTTATTAAGTGTGGGGCCTTTTTTCATCATTTATAGCCTTGTATGGCAACTGGTCTACTGCGGGAAAAAATCTGTCTCGTCAGTCATGAAAGAAAGATACATGATCGCCTAAGCGTGTGTCACGCATGGCATATAACTGACTGATATTCACATGTGCTAATACTCTTGGGAAAGGTATGAATCCTCTTCTTCACTCAGCTATGGGTAAATAGCAAGAATAGAACGGGTTTTAAAGCCTTGTATGGCAACTGGTCTACCGCAGAAAGAAATGGCAACCTAATGCGGCAAAAAAAATCTACCTCGTCAGTCATGTATCGATTATTGATATTTATTAATGTATTGATTTATAGAATCACTAGCAGCATGTTGCCCGTGCTTCATTCAAAAATAGTACTACTTATAAAGCAATCGCTATCACTTGACTTAAAATATTTTTGCCCTTCCTTGCCTTTAAAGGAGTGCCCTTTGCCGTGTTGATGTTGCTACATGCCTTACTTCCTTCCTATCTCACACTGCGAATTTTTTCTAAGCTCTATACTAAACATTAAATCTGTTACGAAAAAAGAACTAAACAAAATGAACACAAAACGATCAGCTTTAAAAAAGGACTCGTAACTGGAAAAACCGAATGAAAAAAGAATGTTAACAACATATACTTTTTCACACCCAACCCAGTTCTGCGGAATCAGAATCAACGTTGAGTTTAAACAAGGGAATGAGCCAATTGGAGTAAAAGTGTCATGCAAATTTAAATTTTTTCCACTTGTGACGAATGCAGCTATCGATATTTTGCATGCTACCATGCTAGTTAACATTCGTGTCAGTCAGTTGCTGGCTCTCACGCTGGCCAATAGAATCTTCCTGTCTATTCGTGGCAGCCAGCTATAGGCTCTCACTCTGGCCAGTAGAAAATGGCCGCAAACTACATGAAAACTACTGTAGAAGCATGAAAAAAAATCGATTATTTCCACTATCGATGGGGGTTGGGAAATGCAAAGTCGGTCTTGGCCTTTGTCGCTAACTTGGAGCATGTACATTTTGGTGCAAATCCGTCGGAAATTTCGGCCGTGCATTCGTCACGCACGCACGCACGCACGCACGCACACACACACACACACACACACACACACACACACACACACACACACACACACACACACACATCCTGCCTTTTATAGATAGAGATTCTAAAGTTCTAACTTCATAAATGAATTGCACTGTTAAGATGACTCAATAAATTAACTTTTATATTCTTTAAAGAGTGGGGAGTCAGCTAAGAAATGATTGAAAAATTATCAACAATCAATTTTGAAGTCAAACATTGATCCCATTTAAATGTTTGGAAGTAAGGTTAATTCTTAAATGTGTTTTCTCAATTTCTCTCAAAAACTATTTTTCGGGATTCTGATCTTTCAGGATTTTAAATTTCGGGATCCAGATCTTTCGGGATTTTAAATTTTAGGATTTCGGCATTTTAAGATTCGGGATTATGATCGGCACCCGTAATCATATGTCACAAATTGATCCTTAGCCTTGTACAGAGTGAGCATCGTTGTAAAACAGAATTGGTTAAGATGTTGGAAAAGGGGTCGATTCATTGTACCGCTACTTGGAGTACGTGACTCCTCCTGCCGTGTTCTGGCTTGTTCAAGAATCAACTTAGACCGAAAATTGGGGTATACATGTGCCGGAGCTAAGCAGTCCACAATTTCCAGCCGTGACGGAGTTCAAAAGCGTTTACGCTGCCTTATGGATGATGTGTATTTTTCCATCCTACAACCCGTTTCCACAGCGGCGAAAAGTTGCTAGACTCTCGCTACTCTATGCCTATTTTCATTAGTTCCTTTAGTTCCGACCTTCAAAGCGAGGAATCGTCATATCACATACGCAGTATCGATTCATTCTCATTTCAAGCCCTGTAATCAACAACGTGCTAGTGCCATTGTCGCCCCCCCCCAAAAAAAAAATTGACGTAGAAGTGTTGCCTGTCAGAAGCAATTTGATACATTCTCAATTATTTTCCATTTTCGGTTCTAGGTTTGACAGTCGGGCGGATTTCTGATGACCTGATTAAGAGAGAAAAAAATGAAGAGAGTGTGTTTGATTTTGAGTAACCCCTAAATATTATCAACGTTGTTATCAAGCCAGACTTTACGATGTTTCTTAAGAAAACGTCACCGTTCAGATACACCTTAATGAAGTAGGGTTTTAAAAACTTCCATTGTACCATCCAAGAGGAAGATTGTTCATCCTATCAGCTAAAGATGATCTTGCTTCCAACTCTGAAGATTTCGCCACATTCATGTGAATCTTTCATGTGAATCTTTTTTCGAATAGGCAGCTTGAAGATCCTCCTGACCAATTCGGATAGATATACATAATAACATCACTTACATACATAAATACGTATATATATATATATATATATATATATATATATATATTGTCGTCTAAATGTTGCGAAAATGAAATTAACACTGATATCTCATTTTAACAGATATTCAGGGTGCGATGGATAAATTGTCGTCTAAATAATGCAAAAATGAAAACAAAACTGATATCTCATTTTAAGATATTCAGGGTGCGATGGATAAATTGTCGTCTAAACGAGGCAAAAATGAAAACAACACTGACATCTCATTTTAACATATATACAGTATACGATGGATAAATTGTCGTCTAAATAATGCAAAAATGAACATAAAACCGACATCTCATTTTAAAGATAATACAGTGTGCGATGGATAAATTGTCGTCTAAATAATGCAAAAATGAATATAACATTGACATCTCATTTTAACAGATATATTTACCAACATTACACAAAAATATCTCGAAATACTAAAGAGTAAATACATTCAATAAAATTGCCATTGG
The DNA here is from genome assembly GCA_964036315.1 of Acanthosepion esculentum. Lineage (NCBI taxonomy): Eukaryota > Metazoa > Mollusca > Cephalopoda > Sepiida > Sepiidae > Acanthosepion > Acanthosepion esculentum. The sequence continues at coordinate 69,087,556 of OZ038510.1, forward strand.
CTTCAACCACGGCCTCCAGACGACTTCGGAATTTCTTGCATCTCTTCCGGACGGTCTCCTTGTTTAAGTTGGTGAATGCTGCCATAATCCTTGCATTCTATTCAACTTTGGGGTTACAAAAATATTTATTGGTCCCTCACCCAACTGCGCCTCATGCATAATAATTAAGGGAGTGGCCGTCTGGCGAGTTAGCTGGCCAGATGTAAGGAGTTATGTAGTCGAAGAATTTATCTAACGGCCATGACTGGGATCTCCTGATTGTGTAGCATGGTGCAGAGTCCTGTTACCAGATATAGGGTCATCCAGTAGCCAGCCTCTTGACTCAGGCCAGAGCTATCTCCGCAAGGGACTTGATGTAGGCCTCCGTGTTGATTCTGAGGCCTTCACCAAAAAATTCGGGAGATTTTTCTTATCAGAATGATCAGAGTGAGTTTTTTCCCTATCTCCGTAATCACTATTAGACTCATCTAACTCTTTCCGAGTCACCGGAAATGCCCCCAGATTGACACGCAAACACTTTGAAATGTTTGTATTGGGGCTTCCGCCGGAAATGCTTAACAGTACATTATGCTGTTTCCAAATTCATGGAGGAATGAACTTCGTCATTGTCGTTTCACAGACGGTGCCCAACTGACCCTACGATACTGTGCCGTCACCAAAATCGAAAACAAACTACGCACATGCGCAAAACTAAGAATATAAAATGACGAAGGTTTACCCCTCGCACCATACACACAGACTAATAAGCAGTGCGCATCCACTACCGAGAATTGAAACCCTGACAGTTAGGTTGTCAAGCAAACATCATACCAACTGGTCCAACAGGCCTCGGCATATCAGCCCCCCCACCACCACCACGAGAGTTGCATGTGGCACAAGGCCGGGTTTAACGTGGGCTCTCCGAGCCCGTAGGCTCGGCCAAAATTATTCCCTATTCGAACGCGCATAAACGTGTTCAGGGTCAGTCTAACTTCCCGAACGAGACTCTACCCTTTGGCGCAGCCTCGTCCAGGTTCCTCTCTGCTCAGAGGCAGAGAGTTCGACTGTCCAGCTGGAAGAGGTCGCAGCTGGTCTAAACAACCCTCGGTGACGAAGAGATAGCAAATCAAACTCAATATAGCGAAGCTCGCTCACATATTCCGTGGTGAAACTCTACTGAGATTCTCTCTAACCATAGGACAGTGCCCCCTTGAGCCACGACTACTAACACCAAGCCGCTCACCCGAGAGCATTAGAAGCCGGTTCAATCAATGATATACACATGATAGAAATTATTAGGAGGATTTGATAATTATAATTAAGTAATTCATCGAGTCTGAAACCACAACAGAATGCAAAAAAGACTAGATGATAATTTCTATCATATATATATATATATATATATGTATGTATGATATAAATTATATATATATATATATATATATATATATATATATATAAATATAATTGTAAATTCAAGAATTCAAAATGAGTGTTCAAACACGTTTCTGCAATCACGTTTACTTCGAATTGATATATATATATATATATATATATATATATATATATATATATATATATATATATATATATATATATTTTACATATATTTTAGAGCAATCTTAAATTTTTAAAAATAAAGAGAAATCTTCATATTTTACATTTGCTTATAAATACATGTTGCAAAATTAAAACCTCATATTTACCTTGATAAAGGCCTTCAGAGGACGAAACGCGTTGGTAAAGAACATTTTCCGTTTGTCCATATTCAAACTGTCTTTTCAGTGATATATTTTCCTTCATTTCAATTTTCAAAAACGAACACAAACACACATGCACGCATATTGCATTCAATTTACTTACCTCGACTTTTGTTCGGATATTATTCAACATCCTATTAACACACACACACACACACACACACACACACACATATATATATATATATATATATATATGTGTGTGTGTGTGTGTGTATATGTGCTAATATGTTATTGAATATTATATATATATGTATATATATATATTGACCACTAATATTCTCTATCTATCTATCGATACACACACACACACACACACACACACACACACACACACACACACACACACACACACACACACATATATATATATATATATATATATATATATATATATATATGCACATTTCATTGAATACGACAGAAAAGGTGCTTTTACGTAGTTTTTTATACAATTTCTCATGCGATCTAATTATTTGACCATAGCTCAATTAGATCTCATTTAAATATTCATGGAGACCTACCGGACACTATTTGTAACATACTTGTTGGCAACACTAATATAATAGCATCATCTACATGCAAAAAAAGGCTAAAAATAATGGAAGCCTTATTAAGAAAAACAAAAAAAATCAACACTTAATAATATTAACTTTGAACATGGACATAATATCTTGACCGTGTTTTGAAACAAAAAAATGAAATCATTTTATAAAACATAAATACAACAAACTATTTCTTATTTAACTGTTAAAATAAGAAATAAGCGCTCGGATAAAAAGAACATTCGGACACTTTTTATATCATTTATCATCCTAAAAGAAAAGAAAATTTATTAGATCGCATGAGAAGTTGTATAAAAAAATAAATAATAGCACTTTGTCTGTCGTATTCAATGAAATGTCAATGAAAGAAGGATTGCTACCTAAATACACAAATTATATATATATATATATATATATATATATATATATATATATATATATATATATATATATATATATATATATATATATATGCGTGTTGTTTCATTCTAACCAGAAGACGCCAACACCCAAAGTGGAAAAATTTTAAAAAATAACTTTTGTGACATTGCGCATAACCGGAACTGTTGACGGTTCAACCACAAAATGAAACATTTAATTCGAATAAACGCAATTATTTGTCCTGGCCATCATAACCCTAAAGATTATAATGTGAATATGTCGAAAGTACTCGGAAAAATAAAAATGAAGAAATACGAACATGGTACCTTCTTTTCTCTTTTTACTCATGCAACAACAAATATTATATGTGATTACGAAACGTTTTTAATGGAAATAAACAAACGCAACATGTCTAAATTGTTTAATGAGACATGCTTATATATATATATATATATATATATATATATATATATATATATATATATATATATATATATATATATACACTTACATAAATATATATATATATATATATATGGATAGATAGACAGACTCTCCCGTCGTATTCGACGTATGACGGTCAAGCAGCCCAGTTTCTAGGAACCGACAGCCCAGACACCAGCACATATGATTTGATTATAGTGGTGAAGGCTTTGTGCAAAACCAATCACAAGGGTCGAATACAGAAACTTGGTGCACTACGTGCCACAAAGTCCCCAAACGATCCTACGCAGGTTTTGAATTAAGAGTTGTCTTTCTCCTAGACCATTTGCCATTCAAGGCTATAGAACCCAGTCTGTCCTGCCAGTTACCCATAGGGAGAAGAAGAGGATTAATACTTTTCCCAAGGATATTAGCACGTAATTTGGAATTTGAACTCGGCTCTCTTCACTCCGAGCCGCTACCCAGTACTCCACCGTGCCTACTATATATATATATATATATATATATATATATATATATATATATATATATATATATATATATATATATATATATTAGTAGAAGTCTTATAAGTATAAGACGCTATACTCGACCGAAAAACCTTCGGTGTCTTGATTTGAAAATAATTAAACCAACACCAAAGGGGAAAATACGGTATATAAAAAAAAAAGAACCAAGAACATAATCGTCCAGCATGCAAGTCCAAGGCCCAAAGAAAAAAAAACTGATACGAGTACGCAAAAAAACTAAATGAAGTGCTCTTTACAGTAAGTAGAGCAAACTTAGTTAGACCTAGGGAGCCAGACAAACCTACCACAGTTTCACCTAAACGGATTGTCAGGGAAGGCCGGCTAACAAGGTAAGAAAGAACGGAAACTTATAGTCAATAAACAAAAAAAAACATAACCACATGACCAAAAAACTACCACGGCCTTCCCAGACGATCCGTTTAGGTGAAACCGTGGTAGGTTTGTCTGGCTCTCTAGGTCTAACTATATATATATATATATATATATATATATATATATATATATATATATATATATATATTTTCATTAAAAACGACTGACAAGGTGCTTTTATTTAGTTTTTTATATAATTTCTCGTGCGATCTAATAAAGTTTTTCTTTTCAGAGGATAAATTATATAAAAACTGTCCGATTCTTCTTTTTATCCGAACGCTTTCGGCTATACATTTAGCCATTTTCAAGGATTATATTTTAACTGTTAGAATTAGAAATAGTTAGTTATATGTATGTTTTATAAAATGTTTCATTTTTTTGTTTCAAAACACGGTCAAGGTATTATGTCCATGTTCAAAGTTAATATTATTAAGTGTTGATTTGTTTGTTTTTCTTAATAAGGCTTCCATTATTTTTAGCCTTTTTTTGCAAGTGGATGATGTTATTATATTAGTGTTGTCGACAAGTATATTCCGAATAGTGTCCGGTAGGTCTCCATGAATATTTAAATGAGATCTAATTGAGCTATTGTCAGAAAGGTGTAGAGTTAATCTGCGTGTTAAACAATTTGTAGTGTGGCCTATATAATTATTTGCGAAAGTTGATTCTTCAATACAATTCCTTAATGGACATTTGAATTCGTAAATAATGTTTGATCTATTTAATTTTGTTCTAGGAGGTGAATTATTATTTTTAACTATAAGGTTACAAGTTTTAAATTTTTTATAATAAATAATTAATCTAATTTTTTTGCTATTATCAACTGGTGCTATGTATTTTTTTATAATGTTATTAATTCTGTTCATCCTGTTTATAATTATCGTTCATCTGATTTTTATAAAAACTATTAATATTATTTTTTATGTTTCTATTCTCGCCGTTGCTATTAGTTACTTTGGACAGTTTTTATATAATTTATCCTCTGAAAAGAAAAAACTTTATTAGATCGCACGAGAAATTATATAAAAAACTAAATAAAAGCACCTTGTCAGTCGTTTTTAATGAAATGTGCTTAAAAGAAGGATTGCTGCCTAAATACACACACACACACACACACACACACACACACACACACACACACATATATATATATATATATATATATATATATATATATATATGTATATATATATATGCGTGTGTGTGTGTGTGTGTTAGAAAATGGATTAAATCCGATATATCTTTAATTTATTTGCTTAAACGTTATTTTAAATGGATGCTCATATTTGAGTAGATGCTCTTTATTTAATTTATTTATTAAAAAGTATATTTATTTATTTACATCTACCAGCTTGAATATGCAAGGCTAAATATCTCAACTTTTTCGCCAAAAACAGCCATAATGAAAAAGACCACAAACTTAATAAAAATAAAGTTTTATCGTCAAAATGTTTATGTTATTATTAAGATGAAAGATCAAAGTATTTTTGGATTATTTTTTGGAATTTTTTTAATCCTTTCTAACACGTTCCAAATTTTGATTAACATCTTGTTTTGTTTACGTCATCGGGGTGGCATAATAATGACATTGACTTTTTGGGGGTTTTCTTTGTTGAAAACACATTGGTTTGGAAATTCTTGTAAAAATCAAATAACTGTCCGATTTTAATTAAATTTCAAGGACTTTTTCACAAATGAATAAAATTATTTTGGAAATTTTTTTAGAAAATTTTGGTAAAAATATTATTTTTTTTATATATATTAAAACCCACCCAACCCCCGCTTACTTAATTTTCATGAAATTTCGCAAGAAAACTTTTTATATCCTGATTACTTTTGATTTATTAAAAGTAGAACTCCTTGGAAAATCTAAATCGGCACATCTTTAATTTTCAAACTTTCACTATTCTAACTAAAAATCTGCTCTGAATTGAAAAATAATAAAGGCAATAAAACTATGACATTATTTAATTAGAAAAGATTTTAATTACTTTTGTAAATATTAAGGACATTATTGTCTGAAGAAATAAAAATATTTCGATAAATAATGAATTTTTACAAGAATTTTTAAATTTGTAAAATTTTTTTTTAATTATAATAATTTATAATATCTATCTATATTTCTGAGATGAGGTATTATGTACATTATTTACATTATTCGGACTATTGTCCTCATCTTTGTCGCCAGGTTTATCACAACGTTTTCGGCCGTTGTACGCTCCGGCCTTCTTCAGGTGGTTGGAATGTTGAACTGAACCCTTTATTTCGCACACTGGGGTAGACTGTTCTAGTTCCACGTGCCATGTTTAGCACGATTTATCTGAAATTATTACCAGTAATGTATCTGAAAAAACAACAAAAAAAAATCAAAACACGCACACACAAAAATGATAAGTGAAGAGGTTATCGATCTACAATCGGTATCGAGCCCTCTTTTGGATTAATGCTGTCAACGTCGGAATTTATATATTACATTCGTTCTCATTGCATCGGATATATATATATATATATATATATATATATATATATATATATATATATATATATATATATATATATATATATATATGCACGCATACATAAACACACACAGGCATAAAAACAGACACAGACACAAACACAGATATATATATATATATATACATACATACACACACACACACACACACACACATATATATATATATATATAGGGTTGTACTTGTATGTGCGTGCGTGTACGTCAGTTAGGAAATGTACAGACAAGTTAAACATTTAAAGTTCAACGTTTGTATACAAACGTGATGTTTCTTTTGCAGATGAAAGCAATCGTTAACTTAATTTGGTTAACTTGTGAGTTCTTCGTTTTAAAAATAATTAGACACTCCTTAGCATTTAAAAAAAGCCAATTGTTTGAAATTTAATTAAACGAGATAGTCATGCAGCTGTTTGCAAATGAGAGCCCCCCCCACCAAAAAAAAAAATAAAGAAGAATTAGCCAAAAACGAAGAAAAAAAAAAACTTCTTAACTTTCCTTAATTTATTTGACTCCTCTGAAAAAAAAAATCTTTCACTGACTCAGATGTCCTAAGAAATGCATTCGTTTGTATTTGCTTACATTTTAATTCTCGCTATATTGATTTCAGGACAGTAAACATGAATAAGATGAGATATGCTTATATCTATCTATCTATCTATCTATCTATCTATCTATCTATCTATCTATCTATCTATCTATCTATCTATCTCAGTATGTCCATATCTATCTATCTATCTATCTATCTATCTATCTATCTATCTATCTATCTATCTATCTATGTATCTGTCTATCTATGTATCTATCTATCTATCTATCTATCTATCTATCTATCTATCTATATGTCAAACGCTATATATCTTTAATTATCGAGCGGTCTATTTTTATTTGCGTCTTTCTATGTATAATATATATGTATACATATATATGTTTATATATATATATGTATAATCTCTTTCTCTCTCCCTCTCTCTCTCTCTATATGTTTATATATATATATATCTATCACTGCCTATGTATGTATCTATCACAATCTGTGTATATATGTATCTATTACAGTCTGTTCATATCTGTCTATGTATCTATGTATGTATGTATGTATGTATCTATCTATCTGACCCAGTCTGATTCTCACTCTCTATCTTTCTATCTAGCTAGCTATCTAGCTAGCTATCTAGTTAGTTCGCTCCCAGGTAGCTATCAAAATCTATCTATCTCAGATAGTTACTCGTTTATTTCATGAGATAAATGCATCGCACATTGGTGAAAATCCAGTCGTTTGATGGTAAGGCTGGAGGGACATCTACTGGGAGCAGGACTATGTCATGCGCTGTCCGGAACACTTGGACCCCCCATCTCTCTCTCTCGCCACCATACCGACAAGACCCAAAGAAATACAGGGCATCTTTATAGGGGCTGTCGGAAGGTTGACAGTGTTGGCAGTCAACTACGTCCTGGGGTTCCACTCGAATTTTCCTTCTGGATTTATTTCCATAGACCTTTTCTAGTTTAGACAAAAATCAGCGGATATACTAAAAGAGGGTTATCCTTCAGTATCTGCCTATATTTCTGAGATGAGGTATTATGTACATTATTTACATTATTCGGACTATTGTCCTCATCTTTGTCGCCATGTTTATTACAACGTTTCGCCCTTTCAGTGTCTGTCTATATTTCTGAGATGAGGTATTATGTACACTATTTATATTATTTGGACTATTGTACTCATTTTTGTCGCCATATTTATTACAAAGTTTCGGCCTTTCAGTATCAGTTCGGTTAAGGCAGTGAAGAAATTAATATTAACAGGAGATAACTGATAACTGACATCCATTAAGCATGGCACGTGAAACTAGAACAGTCTACCCCAGTGAGCGAAATAAAGTGTTCAGTTCGACATTCCAACCATCTGAAGAAAGCGGGAGCATAAAACGACCGAAACGTTGTAATAAATAAAGATGAGGACAATAGGTCGAATAATGTAAATAAGCGTCACTTGCTACAATTATTTCTAATTTTGGATCGTAGTGTGCCAAAATTAAATCCGAAGTTAACGTCTTAATTATTTTGTCAAACGTTTTCTGGCATTCATCTGTCCACTCCCAAATCTTTTCTTTCTTCAGCAGTTCGTTCAGTGGTCCGCGAAGGAATATGAGGAATGAATTCCTGGTAGTAATTCACTAAGCCTAGAAAACTTTGTAATTCTGTTATGTTCTTTGGAACTGGCTTTTTTTTTTTTATTGCCGTTGCCCTTTCAGTGTCTGGTCGTCTTCCTTCTTGATCGATGATATGACCCAGGTATTTTATTTCCTACATAAAAAATTGCACTTGTTTTCTTTTACCTTGAACCCTTAGTTTTGTATTCTCCTGAACACCTCTTGTACGTGTTCCAAATGTTGTTCAAAACTTTCGCTATTTATCAATACGTCATCCAGGTATGTAATCGTGTACTCTAGTCTGGCGAGCATAGTATCCATTGTCTGTTGGAATATACCCGGAGCGACCTTAATCCCATATGGTAATCTTTGGTATTTGTATAATCCTTTGTGTGTGTTTATGCACAGTAATTTTGAACTTTCCTCATCGACTGGAATTTGTAGATACGCTTCACTTAAATCTATTTTTGAGAAAAATTTTCCGCCGATTAATTTAGTGAATACTTCTTCTGGACTGGGTAGAGGATAGTGGTAATCTTTTATCGCTGCGTTCAAACCCGTTGAGAAATCAGCGCATACTCGAATCTCCCCCGATTTATTTTTGACGTAAACCGTAGGTGCGACCCATTGACTGTATTCTACTTTTGTCAATATGCCAGTGTTTTCGAGTCTAGCCAATTCTTGATCTATTTTTTCTATTGAAGCAAACGGTACGCTCCTTTTTTTTCTTGAAGATAGGTTGAACGTTTTCTTTTATTTCGATATTTGCTGCCAATTTTTTACATCTTCCGAGACCTGCTGAAAATACTTCGGGGAAACTCTCTTTTAGTTTCTCTTTTAATTTATCTGCCTCGGTCGATAAACTTTTTACATTTTGGCAGTACGTACTTATTGGTAAATCCCAAAGTTCGAATTTTCGCATCCAGTCTGTTCCGAATAAGATTTCTGTATTTCTTAACACATACATTTTTTAATTTTTGGGCCATTCCATTAAATGTCACATTTGTAATCACTTCACCCTCAAAATTTATATTTCTCCCAGTTACTGATCTAGCAATTTTATCGGTTCTTAACATGGTAGGTTTGTTCAATTTTCTCCATGTTTGAACGTTAATAATAGTTAAGTCCGAGCCGGAATCCAACTGTAGTCTGACTTTTCTGTTTTGCATTTCTACTTGCACGTATTTTCTTATGTTAGTCTCATCCGCTTGGTCTGTCGTCGTGATTCTTATTCTGCTTTTGCTTTCTCTTCTAGTCCAACAATGAGAGCTTTTATGTCCTACGTTTTTGCATGATAGACAAGTTTTAAAACGGTATGGACAGAATTTATACCAATGCCAAGTCCCACAGCGATAGCATGAACTGGGTGTTAATTTTTTCTGATATTGACTTTTAGAAGTAGAAAATTTTGTTTTACCTGTTTTTGAGCAGGGAAAATTGGTTTGGTTTGTTTCTGAGGAGGGAAAGTTGGTTTGTCTTCGTACTTTACGTATGTGCGCGATGCCAGCTTCTTCTATATCTTTGGAGTCTTTCTTTACACTTATGCATCTCTGGCAGTCTTCGGCCAGTTTTTGAAGTGTCAAATCTTGTTCACTTTCCAATTTTGTAAGGATTCTGCGTCTAATTTCCGCGTCTTTGAATGAAACCAGGCCTTGGGCGTATATTAAACATTTGAAATTGCCCGGGCTGTGTTCCGATAACTTAAAGTCATCACAATATTTGTTGACAATGGAAGCGAAAGTTATGTAATCTTCGCTGTCTTTTTTTGTTAGGTTCAGACATTTCCATTTTTTTTTGTTAGGTTCAGACATTTCCATCTTTTTTTGTTAGGTTCAGACATTTCCATCTTTTGTCTGTTCCGAATAAGATTTCTGTATTTCTTAACACATACATTTTTTAATTTTTGGGCCATTCCATTAAATGTCACATTTGTAATCACTTCACCCTCAAAATTTATATTTCTCCCAGTTACTGATCTAGCAATTTTATCGGTTCTTAACATGGTAGGTTTGTTCAATTTTCTCCATGTTTGAACGTTAATAATAGTTAAGTCCGAGCCGGAATCCAACTGTAGTCTGACTTTTCTGTTTTGCATTTCTACTTGCACGTATTTTCTTATGTTAGTCTCATCCGCTTGGTCTGTCGTCGTGATTCTTATTCTGCTTTTGCTTTCTCTTCTAGTCCAACAATGAGAGCTTTTATGTCCTACGTTTTTGCATGATAGACAAGTTTTAAAACGGTATGGACAGAATTTATACCAATGCCAAGTCCCACAGCGATAGCATGAACTGGGTGTTAATTTTTTCTGATATTGACTTTTAGAAGTAGAAAATTTTGTTTTACCTGTTTTTGAGCAGGGAAAATTGGTTTGGTTTGTTTCTGAGGAGGGAAAGTTGGTTTGTCTTCGTACTTTACGTATGTGCGCGATGCCAGCTTCTTCTATATCTTTGGAGTCTTTCTTTACACTTATGCATCTCTGGCAGTCTTCGGCCAGTTTTTGAAGTGTCAAATCTTGTTCACTTTCCAATTTTGTAAGGATTCTGCGTCTAATTTCCGCGTCTTTGAATGAAACCAGGCCTTGGGCGTATATTAAACATTTGAAATTGCCCGGGCTGTGTTCCGATAACTTAAAGTCATCACAATATTTGTTGACAATGGAAGCGAAAGTTATGTAATCTTCGCTGTCTTTTTTTGTTAGGTTCAGACATTTCCATCTTTTGTGGAATAGTGAGGTATTAGGGCTGAAAAGTTCTGTTAACAGTTTTATGGCTTCTTTGAAAGATAACTCATTTGTTTTCCTCGGTAGGATGCAATCTACGAATTTAGTATATTCGCATGTGCCTAATTTTCTTAGTAATAGACGTACTTCTCTTGCGTCTGACTAATTTTTGCAGTCAAATTCATATAGATCTTCGTACCTTCGGAAGTAAGTTGCAAAGGTTTTGTCTTCGTCGGGTGCATACGTGAACTCTTCGATAGTGCTCCAAATAGCGTCTTGTGAGACAAATGTTTCATTCTCGGAATTTTGCCCGTTATTTGACATTACACGTAGCAATAAGTCTTGTGATTCAAGATGTTTTTGTTCGTTTTTTTGTTGCTGTTCAAATTGGATTTTCATAAGTTCCACAATGGTTGACTTAAAATCTTCCATGTTAACGTAATTTTTTGTATGTATTTTCCCTTAGTGTAGCCTGTTATTTCGGAACATGTGTATGCCAAAAAAAAAAAAAAAAATCCTTTGTTGCCACAGGAAAATTGATGTCCAAAAAGAAAATTCTTTTTTTTTTCTTTTTTTTAATATTTTCGCGTAGAACTTATCTATCAGATTTGGTTAGAGTGAACAATGTTGTCTCGACAAGTATCACTATTCCAATGTTCTTACAATTATCTCTCCTACCTCTTGATAGGCGCAGTATTTATAATGTCCGGCATATCCATTATTATTATTATGGGTAAGTACCCATAACAAAAAGAAAAATGCAACCAGCACTGAATAAGATTAATTATGAGTATAGCAACAATACAATTTTAAAGTATCTATAGAAGAAGGTTTTGAAATACTAAATTGTAATTTAAAAAGATCATCTATAACAGCATTGTTAATACATTGGTGTTATAGTTGATATTTCTACTTATATTGTAAGTTTTTAAATTTATAAATATAACTTACGTTACAACCCTTAGAAAACTTTAATCTTTCAATTAACAGACTGCGTTTCATGTGCATGTAAAAAGATTAACAACTATCAAATACATTATTTATGTCTAAGCAATTTAACACTGAAGATGATCTTCTGATGAGACCAAACGTACTTGGGAAAATAATGAGTTTAAAAACGATATTAAGAAACTGATTCGTGAATTTTCAGGTACTAAAATAAAACAAATAAACATGATATGTCTAGATTATTCAAACGAACATGCTTGCATGTATGTATATATATATATATATATATATATATATATATATATATATATATATATATATATATATATATATCTGTGTGTGTGTGTGTGTATGTATGTATGGATGTTTGGATACATGTATGTATGTATGGGTACAGGTATATAATTAAATATATCTATAATATATATATATATATATATGTGTGTGTGTGCGTGTGTGTGTGTGCGTGTGTGTGCGTATGTATGTTTGGATACATGTATGAATGTATGTATGTATGTATGTATAGGTACATGTATATAATTAAATATATATATATATATATATATATATATATATATATATATATATATATATATATATATATATTTCACGCTGTTTACCGTGCATATATAATATATAAATATATTATATATATAATTGTATATATACACATTTCATATATTATATTATAAATATTATATATATATTTATATTTATATACATAAACATTTTACATGCACATACATATATATATCACGTACCTATATATATATATATATATATATATATATATATATATATATATATATATATGTACATAACGTACATGCATATATATATATGTGTATATATATATATATATATGTATATAACGTACATGCATATACATATATATATATATATATATATATGTATATAACGTACATGCATATACATATATATATATATATATATATATATATGTATATAACGTACATGCATATACATATATATATACATATGTATATAACGTACATGCATATATATATATGTATATAACGTACATGCATATATATATATATGTATATAACGTACATGCATATATATATATATATATGTATATAACGTACATGCATATATATATATATATGTGTGTGTATAACGTACATGCATATATATTTGACATTACACGTAGCAATAAGTCTATATGTATATAACGTACATGCATATATATATATATATATGTATATAACGTACATGCCTATATATATGTATATAACGTACATGCATATATATATATGTATATAACGTACATGCATATATATATATATATATATATATATATATATATATATATATATGTATAACGTACATGCATATATATATATATATATATATATATAACGTACATGCATATATATATATATATATATATATGCATAATAATGACATAAGTAATGCTTTTTATCTAATTTGAGTTCTTTTTCTTCACTCTATAGTTTATATATATATATGTATGCTTGGTATGTTCACGAATATGCCGAAAAAACTATAGCGTGATGAAAAAGGACTGAAATTAGATAAAAATTAGTATATTAGATAAAAACAATTGTTTATGTCATTATTATGAAAAAAGTTTTTTTGATTATGTTATTAAATCTTTGATCAACAGGATCAAAAAATTATAAAATAACACGTTAGAAATTATGATTTGAAATAAAAATTTTGATGAATAATGAATTTTACAAGAATTGTTTTCTTTTTATTATTTTAATTAGAATAATTTATAAAGTTTTAAATTTTTAAATTTCTGTACGGGTTTTTAAATCTTTTAAAATTCTCGACTGGTTAGGTGATACTCTTATTAAGTAAAAACTATATTTACTAATCATAAATTGAAAAGCTTAGGTCAAGTCATCACGCAACAATAATTTTAAAATAATTTTAACTTTTTTTTTTATATATATCGAAATATGCCTATTTTCTATGGTGGATCATACATGCCATTATCAGAAAATGAGAACGCTAATTATAGTCGATTTACAGACAAAAATTATTTAAAATCCAATAAAACTTTGGATTAAGGAAAATATTTTCTTAAATTTTAAAGATTACAGAGTACTTATAAATTATACATGCGCACAATAATTCAATTAATTTTTTAACGCCTAAAGCCACCATAGAATAACATTAGATAAATATCAATTTGTCAGCAAGTTGTCAAACCCGCAAAAATTGCAATATGAACACTGGTAAAAACAGACAGCTGAAGACATTAGGTTTATAACACCCAGAAATTCATACACAGATGGATAAAGGCGTTGGTTAGGTCCAGTGACAGGACCCAAAGAGTGTGAGTTCAATACCTGGTTAAGGCGGTGGAAAGATTGGAGAGGGGAATTCACAGGACATAACTGATAACTGACATCCATTAGACATGGCACGTGGAACTAGAACA
>OZ038510.1:69109841-69129841 GCA_964036315.1 Acanthosepion esculentum
ATTGAGGTTAATATGCCACAAAACAAAACAAACCAAACTATATATTTTTTTTTGAAATATTACCAGCTATACATTTTTTTGAGAATATATTACCAGTTATATATTTTTGAAAAAATTCCCAGCTATACATTTTGAAAAAAAAGAAAAAGAAAAACAAAGGAAATTTTGTCAGCACTAAGTAACCCATTGTGGTCGACATGCTGTAAAACGAAATAAACCAAACCAAACATTCAAAGTTTAAACAGGAACTTTTAGGAATTTATCCTAAAAATCATATAGGCAGTAAAGAACCCATTGATGTTGATATACCGTAAACAAAACCAGACCAAACCAAACCAAATCAAACCTGACGAACGGGCTGAAGAAACTAAATTAGAAAGGTGCTGAATGTAACATTAATCAGCTTAGTGTCAAATTTATATATTTATATATATATATATATATATATATATATATATATATATATATATATATATATATATATATATTTTATATATGTATATATATGTATGTATATATATATGTGTATGTGTGTGTGTGTGTTTGTGTATCACTTAAATGTTTGCATTAGCATTTTACATTGCATATGCTACTTTTTATCCGCCGTTATCGAAATTTAAAAAAAATGCATAATACAACGCCATAAAATCAAGTGATTCAAAAATATTTAGATTTTTCAGAGACGTGCACCTGTTTTTACAAGATAGCCCTGAGAATTAAAAAAAAAAGTAAGAATAAATAAATTTAAAAAAAAAGACGATAAAAGGAAAAGCACAAACAAAATAAAAACAAAAAAAATATACAAATATAAAGAAAAATAAACTTGCCCCGGAAACGGGTGTCTCTTTTAACCCCGAAGACAACATTTGTAAAGATGCCATTTGAAGAATTGTGTGAGGTGGCACGAAATACCAAACGCATTAATAGCGGGATAGGAGTTTTGGCGGAAGATGGAGGCTGGCTTAGGTTTTGGAAAGACGGACAACTTTGGAAAAATTTTAGCGAAGAGACAAAAAAAAACTGAAAAAGAAAAAGAAAAGAGCGAGAACTCTAAACCAGATAAAATATACATAGATACGAATTAGACCCGTGCGCATCGTGATGTTGAAGCAAATGCAGACAATATATATATATATATATATATATATATATATATATATATGTATGAACAGACACATAAATACAGACACGCGTCCACACAAAAGAATGTATTTTCAACGTAAGATGTTTACACACCGAATCTATTTTAAAATGGTTCTACTAAAATAAAACGAAAACAGTATATTTAAGTGAGACGTTTGTCGATTTTCAAACTAGAATATTTACACACCAATTCTATTTTAAAAAGGTTCTACTGAAACAGCAAAAACGGTATACCTTTTTGAGACTTTTCTCGCTTTTAAGTGTGGAATAATTATAAAACAATTATATTCTACACGGGTTCTCCAAAACCAGAACGAAAACTTTATGTCTTTTGAGGCATTTGTCGATTTTCAACCTAAAATAATTTGCACACCTATTCTATTCTAAACAGGTTCTACTACAGCAACAAAAAAGGTTCACTTTTGAGACTTTTGTCGACTTTCAACCTAGAATATTTGCACACCTATTTTATTCTAAACAGGTTCTACTAAAACAAAAACGTTTCAGAGGGAAAAATTAACGGGAGATAACAGATAACTGACATCCATTAAACATGGCACGTGGAACTAGGACAGTCTACCCCAGTGAGTGAAATAAAGGGTTCAGTTCGACATTCCAACCACCTGAAGAAGGCCGGAGCGTACAACGGTCGAAACGTTGTAATAAATATGGCGACAAAGATGAGGACAATAGTCCGAATAATTTAAATAATGTAAGTTCTACTAAAACCACAAGAAAAGTTCACTTTTGAGACTTTTGTCGATTTTTAACGTAGAATATTTACACTCCAATGCTATTCTAAACACGGTCTACTAAAACAACGGAAACAGTATTTTGAGACTTTTGTCGATTTTCAACCTAGAATATTTACACTCCAATGCTATTCTAAACACGGTCTACTAAAACAACGGAAACAGTATTTTGAGACTTTTGTCGATTTTTAACGTAGAATATTTACACTCCAATGCTATTCTAAACACGGTCTACTAAAACAACGGAAACAGTATTTTGAGACTTTTGTCGATTTTCAACCTAGAATATTTACACTCCAATGCTATTCTAAACACGGTCTACTAAAACAACGGAAACAGTATTTTGAGACTTTTGTCGATTTTCAACCTAGAATATTTACACTCCAATGCTATTCTAAACATGGTCTACTAAAACAACGGAAACAGTATTTTGAGACTTTTGTCGATTTTCAACCTAGAATATTTACACTCCAATGCTATTCTAAACACGGTCTACTAAAACAACGGAAACAGTATTTTGAGACTTTTGTCGATTTTCAACCTAGAATATTTACACTCCAATGCTATTCTAAACACGGTCTACTAAAACAACGGAAACAGTATTTTGAGACTTTTGTCGATTTTCAACCTAGAATATTTACACTCCAATGCTATTCTAAACACGGTCTACTAAAACAACGGAAACAGTATTTTGAGACTTTTGTCGATTTTATCTTTGTTTTATGTAAAGTAACTTCTCGAAATTATGTACAATGTTCACATTTCTTTCTACTATCGTTGGAAATTTTAGTGTCAAGAATGTAGAAAACCCGGAGAATTCTTTATTATTTTTCTATTTTCTAATTTAATACCTAATTTCGTACTTATTAAAAATCACACTGTGCCCCTGTTTATTCAAACAAGAATGCGCTGAAGTACGGAACGTTGCGAAGAACTGGTTTAGAGACATGGTCCTTCGATCAAACTTTGAGAATACCATGGAACAAACATGTGAGTAACAACGAGGATTGAAGCAGAAATAACCTGAAAGGAATATGCTTCTAACAATCATAATGAAAGAGCCGAACACTCGTACGAGTACCATAAGATGCCTTTTAGAATATAAGCAAACTATTAAGAGAAAGGTATAAACGTGCCTAAGAAAAGGGTGTGTTGTCTTGCCGGACCTATCCGATCTTTACAGTAAAGCTATCCTGAGAAAATGAGCAAGATTCATTATCTGGTAGAAAATCAAAATGTCCTCCGTGTATTCATTAACTGCGGCCACAATCTTAACAATATAAAATAGGCAAGTAAAACAGAGTTGATAGCAGACACGGAAAGGCAATTGCAAGAACTCCTACTGAAGGTAGCGAAAGAAAGATAGAAGAAAGGACTAAACCAGTGTTTCTCAACCGGGGTTCCCCGGAACCCTAAGGTTCCGCAAAAGGTCCCCAAGGGTTCCGTGAGAACAGGTAAGGTAAGCTAATGCACTTTTGACTTGTTATTTAATTTCATATAAGTAATATTACTAAACGCAGACTATATTCTTGGTTATTGTAATATAGACATCATCCTATCTAACCTATTATGTTATAAAAAATATAATAATCACTGGGAATATATTTTGTGATGTCTGTACGACACCAGTGTGAAATCACCTTTACTCGTCAGTGCCCACTCAATGAACGGGACCTGGATTTAAAATTACTTATTTCTTTGTTTTTTTCTTCTTTTTTTTTACAGAAATACCTATAAAAAATGTGATGCAGCAATTATCTGTTTTCACTCTGTTTATATTTATATTATAGGTATATGATATTAGTTACTTACGTTTATTTTTTACGTTTGAGTTTAGAATTTTTATGTGTGAATGAAAACTCCCTGATGAAGTATTATAAAGGAACAGTATGGATTTTATTTAACATTACCAAAAATTTGACAAACAAGCATTAATTTTTCCTTAAACCAGTTATTCAAAAATATATACTATGATATTTACCACGTGAACAACAATGAAAATATAATGAGAAAGATATGATATATAATTTTGTTTTGTGCAGGGGTTCCTTGAGACATGTAATTTATTTTAAGGGTTACGCAAGGGTAAAAAGGTTGAGAAACACTGGACTAAGCATTAGTAATAGGAAGACAGAATGTACGGTTGTCAGCAAAATTGATTGATTTGCTTTTTACAGTTTATCAACCTTTTGCCGGTTTTTTAAAGCCAGAAAAATGTTTTTCGATAGTAACAATTTCGGGGGCGAGAAAAATGATTTACTGATACATGTCTTATTATTTACCGTATTTCTCGGCTTAAAAATACCCTGAAAAATACGTGTCCGTCTTCCAAGAAGAATGTAAAGCAACGCCCATGCTCAAGTAAGGTTGGACGGTCACCTAATTGGCTTGACTGAATGTGACGTGGATTTGTATGTTGAGTCGTTACACTATAATGTTAGCTATCTAATTCAGCCTTTTATATGATGTAACCTCAGTACTTAGCTGTTATAAGTATTTCCAAGATTTTAAACCTTCCTGGAGCCGAGCCATAAGCTTAAACAAGCTTAGCAGCGGCGGGAGCCTTTCTGATCTTGACTAGTATGCCATTGCCATAATCTAAACAATACGTGACGCCAGTATGTGAGGGACGTATGGTGAATGTGTTGATGCATGAGAATTTTTTTTTTACCCTAGAAATTTCTTTCCAATATTAGGGTGCGTCTTCCAAGCCGCAGCGTCTTGTAAGCCGGAAAACGTGGTAATGTCATAGCTGAGGAGAGAAAAGTTGTATTATATAACGAACCCGACTGGAGTTCGAACTCTACACCCCGTTTCCCAATTTCAATTACTATTATACATTACACCATCCGCACACCCACGTTTATAAGATCTATTATCCTAAAATAATGCAGTTTACAAATTATAAAGTAAAGGAATGTGTGGAGAGCCATGATTGCCTTGGGAAAGTTGATGGAGTAGTTTCCTCTTACCTCCTCGGTTTTGAATTTAATTAGATATTTTCTAATGATATGTCCCTTCATGAATCATGCCTCTCCATGAGTTTTATTTTCTGTGAATTGCCTTGACGTCTTGAGAAATATAATAGTATCCACAGAGCTTTTGAATTCAGATTTTGTTTTCCTCTTAGACTGGTTGCCAGCCAAGGTTTGCTATTTAACCCATAACTGGGGACAGAGAATAGAAAATGGACTTATACTTTGCTGTCTTCCCTTACCGATGATTCTAACGCTTCCGTAAACCCATTTAGTTACTAAGGAATTCGAAATTTATATACGGGGGGCGGTGTCCAAAAAATCATACTGGGACGTAGTCTGTAGAAATAAAATATACTTTCGGAGCTAAGGATGGAATTTAACTTAATTTATTTTATTTAATTTAAATTAATTTATAACAAATAATTTAAATGCTAAATTCGCACCTTCTACAATAGCTGGACGGTGAAATATTGATCAGATTCTTGTCGCTGCACAGAAAAAGAAAGCCTTTAGTGTTAGTCGGAGAGGAAATAGATGGAGAAAAGGTGGAAGAAGAAGAAGAAGAAGGAGGGGGGGAGAAGGGGAAAAAGTGGAGATAAAAATATAGATCAGGTGAAGAAAGAGGGAAAAGACAAAGTTAGATAATAATAATAATAATAGCAATAATAAAAATAAGACGATGATGAAGTAGGAAATTTGAATGAAAAGGTGAAAGAAGAAGAAGAAAACGAAGGAGGAGGAGGAAATGGAGGCGAAGGTGAAGCTGAAATGAAATAGAACAGGAAAAAGAAACCTCTTCTTTTGCTGGCTTTCCTCTTCATTTACTTTTCTTCTTCTTCTTCTTTGATGAATCTAGAAATTAGCATTCGATTTCATTAGAAAATTTTAAAAAGTAGAAGGGAGGAATCCTAATAGTAGTAGAAGAAGAAAAAGAAGAAGAAAAGTAGATGAAGAGGAAAGCCAGCAAAAGAAGATGAAGATGAAGATGAAGAAGAAAAAGAAAAAGAAAGAGAAATAAAAAAGAAAACGAAGAATGATAGTAGAAGAGGAAGAGAAGGATGAGGAGAAGATGGAGGAAAATATTTGAAAGAGGTAAAAGGATGAAGAAGATGAAAAAGATTATAAATGAATAGAAAGTAAACAATTTGAAGAAGAAGATGATGAAGAAGAAGAAGAAGAAGAAAGAAAAGGAATATAAAAAGAATGAAGAAGAAAAACAAGAAGAAGAAGAACAACAAGAACACAAAGAAGAAGAATCAGGAAGAGGAGGAGGAGAAGAAGAAGAAGAAGAAGACAAAAGAACAACAGAAATATGAAAAGAATGAAGTAGAATAAAAAGAAAAAGAAGTACAGCAAAAATAACACGACGACAACGACGAAGGAGAAGAAGAAAAAGGAGAAGATGAAGGTGAAAAAAGCAAAGAAGAACAAGAAGAAAGAGAAGAAAAAGAAGTAAAGAATATGGAGGAGAAGAACGGGAAGAAACACGAAAAAAAGAAGTAGAAAAAAGAACAACGGGGATAGGAAAAGAACGAAGAAGAAATAACAAAAAGAAAAAGAACAACAACAAAAAGAAGGAGAAGAAGGAGAGGAAGAAAAAGAAGAAGGAGAAAAAGAAAAAGAAAAAGAAAAAAGAAAAAGAAAAAAGAAAACTAAGCAAGAAAATGAATAAAAAGGAGGAAGCCCAAGCAAGAATAAAAAGAAAAATGTATGAACAGAAATATGAAAACGAGACAAGAAAACGAATGAAAACGAGGAAGAGTAAGCAAGAAGAAGAAGAAGAAGAAGAAGAAGTAGAAGAAGAAGAAGAAGGAAAAAGAAGGAAAAGTAGAGGAATCAAAAAGAAGAAGTAGAAGAAGAAGGAAAAAGAAGAAGAAGTAGAAAAAGAAGGAAAAAGAAGATGAAAGAGAAAAAGTAGAAGAATTGAAAAGAAGATGACGAAGATGAAGAAAGAAATCTAGAAGGAAAAACAGAAGGAGAAGAAGGAAAAGTAGAAGAAGTAGGAGGAGGAAATATAGAAGTAGGAAAAAGAACAAGAAGGAGGAGGAAAAGTAAAAGATGGAAAAAGAAGAAGAAAACGGAAAAGAAGGAAAAGGAAAAGTAAAAGAAGGAAAAAAGAAGGAAAAGAAGAAGAAGGAAAAAGAAGGGGAGGGGGAAATTAGAAGAAGAAAAGAAGAAGAAGAAAAAAAAGAAGAAGAAGAAGAAGGAGGAGGAGGAGGAGGAGGAGGAGGAAAATTGTAACAGGAAGTTAAAATCCTAAAATTCACAATACTAGCAAACAAAACGCAAAATACCTGAGAGTTTACTAATTTTCTGAAATGTTATGGTTTCCAACTACAAAGAAAGATAATTCAAAATATCTTCGGAACCGTCCCGACATTCTGACAAGAATGTGAAGGACTGACATTCAGCTATATCTGGCGAAGAATTCTCCATCACGCTGCAAATAATTGTGGCCACTTCGTTAACCAGGCAATAATGCATCTGCGAGTGCAGGTGCACTTGTCTTCTCTCAGCCGCTGGTGACTCCAGCAGGTGTTTCTGCACAGCGTTCCTAGTATGTTCTCTCTTGCCCCAACCGCTGTCGACAGTGACCTTACCTTAAAGTCACGCTCGTCATCCAATGGATGTCTGACCGGCAGCGAAGAAGGCCCGGCTTTATCTCTGCAGTTCTGTTCTCTCTTCTTGAAGAAGTCTGGAAGCAATGTCGTTTTGTTTGGCCAAAGTCCCCCAGACATATTTTCCCGTTGTTTGGAGAGCTAAGCGAGTGAATAGGTGGATCTATAGTTATTTTCGTCTTGTTGACCCTAAAAGAAAGGTTTCGGGTGCTTGGGCATTGTGTTGCCATGAACATTCTTGAGGGATTTTTTTTTAATTTAAATTGTATCTTGCGCTCGACGTTTCGCTAGAGGATAACTTAGAGAAATACTTTAACAGTTAATAGGGTGTTGTGTAATTTAGTCACAAAAATTCAGAACACAGCATTAGGTTATGAAAGCAAGACACACACACACACACACACACACACACACACACACACACACACACACACACACACACACACACACACACACACACACAGACAGAGGTTTAAAACAACCGCTGCTGTAGAGAACAAATAAGTCATCTTGAAATCTCCATTGCCTTCTGTCAATATATATATATATATATATATATATATATATATATATATATGCACATTTAATTAAAAACGACTGACAAGGTGCTTTTATTTAGTTTTTTATACAATTTCGGCTATACATTTATCCCATTAAGGAATTGTATTCCTCAACAATCAACTTTCGTAAATAATTATATAGGCCACACTACAACATGTTTAACACGCAGACCAACTATACACCTTTCTGACAATAGCTCAATTAGATCTCATTTAAATATTCATGGAGACCTACCGGACACTATTCGGAACATATTTGTCGACAACACTAATATAATAGCATCATCCACATGCAAAAAAGGCTACAAATAATGGAAGCCTTATTAATAAAAACAAACAAATCAACACTTAATAATATTAACTTTGAACATGGACATAATATCTTGACCGTGTTTTGAAACAAAAAAATGAAACATTTTATAAAACATACATATAACAAACTATTTCTAATTCTAACAGTTAAAATATAATCCTTGAAAATGTCTAAATGTATAGCCGAAAGCGCTCAGATAAAAAGAACATTCGGACAGTTTTTATATAATTTATCATCCGAAAAGAAAAACATTATTAGATCACGTGAGAAATTGGATAAAGAACTAAATAAAAGCACCTTTTAGTCGTTTTTAATGAAATGTGCATGAAAGAAAGATTGCTGCCTAAATACACAAATATATATATATATATATATATATATATATATATATATATATATATATATATATATATTTGAACTTAATTTAAATCTTTCATGAGCTTCCAATGTTTAGCTACAATTAATTAATGGTGAACATGTCATTTCGATCTATGATAGATTCCATCATGATTCTTCTTTTAAGCTTGGAGAGTAATTATACATTCTTACTGTACAAAGTAGAGCCCAATAGTGTTATAAAAAACTCGTAGAATTCCAGTAATATATTTTTAATCATTTCTAAGTTCTACCCGTTCAAAATTTAATCTAGAAATGGGAAATTTTACTTTACACCGATATATATATATATATATATATATATATATATATATATATATATATATATATATATATATATATATATATATATATATATATATCGGGTGTAGAGCAAATACATTATTCCCAATAATGGGTACTTTCCGGCCGGCCACGCTCGTACGCAATCCTCCAGCTAATTTTTTTATTATTATTTTTTAATACGCGAGCGATCATGGCTCTCCACAACGTTCTGTCCTTTATAGCTCTTAGCAAATTCGTTTTTTTTTTCTGTTTTTCCTAATTCCTGTACTGCCGACTATTTCACAATCTAGTCCGGCATATCAGCAAATAATGTCGGTTGCTTGAAGATCGTTAAATACAGTTAGCGGGAAGCCTGCAGTAGTGGATGGATGTGACAGCTTACTATGAGAAAAAAAGACAACACATTATTTATATTATATATTTTCAAGACAGCGAGGAATGTCGGTGTCTACCGCTTGTGTTATGTTGGTTATCTAAGCATAGCTCCGATGTGGAACAAGGCTGAAAGTATGGAGCACCCAGTAAGGATCGAACTCACTAGTCAGTGATAATTGATCTAGGGAAACCAGCTTGCTAGCCATTACATCACGTCAAGGCGCCCGATGATTTTCTAGAGGCCCCTGGTGATGATCGAACTGTAAATGATCTAGTGAGACTGCTTGCGAGCCATTATACTACGTCGAGGTTCCCAATGACTTTCTAAGCGTAGCTTCGATGTGGCACAAGACTGAAATTGTGGGGCACCCAGTGAGGATCGAACTCACCACGCAGTCGCAATTGTTCTAGTGAGATAAACTTGCTAACCATTGCACCACGTCGAAAGTACTTAATGATTTTCTAAGCTTTTTTTTCGATGTGGCACTAGGCCGAATGTGTGTAGCGTCCAGTGTGGATCGAACTCACTACACAGTATTTGCTTTGTGTCTGGTTTGTATATAAAGAGGGGCAACCCTTTCGAGTTTTTCGAAAAAAAAATATGAAGGACAATCGCATCATACAACTTGATTGTTTGAATGAAGCATGGCGTTGTAATTGGTCCTGCTTTGGTTAAAACGAAAATGCTATGTTCTCCAGGATGGCAACGCAAGTACACAACAAGCAAAGGAAACCGAAGGAAAAAAATATTGTTAGGACGGGAAGTCTGTCCTCATCCACCATACTCACCAGGTTTAGCACTTACAAACGATGTAAAACGGTGTATTGAATACTATCTACATTAAAAATTCGTAACCTTAAGGAATCAGCACATATGCTAGACCACAAAAATTACCTGAGCCGACCAAGCATAGAAATGAATACAATATGGGAGCCACTAGTAAGGAGTGCCAGAGAAAAGCGATAACAATAACAAAAATTGCAATATTAGCACTGGTAAAAACATGCAATAATAACAGCAATAATTGCAATATGAGCACTGTTAAAAAATGATGCTGAAGACATTAGGTTTATAATAACCAGAAATTCATACACAGTTGTCCTCAAGGACACATGTCACAGTAGATAAAGGCTTTGGTTAGATCCAGTGACAGGATCCAGTGACAAGTCCAAAGAGTGTGAGTTCAATACCCGGTTAAGGCAGTTAACTTGGAGAGGGGAATTAACAGGAAATAACTGATAACTGACATTCATTAAAAAAAATATAACATGGCACGTAGAATTACAGTTACAAAACTAGAACAGTCTTCCCCAGTGAACGAAATAAAGGATTCAGTTCGACATTCAATGAAGAAGGCCGGTAGCATACAACAGCCGAAACGTAGTATAGAGTGACAAAGATGAGGCCAATAGTCCCAATAATGTAAATAGTGTACATAATACCTCATCTCATATAGACAAATAATGAGGGGTTTTGCACGTCAACCCATTGTTACACGCGATGAAAAAGCGGTTTTGCATGTCAGCAGAAAAAAAGAAAAAAAAATGTATTTTCACTATCTGTGTTTGGACTGTTGTCCTCATATTTGTTGGCGAGTACTGAACAGAAAAAATAGACTATGTTCCTAGACATGGACAAGGGAACAAGAACATTCTAGCCCTGTAGATTAAATAAAGGGTTCAGCTCAGAATTACCTGTAAGTTAGGCGAATCGATACACTCCGGAAGGCCGGAGAGCACAACGACCGAAACGTTGTGATAATAATAACAAAGATGAAGACAATAAATATATATATATATATTAATATATAAATAGTGTAAATAATGACAAATCCTCATCCTAGAAATTCAAGCAGAAAAAAAAACAACTATTTGTCACGGCATGAAAAAGCAATACCAACACCAAAACAGAACCCCACCCACAGAAGCATTTGTTTTATGTCTGCTGGAATAGAATAAGTGTCGTCCATTAGTAGTGGAAGAACCTTCGCTGCAGATGTTTATTGAGTGCAACTAGATTGGTTAAACGAAGCATTGCCTCTAAATTGTCTTATTTTGGTAAATGTTATGGGTCCTTACCTATAACTACAGAATGAACTCTTCCTAACACTATGTATACTACGCCTCTCAAGAGAGAGGGACGAATCGAGTCGAGCCGATAGTAGTTCACTCCAAATCAGACCGACAGTCATACTAACACCTTCCACATCTTGTATTATTATTATGTGTAATATATCTTTGTTATTTCTACTCTTGTGTTCGTGTTGTTCTTCCTTGGTCCTACACTTGGACCATAACATTGGCGACGAGGATATTGAAGAAACGAAGTTTTACGCGGAGATTCTAAAAAAAACAAAAAAACTTTTTGCTATCGGTCGTCCATAACAGAGGCGACGAAGGTATTGAGAAAAGAAAACAAGTTCTACGCGAGAAAAAAAAAAAGAAAAAAAAAAGATAATTTTTTTTAAGACACCAAACTTAACAGTGGTAACGAAGACACGAATTTTACTGTCAGCCAGAACAGAATCGAATTCTACGCAGGAAAATTATTTCGTACTAAGGTTCCAGAACAACAGACAACACAGACCTGAAGTTTACACTGAGAAAAAAGGAAAAATATTTACACAAAATTACGGTGTAAACATGGAAGACTTTAAGGCAACCATATTGGAACTAATGAAAATGCAATTCGAGCAGCAACAGAAAAATGAGGAAAGACAGATTAGAATCGAGGAAAAACAATTAGAAATTCAACAGAAAAACGAAGAAAAACTATTGGAAATTCAACAGAAAAACGAAGAGAAGCAACTCGAACTACAGGAATTACTACTACGAGCAGTAACAAATAAACGACATTATTATTCCGTGTAATATATCTTCGTTATTTCTCCTCTTGTGTTCGTTTTGTTCTTCCTTGGTCCTAACCAGGACCATAACAGTAAACAAAAAAAATGTCATTCTCCAACATGATAATGAAAAACCACACCCTGTTAAACGACCCCTGGAAAAAATGAGGGCTAAGTTGAAATGTTTTTCTTCTCTTTAGTTACAAGATATTCATTAGTTTCGATTAGATTTTATAATTGGCAGGAAGAATCAGAAACAAAGAAGTAGAAATCAGTCATTCAGATTTTATTGTTTCTTTCCCGTTGGGATAAAGTCGTTGAAAAAGGTGACTACGTTGTTATATATCATTTAAAAAAAAAATATTATTGCCATAAATTCTCATGAATACAAAAAAGTATGGATTCATTTTCAACGTATGTTTTGGTTTTATTCCAATTCTAATCTTTTTTTTTTAAATAAACATTGCTGAAGAGTGAAGGTAGTTACAAAAGCGGTCTCATGGGAAAAACCATCCATTTTGTCACCCCGTCTTATTGCAAACGTGATGAATCATAAACTGTTTAAACAAATTATTCATTGTACATTAAAGGGTGAAAACGGTCAGCGCATGCGTGAATATGCAACACTTCCTTTTTACACAAAGAAAATTATAAGGACATTTCTCCAAAGTTAATTTCATCTTTACGACAAATAAACGCAGATCGGCACGTTGTACAACAACGATAAGGTAGATAGGACCAGGACGTTTGGTGCAAACTATATTGACGTCCATAAATTCCCAAGGGTTCCTTATTCGATCGATGGTAGTGTCAGTAATTATCTGGTTTGAAATCTGTACAGGCATTCATTTATGCGTAGAATGTCTTTAGAAAGTAAACCTGACGGAGCCCATCCTTCTTCAGGTCAAACTACAACCGATGACTTCCAAATTCAGGGTTTTGCCTTATTCAATGGAACCTATCATTTGTCCCATTGGGAAATATTTTCCCCCATGACTTCTGTATAGGAAGCCCTCCATGTATCAATATCGTTTTCTCACCGCACAGGCTGAGTTTATTGACACCACAAGAGTGTACATCCGCGTTTTGGCAGATTTTCTATTTTTTTTTAATCCTGTTACACGTCTAGCCGCCGTTCTCACCAGAAAATCCTCGCGGGTGAAACCGATTAGTCGCCAATGAGCAGCCTATGTGGCAAGTAGTACAAAGTAACTGCCGTAAATAGACCTGATATTTTAAAATATTTGTCGATCCCCATTATGTTACTGTGGGGAAAATTGTGAAAACGGCTTACCTCGGAAATGCCCACGAATCTGTGCGTCGTGTAAAATCCAGCTGCTCAGCGGTAAAACGAACCAAAATGGCGGCGCTCATGTTTTATGCCGGTCTCGTATAGTTAGCACGAAATCTCGTTGTCTCGTTATTCGCATGCAAATTATGGTCGGTCCTCGGCTGTATAAAGCAAGCCGTTTTTGTGAGAAGATACAGACGGGTTTTTGCTGGTGAGAAGTGAAGGTTGGACGTGTGACCACATTTTGTCTTTTCTACGTTGTTTGTTGGACTGTTACGTCGGACTATCGTTTTAACTGTGATTTGGCTACAAGTGTTGCGGTCGAAAGACGGAAGATATCTATTGCAGACGTTTGTTGCTACTTTAAGTTGTCAGTGTTTTTTTGTTTTTTTTTTCTTTTCCTACCACAGTTACATCTCTCTGATCTTAGCCCATCTAATAATTGGGCTATGGTCAGAGAGATGTAACATAAGTCTTCTTGTTAGGTATCTTGTAATATATCCATTATAATTATTTATAAAATTTGTTTGATCCCGAACACAGTTCCTTAATATATATATATATATATATATATATATATATATATATATATATATATATATATATATATATATATATATATATATAATCCAAATTCAGCTGCTCAGCGGTAAAAAGAACCAATATGGCTGCGCCCATGTGTTATGTCGGTCGGTCTCGGACAGTTAACGAGAAATCTCGTTGTCTCGTTATTCGCATGCAATGGTCAGTCCTCGGCTGTATAAAGAAAGCCGTTTTTTGTGAGAAGAGGGGAACGCGTTTTTTTACTCTTTTTTTCCTTTCATTTGATTTCTTACCACACAGACTTTATTCTTTCTTTCCTTTTGGTATAAAGTCGTTGAAAAACGTGACTACATTGTTATATATCATTTAAAAAAAAAGAAAGTCATTTTACCCCAAGAAGCGCAATAAACACACTATGACGCAAGGGGTTACTGGGTGATAGAGTGTAGGTGAGAAAAAAGAAAAATACCATGAGAGAGAGAGAGAGAGAGAGAGAGAGAGAGAGAGAGAGAGAGAGAGAGAGAAAAAATAACCGAACAAGTATGAAGAAGACAGTAGATAACGATTGACATCACATTTACATTTTTGAAGCTTAAACTTGACTTGGAAACAAGAAGCCAGAAGAATGTTCTAGAATCGAAAAGAGCGAGAGAAGAAACTATTAGCGTAGAACTTCCGGTTGCATCTAGCTATTTCGACTGTAAAGTGATAAAATCTTGACGTCAAGCTACAGGCTGGTCCCAACTTCTTTTCACCCACTACCAAAAAGTAATGAGAACAATAGAAGAAAAAGTCATAGAAATTAATACAAAGCACACGTACTGGATTCAGTTTTATTCACTTTCACTGACGCTGTCACACATCGAAAATGTCTGTATGAAGACCATCATTTTCGTGTCAGAACATCTGAAATA
This sequence comes from Acanthosepion esculentum, assembly GCA_964036315.1. Classification (NCBI taxonomy): domain Eukaryota; kingdom Metazoa; phylum Mollusca; class Cephalopoda; order Sepiida; family Sepiidae; genus Acanthosepion; species Acanthosepion esculentum. Next base: position 69,124,856 of record OZ038510.1, read on the forward strand.
GAAAATTGTAAGGAGGAATTATCATTCAGCTTTTTCTAATGTACAACTGCTTTATGGAAGACGATCTCCCGTAGATGCTTCCGTGAATATTACAACCTTAACCTATTGTAGAGGTTAGTCCGAACGTCTTGTCACCCCTACTAAAAAGTCCTGAGAGCAATTGAAGAACAAGGCATACAGTAATACAAAGCACATCTACTGGATTCAGTTAATTCCCTGACGCTGACACACATCGAGAAGGTCTGTATAAAGACCATCATTTTAGTGTCAGAACATCTGAAATAGGAAATTGTAAGGAGGAAGTTTCTAAAGAACAGCTGCTTCATGGAAGACGTTCTAACGTGGATGCTTCCTTGAACATTACAATCTTGACTTATTGCATAGGATGCTCCGAAAACTTTGTCACCCCTACCAAAAATTAATGAGAACAATAGAAGAACAAGTCATACAGAAATTCATACAAAGCACATGTACTGGATTCAGTTTTATTCACTTGTTCTGTCACACATCGAGAAGGACTGTATGATCACCATATGTCAGCCACCTGAAATAGAAAATGATATAATGTAAGTGTGACAAGACTTTCGGACCAACCTGTAGGCATAATGTAAATATATTGCTTATGGCTGAATATAGAATGCTTTGAATAAACAATACGACAAGAAAGGAGAAAGAACTGGGCAAAATATAGCGAAGCAAACACTATAAAGTGTGGTCCGAAAGTCTTGTCACATCCTACGAAAAAGTAATGAGGACAATAGAACAAGTAATACAGTTAATACAAAGCACATGTACTGGATTCAGTTTTATTCATTTTCATTGACGCTGTCGCACATCGAGAAGGACTGTATGATCACCATCATTTTCGTGTCAGAATATCTGAACTTGAAAATTATATTATATAAGGGTGACAAGACTTTCGGACCAACCTGTATTTCTTCTATCGCACTTCTCGCTTGTGGAACTCTCTTCTCACATCCCAGTCAACTATGATCTTCATAAATTTAAATGTAATATCAATCGTTATCTTCTGTATTCTTAATTCTATATCTGTTTTTCGACAGGGTGATCTGAAAGTCTTGTCACCCCTACGAAAAATGTAATGAGAACAAGAGAAGAACAAGAAATGCAGTAATACAAAGCACATGTGCTGGATTCAGTTTTATTCATTTTCATTGACGTTGTCACACATCGAAAAGGACTGTATGTACACCATCATTTTCGTAGCACAAAATGATGCGGCACCATGTCCTGTGTGATATTTTACAAAGCTGTGCTTTATTGATTGTCGCAAAGGTTCTTTGAATGGTGTCCCTCGACTGATAGGTATTCTGGTTTCGTTCATGTAAAACTCTCTCCTTGATAATACCCACACAGAGCGTTGAAATGGAAAATTATATTACATATAGGGGTGACAAGACTTTCAGAGCACCCTGTACTATCTTATTGGTCCTGACCTGGCATCTCGTCTTCAGTCACTTCCCACCGTCGTAATGTAGATTCTCTGTGCCTTTCATTCTGTAGGGGTGACACGACTTTCGGACCACGCTGTAGAACAAATCCGAAAACCAACTGTCTGGCATAAATTAATATAAAATAAATGTCAAGACAATCGGAAACCGCGTTGTTTATTGTAATTTGAAAAATTCTATCATCTGCCATGAACCTTCAAGACTTGGTGATCATGACTCTCTACAACTTCCTACTCATTGTAACCCTTAGCAACGATTTTTTTTTTTTACTAACACTCTCACTACCTGTTCTCTCATCCATTTGCAGAAGATTATTATGTAGTTTAATCGCCGTTTTCATCTGTTTCCTCTTGCGTTCAGTATGTTCTGGGAGTGTTAAATTTTCCAAACCTTCTTTCCTTAATATGTTGTCTCGAAATTTCAACTGACTTTTTCTGATTTTAAGCAAACGTTTAAATTGTTCATGTCTAGATGACATAGAAGGCAATATTTATTCTGTTTAATACAGAAATGTGGCACAAGGCCGAAGGGGGGAATTTGGGAAAGGACGGTCTTCTTCTGTCTTAAAGATAACTTAGCTAGCCACAAACACTGACCCAATGGTACGAACAATATTCCTTACACCAAAACAACACATTCATACGTACCTTTCTTACTACAACCACCATAATACCTCACTGTCTCTATGAAAATACTAACTGGTCTCCGTATTTACAATTCATTGTCTGTGGGGTGGGGAGAGGAATAAACAACAATTCTAAAATCTAGCTACCAATGAGTATTTACAATATGTATACAAAACTATTTACAAGAAACTAAATAAAATAATAATAGTAATAAAAAACTCCACAATCACTAAGTGTGGCAGACATATCAATTCACTGGCCGAAATCAATGCGGGACTAAAATAGTATAAAACATTCATTCATCCCAAACACACACACTGACACGCACTCATTTAAACACGACAACAAATACGAAAGGCACAACGCATCCACCAGCGAACTGCGATCACTGACCACCTAACGAAGGAGCGGATGGGGAATTAAACTCAAAGAAAAAGAGTGGCAAAAATAAAATTTGTCCATAAAGCATACATACATATTAAATAAGGCTCATTAGTACAATTTCCATGAAAGTATTTATAAAAAAAAGTCACTGCGAAGCTACTTTGATGCCGGTAGGAAACTGACTGAAGCCAAGATGCCGACTCGGGACCGATAACATTGCAGTGTATTTTTTGGATTTTATCAAGGATCTCTAAATATAGAACAGGGATACCAGAGCAGATGTAGCAACGATATTTTAATCATGGTAGACTTGTAGATAGATTTAACTTATTTAACTGTCCACATTTTCATTCAAATCGAAGGTTATTTCTTTTTGAAGACGCTAATATTTCAATATACATTTATTTCTCTGTCTTTTCAGATAAAACAATTATTTTCCGGACAACCTAATACATTTATTAGACTGAATACATAGAGCTACCTCCGTTTTTCAGAAATTATTTACTACTCGACTCTGTCACGACATAATGCTTTCTAAATATCACACCCCTTCCAACAGTTTGATGTTTTCGTCCAAAGTACCCGCGTACCATCACTTACCCAGAATAAAGAGATACACACCACCCACCATATTCGGGAGTAAATACGACATAACAAATGGCAAGCATATTTCATTGGAACAAGATTCAATTTCTATGTCGGCTTTTCTATTAAAGACATTTAGAAGGAGAATGCCGAGTGCTCAGTAGTTTCGCAGTTCATTTTTTTTACAATGATGCTCAAGCTGACCAAGGCCCAAGAGCCATTTTACGTAGAGAGTTACAGATTAAGAGGCACAGTTTATTTCGATATGTGGGCAAGATAACGGTAAAACTTCTGGTTAAGATTGCAGTGATCGAAGAAGCATCCCCTTGGGAGTCGGTTCCACAAAACGGCGGTTCGTGGGTACAGCTCAGCAATGGAATATGAAGGAAATGAATGGGGTTCGCTACAATGTTCCTGGCATGGCGGGGCTCAGCGCTGTAGGTTCGAACTGGTGGAACTAACGAATATAGTTCGTCTGAGCACTCTCCATGGAAATATTTATAGAATAGCGAGAGGCTCGCGACATTTCGTATGTAGGAAATGGTTTGTAGGGTGTAAAATAATTCATCACCTACAGGGACGCGGAGAAGCTTTTGAACTGTATCGAAACGGGAAAGGGAAGACTGGGCAACGCCTATCCAGATATGGAAGCAGTACTTTATTTTCGGCCTGATTCGGCTCTTGTAAAGGCAGAAGATATCAGGAGAGTCAGATACATCCTTGAACTGTATGGGGAACAAATCTTTTTTCTTTTCAGTATGTTCAGCATTGGATGGTATGGTAGGGTACCATTTCAGGTCAAGATTGAGATTAAGTCACAATAGGAGTTCTCTAATCTTTTATGTAGGTGTGTTCCCGATATGCAGCATAAATCTCTGGAGGTTCCTACTTTTAGATGTAGCAATTGGGTAAAAATTCTCTCGGAAGACTCTTACCAAATTAGGGGTTCTTGGACGAAGAGGACTGAGTAGAATTTACTTCTAACTAACGTTTTTTACTTTTTAAGCGATTAACGTAATTCTCCATGTATAATACACCTTCATGCTTAATACGCAGCTCTAAAAAGTGTTGCAAAATGCTTCTACTCACGCGTAATACGCACCCCTTGTTTGGTAATCAAACCCCATAAACTGTACCTCAAAATTCAGAACGTTATAAAAAAATCAAAAATATAATTTAATAATTAAAAAAAAAATCTTTGATATTTACTCTGAATAATAACAACGATTTTAACGCTAAAACTTTGTTTTTATTAAGTTTGAGATATTTTTTCATTATGGCATGCTCATTTTTGTCGATCACTGGAGTTTCCTAGTTTTAGATTGTAGCGATTGTGGAAACATTCTCTCGGAAGACTCTTACCAAATTAGGGGTTCTTGCACGAAGCCGTCCGAGTAGAATTTACTTCTTACTAATGGAATAGGAAGAGAATATGGATGTTCGCCTCTGTGATAATAGCAGATGGGATTTAGCTGTGAAGTTCTGAACTGGTGGTACTAAGGAATGTAAATCGTCAGGACATTTGCTGTGGGTAGTGCAAGGCATTCGTCGTTTCGTCTGTGGGATAGGGCATCTCTACACCCACTGTCCCACAACTGAATGATAAATCGCCCACAAAGACAGCTTAGATGGTTCTAAATCCCATCAATCCTAGAAATCCTACCTCTCCAATTTCAGGTAGTTGGAATGTCGAACTGAACCCTTTATTTCGCTCACTGGGGTAGACTGTTCTAGTTCCACGTGCGGTGTATTGACTCACACTGTTTGGGTCCTGTCACTGGATCTAACCAGAGACCTTTATCCACTAAAGGCAGCGTAGAGGGTTCTAAATTCCATCAATCTTAGAAAGGGTTCCGAGGGTAGCTTCAGCCCAGATATGCTGGTCAATATTCCATTTTTGGTCGGATCTGGATCCCTCT
>OZ038510.1:69134841-69152341 GCA_964036315.1 Acanthosepion esculentum
ACTCCTTAGGGAACATAGGTCCAAAAGAACACCTTTTCGACGGACACGGTTCTGGGTGATCCTCTTCAGCTCGGCCCATGTCATGCCGGCTGCCTTCACCTCTGTGTCAACACTTCTGCGTAAAGTCTGTTTTGGTTGGCCCACTTTTCACTTTCCTTGTGGATTCCAGTCAAGGGTCTGCCTGGCGACACTAGAAGCAGGCTTGTGGAGTGTGTGGTCAATCCATCCCCATTTCAGAAAGAAAGAAAGAAAGAAAGAAAGAAAGAAAGAAAGAAGGAAGGAAGGAAGGAACGAACGAACGAAGGAAGGAACAAATGAACGAACGAACGAAGGAAGATTGGAGCTTGTCTGGTCCTGTCCCACAGTTGGTCGCTGGAGATGACTTCCCTTGTGGATTCCAGTCAAGGACCTGCCTGCCTGGTGACACTAGAGGCAGGCTTGTGGAGTGTGTAACTGATCCATTTCCATTTCTTGATGTCAATCTTGATTGGGGCTTGTCTGCCCCTGTCCCACAGTTGGTCATTGGCGATGACTTCCCTTGTGGATTCCAGTCAAGGACCTGCCTGCCTGGTGACACTAGAAGCAGGCTTGTGGAGTGTGTGACTGATCCATTTCCATTTCTTGATGTCAATCTTGATTGGGGCTTGTCTGCCCCTGTCCCACAGTTGGTCGCTGGAGAGGACTTCCCTTATGGATTCCAGTCAAGTGCCTGCCTGGTGACACTAGAAGCAGGCTTGTGGAGTGTGTGGCTGATCCATCCCCATTTCTGTTTCTTTATGTCAATCTTGATTGGGGCTTGTCTGGTCCTTTCCCATATTTAAAATTGGATGATTATATTTAAGCAATTCAGTTTTATTTATCACAATTGTGTGTGATAAAAATGCAAATTTGTTAATGTTTCTTTCTTTTCTTTAGCGACCCATTCTGTTTCGGAGCAGTAAAGTCAGCAGATTGTTACAAGTAAGTTTCCAAATATTATTGCATTTTAAATTTATTGCCACTTCTGTCCCATAATAATTCCTCAATTACCTTATACATTTCATTCAATAAATGTACCAACGATTATGGGACAGATGTAGTACAGGGTGTGAAGGGTAAATTATTGGCATCTTATATTATATATTATGCTTCTTGATTTCTTGGGGATCATAGGGCCGAAAGAACACTTCTTCAACGAACGCGGTTCCGGGCGATCCTCTTCAGCTCGACCCATGTCGTGTCGGCTCCCTTCCCGGGGATATTTTCACCTACCGCCTGAAGGCACCCAAAACTGGAAAATTTCTAATAAGTAAATAAATAAATGGATAAAGTCGTTTGAATTTTTAACCCGTTGCGTAAGTGATTTCCTAATTCAATATACACTATACATATATATTTAGGTGAGAAACAGTCATTTGAACATTATTAAATTCAAAACAAAATGGCCTATGATTCATCATTATGTCTCTTAATTCCTTGGGGGAACATAGGGCCGAAAGAACACCTCTCCAACGGACGTGGTTCCGGGCGACCCTCTTTAGCTCTGCCCATGTCGTGCCGGCTTCATTCCTGTGGGATTTTCACCAGCACGCGTCACATGCCCCGCTTTGGAGGACTCTTCCTCGGCCATACCGTTGCTTGAAATATGGTTGAGATTTCTGTAATAAGGTAGATTTTAACCGAGTAGTTTACGAACCTACTGCACAACACCCAAACTGGAGGACCAGGGTGTTTATTTCGTCTGGTTCCTACCCCACAGACCTGTTGAGTTTGGTTGGACTTGATAAGGACCGAAGCTCCCGCCCACATAGCTCTGGGGTTTTTTGAAGCACACAAGCCGTCCTACCACGTCAAGGCGACACACCATCACAACGGACTTTAAATTTTAATAAAGAAAATCAGTCATGTAATTTGAATATAGGAAAATAATGAATGGGTCTCAGGAAATAAGCATTTATTTTTATATGACATTTTATATTCAAGCGGTAAAATTTTCATCTAATGGTATTTATGAAGAATCTGTTATTTTTTTTTAGAGAGTCCGATAATGACTGATTTAAATTCTTTGCTGAATGCAAAGTGGAAAGGATTATCCACCCCTTCCTAAAGATTAACGAATTTAGGATTCAGTTTAAAACATCAAGTGACTTCGACTTAGACATGGAAGTCGAAGTCACTTGATGTTTTAAACTGAATCCCATGTGCGTGGTGTATCTAGATTTTTAACAATAAAGACTTTTTAGAAATTGTTTTTTTTTTAATTATCTCGCCTCAAGCAAGACAACGAAGCCACTAACACAGGAAGTTACGTGTCTGTAACAAGGGTGCGAAAAAGAGAATAGCTTGTGACCGGCATTTCACGAGGCCGAGTAGAGTAGGGATCAACAGAGAACATGAATTGGGTTCAACAGAGAACATGAGTGGGGATCAACCAAGAAAATAGTAGGGATCAACTGAGAACATGAGTAGGGATCAACCAAGAATTTAGTAGGGGTCAACCGAGAACATGAGTAGGTATCGACCGACAACGTTAGAGATCAAATGAGAAATTGAGTAAAGATCAACCAATAATCGAGTAGGGATCAACCGAGAGCATTAGAGATCAACCTAGAACTTGAATAGAGATTAACGACGGAATTGAGTAGCTATCAACCGAGAACATGGATAGAGATCAACCGAGAACATGAGTAGGGTTAAACCAAGAACTTGAGTAGGGAGGGAACATGCGTGAACGAATCTCCTCACCTCTCATTTGACTGCAAGATGTCACCATTATTTTCAACATTGAGAAATTCAAATCGAAACAGAAAGTATTATGTTATTGTCTCTCTCATACATCATATATATATATATATATATATATATATATATATATATATATATATATATATATATATCAGAGAAAGAATTGATGGAGTAAAATTTCACTGTTCTTAGCGTTTACTTTTTAAAAAAGAGCTCATTAAAACGTAGAAAAATATATGTGTATATTTTTTGGTGAAATCGCTACACAAAAGTTTTCATGTATCAATCGCCTGAAGAATTACAATCATAGTATTGAAGCATGTAAGCTTTTGAGTAGCGATTTCAACATATTTTTATTAAAATCTCTTATAATAAAAATAATATATATATATATATATATATAATCATTTATTTAAATATTATAACATAAATATGTTATAAAATCACTACAAAAATAGCCATTTCGTTTCGACACATCCAGTGTCTTATCAAGTGATGATGTTGAATGTATATATATATAAACAGTGCTGTTCGATAAAAGTGCCTCACCTGATTTGTTTTGCTTAAAAATTTTTTCGCCTATTGTTTTTAGGGTCAAACTAATTATTATTCTTACTAATATAAAGACCCCTTCCCGACCACCTAGTAAAAAAGATTACGCACCCTAAGGTATTCTATTGATAATTATAATTTTGGATATAAATGAGATTTAGGGAAAAACTACAAAAATAGTGACTCATAAATTTCCTGCAACTAGTAATCAATAGAAACGTAACCGAACAGCTTTAAATAAAGAATAATAGAGGTATAATTTATTCATAATAGGTAATATAGTTCGAAATATTTAATAATCTATGGGTCCTCCTTTATTTTGAATAACCTTTTCTACCCTTTTTGGCATTGACTTGATTAGGTTCTGGCAAATCTCATCTTCAAGCATTGAATTCTTTTCGGATATGAAATTCACAATCAAATTCTCTTTGTTGGTCAACTGCTTTCTCGAGAGCCTGTACTTTATAATGCTCCATAAATTTTCTATGGGGTTGAGGTCAGGAGATTGGGGCGGCCATGTCATAACGCTCACCTGCTTATCATCAAAGTATTCCTTCAGCAATTCTGATTTGTGCCAGGGAGCATTATCCCGCATAAAAATGAGCTTGGTGGGGTCGATTTGCACCCTTTCAGCAGAAGGGAGTAGACAAGACTCTAAAATTCTCTTGTACTGCTCGCTCCTGAGGGTCTTTTCAGTAGGTTTTAAGAAACCAGTTCCATGAAAAGAAAAGCATCCCCAGAACATTATAGTGAACGGATGCTTGACAGTACTTACTGCTAAATTCAAAGAGCTTTCAAAAGCTTCTTCTTCGGATTTTAGATCGCTTATCCTTTGAATGTAGCTCAACTTTCTTTTCATCGGAGAAGAGAACATTTACTAAAACAAATCAGGTGAGACACTTTTATCGAACAACACTGTATGCATATATTCCTACACATACAAATTTTTTTATATTTACAACTAATGAATAAACATACTTTTCATATAATTAACTTTATACAGATGCATAATAACTAAATAAGCATAGAAATCAGAAAAAAAATTAATCCAATTGAAATAAATCCCATTTATCTATTCTATTGAACGAAAAAATGTATTCGTAGAATGTAAAAAATAATACATATTCTTTATTTAATACTTTGTCGAAAATCCATTATTCACTTCCACAGCAACCAACCTCGTCTTGAAGTTCTCAATTAACGATTTGCAAATTTTATTTGATATATATATATATATATATATATATATATATATATATATATATATATATATATATAACGGTGAGTAACAAATATTTATTCTTAGTATAAATGGTATGAATTTTCGTTCTGATATTTTATATCAAGCAGTGTTTTATTACTACAAATACTGAGTGATATATATATATATATATATATATATATATATATATATATATATATATATATATATATATATATATATATATATATTGAGACAGATTGAGTATGTCTAAAAGGACTCCAGCGTTTCCAGGTTTCCTCAGCTTCAGACCACGGGCAAAGTTGGCTTCTAATTCGACGCTACGAAATGACATTATTTTCTCCCAAAATGGTGAACGTTAAAAGTGCTTTTAAATTTAAAGACTTTCTTCGACATTAAATACGTGAATGTAATCACTTCCGCTTCCGGCTATCGCTTACTGTTCATGAATTCACTATCGAGGGTGGATTTGCGCGTACAATATTCCCAGGATTATTTAATCGATCACTTAGGCGGGAAAACGGCATAACAAGTATGCCCATGATTTTGAAAACCTGATGTCTTTTAATGTCTAAATAAATACTATCGCTTCAAGGCATTCGCACTCACAGATAAAACAAAATAAAAAAAACAAAGGTACTTCAATATTTAATACATTGAATCAGTTTCTAGGTCTGCTCCAAGAAAATTTAGTTCCCTGTATCGTGCTTGACAATTTTTCATGTCAGAATCTATTTTACATCTTTATTAGTCTACCAGTCGTACAGGCTTCGAATATTGCTGTCAGATCTTCTCTGGTGTCCCTGTTATATATTTAGAGATTCTTGATAAAATCCAAAGAATACTCTGCAATATTATCAGTCCTGGACTGGCATTTCGGCTTCAGTCAGTTTCCACCCGCCACTAACGTAGCTTTCCTGTCTTTTTTTTTCTATAAATACTTTCATGTAAATGGAAATAGGAAAAATTAAATCAGTTAAATTTATCTACAAGTCTACCATTCGTTCAGACTTAGAATATTGCTACAACATCTGCTTTGGTGTCCCTCCTATATATTTAGAGATTCTTGATCAAATCCAAAGAATACTCTGCAATGTTATCGGTTCTGAACTGGCATCTCGGCTTCAGTCAATTTCCAGCCACCAGTAACATAGCTTTTCTGCGTTTTTTTTTTTCTATCAATACTTTCATGGTAATTGTTCTGATGAATCTTCCTTTATCGTACGAAGAGTTTATGAATTTAAGGACAGGACATAGTTGGGGGTAAGGTCTTATCATACATACAGTTAAACTGGCTAGATGAAACCCTAAGTTCTATGTAAACATTTTTTATATCTGTTGCCATCAAACTACGTTCAAAAAGTCCATACAAGTATTAAAAGAAATGTACAAATCTTTATACAAACATCACTTGATTTGAATGTTAAAAAAACCCCCAAAACCCCGATTGTACTGGTAAACAACGCGATAAAATAAATTTACACATCCAGTATGAATGGAATGTAACTCAAACGTATGTAACCTGATAGGGAGCGTGCTTATCTTGAGTAGTTATTAAGAGTGGGCAATCGAATAGTTTACTATTTAATTCCCCCAGAGTGGGACGTTTTTAATTTCCATATTTAATTATATTCTGGTTTTTCAAGGTTTCATCAGTAGATCAATTCTTGATAATTTTTAGAATGTATACCTTAAATAATAATAATAATAATAATAATAATAATAATAATAATAATAATAATAATAATAATACTGACGGACAATCAAAGCTAATCGCCCTGACATCGTGTTTAGAGACCGCAAATACATATATAATAATAATAATAATAATAATAATAATAATAATAATAATAATAATAATATAGTGAGAAGGAAAAGTAGATGTAGAAGGAGAAGACTAAGGTAGCCAAGAAGAAGACGGCCAAGAAGGACAATAATAATAATAATAATAATAATAATAATAATAATAATAATAATAATAGTAAGAAGAAAAAGGAGATTTAGAAGGAGAAGACGAAGGTAGCCAAGAAGAAGACGGCGAAGAATGAAGATAATAATAATAATAGTAGTGAGAAGAAAAAGGAGATTTAGAAGGAGAAGACGAAGGTAGCGAAGAAGAAGAGGGCGAAGAAGGACAATAATAATAATAATAATAGTGAGAAGAAAAAGGAGATTTAGAAGGAGAAGACGAAGGTAGCCAAGAAGAAGACGGCGAAGAATGAAGATAATAATAATAATAATAGTGAGAAGAAAAAGGAGATTTAGAAGGAGAAGACGAAGGTAGCCAAGAAGAAGAGGGCGAAGAAGGACAAAAATAATAATAGTGAGAAGAAAAAGGAGATATAGAAGGAGAAGACGAAGGTAGCCAAGAAGAAGAGGGCGAAGAAGGACAATAATAATAATAGTGAGAAGAAAAAGGAGATATAGAAGGAGAAGACGAAGGTAGCCAAGAAGAAGAGGGCGAAGAAGGACAATAATAATAATAATAATAGTGAGAAGGAAAAGGAGATGTAGAAGGAGAAGACGAAGGTAGCCAAGAAGAAGAGGGCGAAGAAGGACAATAATAATAATAATAATAATAGTGAGAAGAAAAAGGAGATGTAGAAGGAGAAGACGAAGGTAGCCAAGAAGAAGAGGGCGAAGAAGGACAATAATAATAATAATAATAATAGTGAGAAGGAAAAGGAGATGTAGAAGGAGAAGACGAAGGTAGCCAAGAAGAAGAGGGCGAAGAAGGACAATGATAATAATAATAATAGTGAGAAGAAAAAGGAGATGTAGAAGGAGAAGACGAAGGTAGCCAAGAAGAAGACGGCGAAGAAGGACAATAATAATAATAATAATAATAATAATAATAATAATAATAATAATAATAATAATATTCTAATGTTGCACCAAGCATGATTCACCTGGCTTTTGATCTAAACTCTTGTATGTGTTAACATGTACATGCTTCATCTTGGTGTATTAAGATGGATTACAGGTAAATATATCCGTTAATAATAATAATAATAATAATAATAATAATAATAATAATAATAATAATAAGCAGCATCTTGTATCAGGTTGCGCGGTATTGACACGCACTGAATATAAAATACGACACAACAGAGTGGGCCAATATCGGCACTGCAATATCTGCAACACTTACGGAAAGGACACTGCAAGAAATTGGTAAAAAAATTAGGGAGATAGGATCTGTAATATTTTTATGGGACTTTACAATACACAGAGACAGAAAAAGTAAAGCTAATCGCCCTGACATCCTGTTTAGAGAGCAAAGACATAGCGTGCCTCCAGATTTATATGACAGTCCCTGCAGACTGCAATGTATCTTTGAATATCTTCAAAGCGCTATCAAAATACAAGGATCTTTGAAATCGAAATCTCAAAATTGACGCAGGAGAACATCAGCAATTCCTGTTGTAGTTGCAGCCCTCGGATTGGTTGGAAAAGATTCCAGTAGACTCATTGAAGGGATTCCTGGAAGCCCATGTCTTAAAGAAATACAAAAATTGTTCTCACGAGTACAGCCCACACCTTGCGAAGGGCTTCATCTATGTAAATTTGTGCGATATGTTTTTCCGAAATTGCTCAGTAATGACGCCATTTCTGATCTTAGGTCTCTTGATACGGACCCGGAAAGAAATGTGCATACACCAGATATCAAAGGATATATAATAATAATAATAATGAGAGGAAGAAGAAGAAGAAGAAGAAAGAAAGAAAGAAAGAAAGAAAGAAAGAAAGAAAGATAGAAAGTGTTTCGTCTCCCACACCCCAAATTAATAAATAATTTTTAAAAAATGATAAAGACTCCTTCCAGTCATTCTATAAAACTTAAATAAAGCCTTCGGGTACAGTGCGATAAAACAAAAATTGGGTGGGGTAAATAATATATTGAATGCCGGAAGGGGTACTAATTCAGATGTTAAGTATTAAAGGTTACCGGTTTTAAAGGTTTTATATAATTTTTTAAAGTTTTTTTATATCCTATGATCAAATGAAAGATTGTAATTGTTATGGTCCAGTTTAGGACCAAGGAAGAACAACACGAACACAAGAGTAGAAATAACGAAGATATATTACACGGAATAATAATACAAGATGTGGAAGGTGTTAGTATGACTGTCAGACTGGTTTGGAGTGAACTACTATCAGCTCGAATCGATTCGTCCCTCTCTCTTGAGAGGCGTAGTATACATAGTGTTAGGAAGAGTTCATTCTGTAGTTATAGGTAAGGACCCATAATTTTATTTCTTATTTCCTTAGATTTCTGTTGTATAAACATTTCCTTCCGGATCCCCAACAGAGACCTAAGGTCAGAAATAACATCATTGCATTTTACACTGGACAATTTTGGAAAAAAAAAAAAAAAAGTAAGAGGACCTCAGACCACACAAATTTTATATAGATAAATTTTTTCGTAAGATATGGGCTGTACTTGTGAGTACAATTTTTTTTAAGGCATGAGCTACCAGGAATCGCTTCAATGAGTCTATCGGAAACTTTTCCAATCAATCCGAGGGCTCCAACTGCAACTGGAATTATTGATGTTTTTATGTGAGAAGATTTATTGAAGATTCTTGTATTTTTTTTTATTGTTTTGAAGTTCTTCAAAGATACATTACAATCTGCAGAGATTGCCATGTCAATAAGAAAGCAGATTCTGTTCTTGTGGTCTTTGATCACAATGTCTGGGTGATTAGCCTTGATTGCTCTGCATTGTAAATATCCCATAAAATTGTTACACGTCCCATCTCTGTAACCGAGTATAAGGGGGTGTTCACACCAGTCACTTGCAGTTTCCTTTTCGTAAAGATTACTATTATTTTTATTATGATTAATATTTTGTTTCAAAACCAGAAGTTTTGCTTTTCGCTTGCACTTTGTGGCTGAAATGAGATTTCTGAAACTTTTCAGCATATAAGATTCAAGTAACAGAGGTGACCGATTAAAATACAAAATAGTTTCTACAAATATTAATATAATAAGCAAAAACTATTAATATTCTTAGAATCCATCAGTAATAACATTTCTTATATATCTATACACATATACAAACCAATATTACTGTACTCGATTACTTTAAAACGTGTGTACCCTTATAAGTACAAGGCTTGGTTCCAAACACATTCGATATATACCCCCGACCTATTATTTTTCATCGTTGTTAAATACATATATATATATATATATATATATATATATATATATATATATATATATATATATATATTAAAAGTGAACACTGAAGTCAACACTCAGAGGCGACAGGCTGTTTTATGCTAGACGAAATCATCACTGACGATTGCGTCCAGGATGAAACAGCCTGTCGCCTCTGAGTGTTGACTTCAATGTTCACTTTTATATTTATATTTACATACACTCTATCTCTTATATTGAAAACTTTATCCCATAAATATAGCACACCTTAAAACTATATTTCTTGATATATATATATATATATATATATATATATATATATATATATGTGTGTGTGTGTGTGTGTGTGCGCGCGTGTGTGTGTGCGTGTGTGTGTGTATAATATTTCTCAATTAAGCATTAATATCAATTATTTATGCAAAAAAGTACAAGTTTCCTCACAAGAAAGATAAAAAAATAGTTGGCCAAAAATAAAAATAAAAACCATAAGAAGCCAACCATTAGCTGAGAGATAATCGCGGAAGCTAAGCCATGCAGTGGAAAGGAAGACAGATGTAACTTGTGTTTATTGGAGAAACTTATATTAAAAGACTTAAATATCCCTAACTTGCTGAACACGAGAAGCGAATTGATGGCTACATGTATCCATAAAAACAAACATCTGCTCAAACACATTGACCCAGATTAAAATAGATTTCAAAATAAATTTTACGAATATTAATATATGCAACTTTTAGTAACACGTCATTAATAACATTCCTTATATATCTATACACATATACAATCCAATGTTACTGTACTCGAATAATTTATAACGTGTATGTATATATAATTTCCCCTTTATGAGTTACATAGTCCCGACCCATTATTTTTTTTAATCATATTTGCACCCTTATATTATATTTCTAACCTGCGTTCTTTATTAAGCTAATTTATATAACTAGGGTATCTTATTGTTGTAGCATACCTACGGAGGATAAATACAGTAGTAAATACTGTATGTTGGTCTGTAGTTGGAGAGATTCGTCTCCAGATGTGCTGGTCAAACTCTCTGTCTAGATTTTACGAATATTAATGTAGTATGTAACACCTATTAATATTCATAGAGCACATTATTATTATTATTATTATTTTTATATATCTATGCACATATATAATCCCCTGTTATATGTTTGTCGTTCGTTTTGACCTCAAGAAGAGGAGACAAATAAACGTTTATAACTTTTCTTTCAAACAAGGTAAGTTAAAGACAGCAGACAATCACGTCTTATATTTTTAATCTGTTTTTCTTAATTAATTTATTAAAGTTAATATAATAAAGGACTGGACGCCAGTTCATTTTATAATTTCTAAAGGTGGCAAAATCTTGCTTAAATCATTATTAAGAATCAAAGAAAGAAAGAACGAAAGCAAAATTAAGCGAAGAAAAAGAAAAGATAAAATGAAAAAGAAACAAGAAATCTGTAAAAGAAAATAGAAAATATAGAAAAAAAAAGAAAGAGATGACAAATGAAAAGTTATCTGAAAAATAAAAAAGAATATTAATTCGTAACTGTCTTCTTAACGGCTGTTCTTTAATTGTTCTCTCTCTTTAATAAAATCCTGGGTATGACGATAAACTACATCCGGCAGCAAGGCCTCTGATCCGGAGGTTGTGAGGATCATGGAACTATCTCTTAACTGCTGTTGTTCTCGGGTCCACTCTGACCCAGGTTGGTTGCACCTGTTAGGTTTCCAGCAAATAGTGATTCCCCAAACTGATGTCAAAATACTATGAAAGTATAAAAATAAATTTTTGTAGTAAAAATACCAGTAATACATTTTCACAGAAAAGAAAAAATTCCCAGTAATACATTATTGGAAAAGGAAGAGAAAAGTTACCAGCAAAACATTTTTTAAAAATTGCCAAAACGCCCAATAAAATTAAATTTCGGCATTAAGTGATCCAAAAGGATTTGATATGTCGATAAGCAAACCAAGCCGAACCAAAACAAACTGTCCTTAATAATGTTTTTTTATTTTCTCATATTCTTGCTTGGGGCGAAATGATTAAAATTTTAATAAAATAAAAGTTAAAATAAATGCTAAGAAAGAAATTATCTGCAAAAAGAAAACAGAAATGATAGAAAGATGCAAAAAAAGAAGCGAAAAAAGAAGCGAAAAAGATGCAAAAAAGATGCGAAAAAGTTTATCAAAAAGAAATTTTCAGCAAAAAGAAGACAGAAAGGATAGAAAGAAAAGAAAAATAGATGCGAAAACAAGGCGAAAAAAGATGCGAAACAAAGATTAAAAAAGAAGGGAAAAATGATACGAAAAAAGGTGCGAAAAATATGCGAAAAAAGATGCGAAAAGATGCAAAAAAGATGCGAAAAAGATTATCAAAAAGAAACTTTCAACAAAAAGAAGACAGAAAGGATAGAAAGAAAAGAAAAAAGATGCGAAGACAAGGCGAAAAAAGATGCGAAAAGATTATGCGAAAAAAGATGCGAAAAAGGAAGCGAAAAATGATACGAAAAAAGGTGCGAAAAATATTCGAAAAATATTCGAAAAAAGATGCGAAAAGATACAAAAAAGATGCGAAAAAGATTAATACAAAGAAATTTTCAGCAAAAAGAAGATAGAAAGGATAGAAAGAGAAGAAAAAAGATTCAAAACCAGGTGAAAAAGATGCGAAAAAAATCATGCCAAAAAAGATGCGAAAATAAAGCGAAAAATGCTACAAAAAAGATGCGAAAAAATGCGAAAAAGATGCGAAAAAAGATGCGAAAAAGTTGCCGAAAAAGATGCGAAAAAGATACGAAAAGATTATCGAAAAGAAATTATTGCAAAACGAAAACAGAAAAGATAGAAAGAAAAGAAAAAGATGCGGAAAAATGCGAAAAAAGTTGCGAAAATAGGCAAAAAAGATGCGAAAAAAAGAATATCGAAAAGAAAACACGATAAATACATGACCTGAAAAAGAAATTATAGAAAGAAAAAAGATCAGGAAGAAAGAAATTGCTTAAGAACTAGAAGACACTGAACATAGAAAGAAAAAGGAAAACGAAAGGAGGACAAATGTCTGAAGAGTTGAGCAGAAAGTATAGGAAGAAAAAGAAAAAGGCGAGAAAGAAAGAAATTATTAAAAAAAAAAGAACAGTAAAGATAGAAAAAATAAAAATAGATGAGGAAAAAAAGTATCTTGAAAAAAAGAGAGAGTGAAAGAAAGAAGGCTAGTCTTGAATTTTGTCTAATTTCGTTCTTTATGTATGAGATTTAGGTAAGGTAAAAAATGGGATTCTGAATTTTATGATGGTTTTAGGCAGAGCGAACAGATTAAAAAAAGAAGTATGAAAATAAGGAAAGGTTAAGAAAAAGAAGAAGCAGAAAAAAGAAATAGACAAAGTAATTAAAACCAAATTAACAGAAACTTAAAAATTATAAGAGGAAGAAGAATCATAAAGCAATGAAAGAGAACGAGAAAGAAAAAAATTAAAAGAGAAAAATAGCAAGAATGAATGAAACAGAGCAAAATCGAATCCCTGTAGAATATGTAGCGTCACGGACTCGCCATAACTACGGTTTAAAATTAATCTTTAAAAATGAAAAATCTTTCTTGAAGCTTTTATTTTACTTTAAATGTCAAGCTGATAGATAAAATTTAATATTTCTCATAAGCAATATACTTTACTTCTTTGCAAAAACTAATTTAAATTTATGGATGGATTTTTTTTCTAAAATAGCTGATTATCATCCTTTTTTTCGTAGTCTTTGATCGCAATGTAATTCTCTTTATTAAAATTTCTTTTAACAATAAAATATGCTTTTTTGAAATCTTGACAAATATTAACTGATTTAATGTATAATTAATCTAATTTGAAACAAATATTATTTACTTTAAGTTTAAAATAACGCAGAAGTGAATTTTTAACCAGAGAGTAACTGTTTATTTAAGGCGGACGCTGGTTTAAGAGATTGATATTTATCTAATGTTCTATGGGTGCTTTAGGCGCTCAAAAAATAATTAAATTCACGTTTGCGCCAAACGTGAATTCAATTATTTTTTTTATAGATAATTATTTTTATATAGATAATTGTTAAATACTCACTAATCAATTATTTATTTTATAGATAATTGTTAAATACTCACTAATCAATTATTTATTTTATAGATAATTGTTAAATACTCACTAATCAATTATTTATTTTATAGATAATTGTTAAATACTCACTAATCAATTATTTATTTTATAGATAATTGTTGAATACTCACTAATCAATTATTTATTTTATAGATAATTGTTAAATACTCACTAATCAATTATTTATTTTATAGATAATTGTTAAATACTCACTAATCAATTATTTATTTTATAGATAATTGTTAAATACTCACTAATCAATTATTTATTTTATAGATAATTGTTAAATACTCACTAATCAATTATTTATTTTATAGATAATTGTTAAATACTCACTAATCAATTATTTATTTTATAGATAATTGTTAAATACTCACTAATCAATTATTTATTTTATAGATAATTGTTAAATACTCACTAATCGTAAACATTTAAGAGAATATTCTCTGTAATTTAATATCTTATTGAATTTTAAATATTGTTGGCTATAAATTTACAATAGTTATTGCTCTGATTTTCTGATAATGTCGTGTATGACCGTATATAAAAATCGTCACGTTTATACATAAAAAAATTCTTTTAAAAATACAAGTGTGAAAAAAATTATACTAACCTTTTTAATACATGATTGGTAAAGATAATTTTTTTTAATTTGTAATATTATCGTTCAAACGTGAAAAATTAAGACATAATTTTAAATGATTAAAAAATATTTAAAACTTATTCTAATTAAGATTTTAAAATAATGATATCATTTTTTGTAAAAATACATTGTTCATCGAAAGTTTTTTTCTTAAGACAATTGTGTCCTGAATATGTCGTATTGATAAAAGCAATTAAACGTTTTTGTAATTAGATAATATCTGTCTATATCACTGAGATGATGTATTATGATTACTTACATTATTTACATAATGCGGACTGTTATCCTCATCTTCATTGCCATATTCACAACGTTTCGGCCTCTGTATCTCTGAGATGAGGTATTATGGTTACTTAGATTATTTACATAATTCAGACTGTTATCCTCATCTTCTCTGCTATATTCACAACGTTTCGGCCGCTATAACTCTGAGATGAGGTATTATGATTACTTACATTATTTACTTAATTCGGACTGTTAAAGTCATCTTCATTACCATATTCACAACACTTCGGTCCTTGTACGCTCCGGCCTTCTCCAGGTGATTGGAATTTCGAACCAAACCCTTTGTTTCGTCCACCGGGGTTGATTGTTCTAGTACCACGTGCCATGTCTCTTCCGGATGTCTCAGTTATTTGCCTTAACTCAACCCTTCAAGTTTTGGTTCACCACTCCTGTGGCCTGGTATTGAACTCACAACTATTTGGGTCTAGTCACTGAATCTAACTGAAGTCTTTATCCACTGGGACATGTGCCCTTGAGGACATGTCATGCGGAACTAGAACAATCTACTCCGGATGAAATAAGGGTTCGGTTCGAAATTCCAATTACCTGAAGAAGGCTGGAGCGTACGACGACCGAAACGCTGTTTATATGGCAATGAAAATTAGGATAACAACACGAATTAATAATTAATCGTAATACCTCATCTCAGAGATATAGACAGATATTATGTAAGTCATTAAATAATATCTTAGTTTGATCGCATTTTTTTATTTTGCGATTCAGGGTAAATCTCAGTAAATGAACAATTTGAAAGAAATAATGATAATTTCTATTCTTGAAGGATTCCTGCTTTTCACTAATATAAATATAAAGGGGGGACAAAATTAAATTGCTGGAAATTACATTAAGGGAGAGGTAACCGATGTAAAAATATATTTCTTGCAAGATTTTCTAAAAAGATGTTTCTAAAAAACAATTCATTCCTTTGTGAATAAGTCATTAAAAGTTTCATTAAAATTCGACAATTATTTGATTTTTGCAAGAATTTCCAAATCAATGATTTTTTTTTTTACTGCAAAATCTGCAAAAATCTCCTTTTCTACTAATCTTTGCTGCCCCCGCACACGCAAGGAAAACAAGATTTTGAGCCAAAGTTTCGAACGTGCAAGAAAGGATTAAAATAATAAAAAGTTGTGAGGGAGGTGTGAAAACAACTCGACTTTGACTACATTTCGAGTGTTTCCTAACTTTGCAAACACGAATATTATTTTAACAAGAATCCAGTTTCCAGTTTGCCCTGCGTTTTCTAAAACTCTAAAAAAATTACAAGGCCAAACGCTTCAAAAAGTTGGAATTTGACTCCAGAAAGAAATATGTACAGTTGCATTATGCAGGCTCAAGAGTAAGAAATCCTAAGAATTTATCCTGCGATTTTAAAGAGTAAAAAAAATGAATTTTATTAAAATTATTTTTTTCATGAAGTACTATAAAATTAAATTAAAGAAGTTATTAAACCGTAAAGTAGCGTTTTTTTCAAAGTATTTTATCAAACAAATCAGCTTATTCAAATTTCATCGATTGGTTTGCGAAATTGAACGAAACGTTGAGTTTTAATCTCGACAAAAAATGTTAGCGATAAGTTCAACTATATTAAATACTGTGGTGATTTCAACATGCCCCAGAGTTACAAATTGCAAATAAGTATAAAAATATAAAAAAGCCTTTGTACAAACACCCTTTTCTTGGTAAAAACCGTTGCACAAATAATCAACGCGCCATAACGAATGAGACACAGCTAGCGTGAACGGAATGGAACTGAAACGGGAGTAACATGATGATCGGTCTCATCTTTAAATTTTCCGTTAATTAATGAAAGAATTTACTATAAAACTTGCAGAGCTCTCTTGTCATTTTGTTCATAATCCCCTTATTTTACTATATATATATATATATATATATATATATATATATATATATATATATATATATATATATATATGTGCGAAATGAAATCCTCATGTGGAATTGAAACTCTAATCTTGACACGCGATGTTGTTTTATATATATATATATATATATATGTTTATATATATATATATATTATATATATGAAATGAAATCCTTATGTGGAATTGAAACTCTAATCTTGACACGCGATGTTGTTTTATAGTATCTTCTTTGTAACTTAATTATTCGGGTTGCATCGTGCTGAAAATAAATAAAAATAACGAGACGTAAGATTAACAATAGGTTTGAAGCCGTGTATTTTCCTCCTTTCAAAAGCGCAGGAAATAAGTGATATGCTTTTTCCCGCCATGCGAAAACATATCGAAATGCCATTTGTGTTTTTATCTCGATCTAATTTTCCCGCTCATCGTCCATTTTCCGCTGTCACGCCAAATAAAAATGGCGAACGGTTGCAGTGCAACATATCCGCCATTTTATTGAATACGACCGCCATTTTCGTCAACGAATTTCTCATATTCCTGGCGGCGAGTGGAAGTTATACAAATTTAAGAACAGCCTAATAAAATGCCCGTCTTTTTCTCTGTGAGATAACGCTGAACATCCTACACTAGTAGGCAATTGCTCCTGCCTTTTTTTTATTTTATTGATTGCACACGGATAAGGCTTGATAATATGGCCGCTTTTTATCTTCACGATCTTTAGTTAGTATCCAGTTAGCTAAATAAAATAACAACGGACGATAAAATTTCAGACGAACGTTATGATGGAGAAAATTTCTACCGACTTGGATATATTTGTCTTCTTTTTTTTTTCTAGTCGTTATTCTATTTTATTTTATTTTGCATAATTCTTGCCAAATAGTTTTACGATAATCACAAT
>OZ038510.1:69154841-69197341 GCA_964036315.1 Acanthosepion esculentum
GACAATTTAGTTAGAAATACCCTACAAATATATTTATATATATATAATGAAACAGCATATATATATATATATATATATATATATATATATATATATATATATTAATAGATCCACGAGTGCTGTTTTTTTTCTCGGCTATTTATATATACGGGTCAGTGGTACATTGTGTATAGTCTGTTTTGGAGGTTATTTTGCCGGAAGTCGTTTATTTGTTTATTTATTTGGGTTAAGATTATTTTGCTTATTTTTATTTATTCTAATTTTTTATCTCTTATTTTTATTTTTTATGTTTATTTCTTATCTTATATATTTATTTACTTTTATTTTAATCGGTGTTTTATTAACGTAGTAAAAATTTGTTTATCTCGCTTATTTAATAGATTTGTTTTGGTCTGAGAAGATAATTAAGGCTATTTATTCAATTTTGGGGTTGATTGCTGTAGTTTATTCTAATTATTATTTTGGCGGGTGCAGATTTTAATTTGTTTATTACTTCATTTATTTATTTGAATTGATTATTGTTTTTTCTAACGATTAATTAATCGGGATCGGTTTGTTAGTTTGTTTATTTATTTATTTGGATTAGTTTAGATTAATTTATTTTACTTGTTTTTTTATTATTTGTTTATTATACCGTATATTTTTATTTACTCTTTTCGGTTTTCGATTTTTAAGCAACCTAGTATTTTTTTTATCGTTATATAACAGTTATAGCTATGTTTTTCGTCCGATTTCTGGTTTGATTTTTATAGTGTAAGTAATATTTTGGTCATAATGGTTTGTTAATTTGTTTATTATTGACTTTAAATGACAGTGGATTCCCAGCAACACTCACATACTCACCACAGATCATAAAAAAGGCCAACAGGAAAAAAAATATAATATGGTTCAACCCACCGTAGAGCAAAAACGTAAAAACGAACGTATGAAAAAAAATTCTTCAAATTCTTACACAAACACTGTCTGGAATCAAGCACCCTACACAAAATATTCAACAAAGACACAGTAAAAATCAGCTACAGTTGCACCGAGAACATGGCACAATAGTCCCAATGTACGATCCTTATCTCGGAAATTCAGACAGAACTGAGGGGATTGACTTCTTTGTGCTGAACCCATGGCATTCCATTGAGCTTCTGGGGCGTCTTCTGCCTCCACAGTTTCAAGTCATGCCTCAGGAAACAAGGATGCTCATTTATTTTAGTCATGATTGAGTTATTTAAAGCCATAAAATATATTTTTTAGTTTGAATGAATGTTGTTTTTTTTAGATAATAAATCTCTACTGATACAAGACTAGCTAATTAACACGTAGCTGAAGGGTGAAATGGCAGGATTCCGACTTAATTAGAATTTTTTAGGCAATCAAAAAATTGTTCTCATTCTTAAAACAGAAAACAACGAACGAACCAGGATGATGTAGTTCTGTTAATAGTGATTAATATTGATTTGGTTACTATTCACTTCTTCTTGACTTCCGTCCTGGGTATGACGGTAAGCTACATCCGCGTCCTAGGTAAGGCGATAAACTACATCCGCTTCCTGGGTATGACGATAAATTACATCCGACAGCAATGCCTCTGATCAGAAGGTTTTCAGGAGCGTGGAACCGCATCTTAATTGCTAGTGTTCCCAGGACCACCCAGACACAGGGTGTTACCACTTGTTAGGGTCCAAGCTATGGGCAAATAGTTAACCCACAAACTGTGGTGAAAACACTATGAACATGTAAAAAAAAAAAAGGTTTTAATACCAGAAATACATTTTTGTAAAATTACATTACCAGCAATGAACTTTTGAAGAAAAAATAATTTGTAACAATACATTTTTGAAAACAAATATTACCAGCAATATATTTTGGGGTAAAAAATATTACCAGCAATATATTTTTGAAGGAAAAATATTATTAGCAATACAGTTTTGGAAAAAATATTACCAGCACTATATTTTTGAAGGAAAAAGTATTTCCAGCAATGCATTTTTGAGGAAAAGAGTATTACCAGCAATAAAAATCAGGTCGTCATGAAATAACCTAGTGAGGTGTTGATATGTCATAAAACACACCAAGCCAAATCAAACCAATCTTCTTGACTATATTCAACTTCCCATTTCAATTTTTCCTTTTCGAAAAATTATTGTAGTTGTATAAGTGTTTTACCAAGATATGTGATACTTATACTAACGCTTGTATTTTAAAAAAATATATTTTTATACTACTATGCGGTTTTTAAAACTAACCTGAAGAAGACAGACATACTGTCGAAATATTTTTAAACCCTCTCGGTTTTCTCGTCTTTTCTTTACTTAAATCGAGTTTTACAAACTGTTGGACGAGTAAGGTGAATTGTTCTCTTAATTAATAAGGGTTAAAAAAAAAATTCGTCTTTCCCTCAATTTCGTTCCTCTCTTTAATTAATTCTTCTTCTTCTTCTTCTTCTTCTTCCTTCTTCTTCTTCCTTCTTCTTCTTCTTCTTCTTCTTCCTTCTTCTTCTTCTTCTTCTTCTTCTTCCTTCTTCTTCTTCTTCTTCTTCTTCTCCTCCTCCTCCTCCTCCTTCTTCTTCTTCTTCTTCTTCTTCTTCTTCTTCTTCTTCTTCTTGCTTACGTATATATCACGTTGAAACACCAGTTCTCGTACGATCACTGCAAAGTTGAACCTGGTCAGTCCGTGGTAACCGCTAGGGAATATCAGCTGCTGTAAGCTTGGATGTGCGACTGTTGGCATGGACTTCGGTCATATCAGGTTGAAATACAGGTTCTCGTACGGTCATCAAAGTTAAGCAACGTCGATCCAGGTCACTACACAGATGGTTGACCGCTTGGGAATGCTACCTGCTGTAAGCTTGGATGTGCGAGGGTTGGCAAGGACTTCGGTCATATCAGGTTGAAATACAGGTTCTCGTACGGTCATCAAAGTTAAGCAACGTCGATCCAGGTCACTACCCAGATGGTTGACCGCTTGGGAATGCTAGGTGCCGTAAACTTGGATGTGCGACTGTTACCATGACTTCGGTCATATCAGCTTGAAATACAGGTTCTCGTACGGTCATCAAAGTTAAGCAACGTCGATCCAGGGAATGCTAGGTGCCGTAAACTTGGATGTGCGACTGTTACCATGACTTCGGTCATATCAGGTTGAAATACAGGTTCTCGTACGGTCATCAAAGTTAAGCAACGTCGATCCAGGTCACTACCCAGATGGTTGACCGCTTGGAATGCTACCTGCTGTAAGCTTGGATGTGCGAGGGTTGGCATGGACTTCGGTCATATCAGGTTGAAATACAGGTTCTCGTACGGTCATCAAAGTTAAGCAACGTTGAGCCAGTTCACTACTCAGATCGGTGACCGCTTGGGAATGCTAGGTGCTGTAAACTTGGATGTGCGACTGTTGGCATGGACTTCGGTCATATCAGGTTGAAATACAGGTTCTCGTACGGTCATCAAAGTTAAGCATCATCGATCCAGGTCACTACCCAGATGGGTGACCGCTTGGGAATACTAGGTGCTGTAAGCTTGGATGTACGAGTGGTGGAATGGATAACGGGTTGAAATTAAAATTCGGAGAGCCGAGTTCCAATTGCAGTTGAGTTTGTCATATTCACTTATGCGCAAATACCCCTGGGACAGATACGAAACCACCTCGTATCATCGGCAGCTTAGAGTCACTTAGTAGAACATGTATCAGAAAATCATTATTATCCCCAAAATATTTCTTACAATTCAAAAATATTTGACGGATTTAAATACCCACCAAACGGTTGATAATCCGTAAAAAACAAAACATTCACTCTTCTTCTTCTTCTTTTCGCTGTCTTTTCTTGCCATTGTTTTCTGCTCCTACATCTTCTTTTTCTTCTCATTGAATGTATCATGGTATGTTTGTATGGTAGATGTCATTAGTTCCAGGGAAAATTATACTTGTCAGTTTAATAAAGATAAATAATAATAGCTAGCCACTCGTATTCGATGGTACCCCTCTATTAGGGCGGCTAGCCAATCCCTATTGCAGACTCTCGCTCAGGCACATTTGTGTTTGTTCAACACCCACCACAGAGTTCACCTGTGGTTTATACTACAACTATGGTGAGCAGACCATAGTTACAGTTTCTGGGAGTGATCGTATTATCTAGCGTGATCAACAATTTGAACAAGGCAAGTACGCTCAAGCCCTCGGCCACGATGACTTGTAACTTCGTGCTAGCACAGCCATCGACGGCCACCAAGGGTTGCGTCTACCCAATTTCACTCACATTTTTCTCTCCTATTCATCCGTGGTATGGTTTTCATGTACTTTTACTTAAAGGTGCCGCACGCTGTGATTGCGCCCCCTTCAGACCGATAACATCAGGAAGTCTCCTTCCTGACAAATCAAACATGGTGGGATTCGATCCCGGGTCTAATGGTCAGAAAGCGAACGTTCTAGCCACTCGGCCACACTTCCAGGTTACAACGATGACATAATGCTCACTAAGTTTTGAAATATGCTTTATTCCAAGTTGGTCGATATATCATATAAACTACAATGGGATGGAGCCATGGCGAAGATTTTTATCGTGTGACAGCGTGAAAAAGATTCTTATTATACAAGCCAAAAGATCGAAGAATACGTTATAAAATTTAAATATATTATAAACATTGTAATATGTTACCAGAAATATTGTAATCTATACGATTAATAAGAGGTCTTTTGCTTTTAATATGTAATGCCTCTAAGATTTTAAGGCGTCTAATGTCTGTATGTTTATCTATAATTTTAGTATTTTCTATAAGTATTTTACGTATATCAGATTGCATAAGGGAAACAGTATGTGACTTAATATGTTGTTTAATGGAGCTAGAATTATTTACATGCATAGGTAATCTTCTGGAGAGCCGGGTGGTTGGAAATCCAATATATGTATGTGGATTAGAAGAGCATTCTTCCATGGGGCATTTAAACTCATACACAACACTGGTTCTATCAACAACCGCAGCAACTGGAGAAGGGTTATTACTCATTATCAGGTTAGAGGTTTTAAATTTACTATAAAAATCTTCGCCGTGCACGTGATAACATCATCGCGTCTTTTGAATTTAAAAGGATTTTAACGTTTATTTAGTTTGTAAAAAAGTAGCAACTTGATTACGCTACAAGATAATTGGCAAATGTTTGTTTCAAAAATTTTGACTAAAAATATTGACCCTGAAGATGAACAATGATGTTCGAAACCGCTAGGTCATCGTGCGGACAATACTTATTTCGAAATCATTTTCAAATAAAAAGTCTCATTAGAGAATATGAGAAAGTTCAAAAGAAAATATGCAAGATTATGTTGTCTTTAACATTCAATACTACATGTTTAAAAGAAAAGTTGCTGCCAAATTACACATACATATACATATACACACGCACATATATATGCACACGCACACACACATATATATATATATTATTACCGATGACCAAAGAGTGAATAAAACCTGAGTAGCTTTGACTGTTTGATCATTGAATTCCGAATGTTTCCTTATTAAGAAACTGCTCATGTTAACATTATCATTAGAAATTTTAGGGCATATACTACACTTTGATCCCGAAGCGATGTCCAAGGAGTGAATAAAACCGGAGTAGCTCTGACTGTTTGGTCACTGAATGCCGATTGTTCCCTTATAAAGAAACGTCTAATATCAACATTACCATATATTTCCCTACAGTACATATTAATCACATGAAAACAAAACCAACGTCCGTTTATTAATAACTCAAAATTAGAAAGGCCATTCACAGAGGGGTCAGTAATGTAATTGATCTCTCTGTTTTGTCTGCAAATATTTTCATGAAAATTGTTCCTGTGAGCTTTTTTTTGTCCTAGTGTGTGATTACACCGGTTGACATTTTTTTCGACTCAAATATTTTTGGAGAATAGACACATGATTCTGGGCTATTTTTTCACGTTGAATCTGTAAATCAAGTCCATGTTTCTCCATTATATCACGTTTTCTCAGTACAGATAATTTCACTAATTCACAGGGATATACCACGGTTTAAATATGTGAGTGGCATCGTTGAAACATTTCGTTTCATATTAAAATCATTTATCATTCAAGAAAAAGGATCCAAATATATATATATATATATATATATATATATATATATATATGAAGAAATATAGTTTTAAAATGTGCTATATTTATGGAATAAAGTGCTCAATATCAGAGATAGAGTGTGTGTAAATATAAAAGTGAATATTGAAGTCAACACTCAGAGGCGACAGGCTGCTTCATGCCAAACAGAATCATTAGGCCTGTCGATTACGCCTAGCATGAAACAGCCTGTCGCCTCTGAGCGCTGACTTCAATGTTCACTTTTATATTTATATTTGCATAGGCTCTATCTCTGATATTGTGCACTTTATCCCATAAATATAGCACATCTTAAGTCTATATTTCTTCATATATATATATATATATATATATATATATATATATATATATATATATATTTATACATAAATATATATATATATATATATATATATATATATATATATATATATATATATATATATATATATATATATATGATATATATGAAGGAATATAGTTTTAAGATGTGCTATATTTATGGGATAAAATGCTAAATATCAGAGGTAGAGCGTATGTCAATATAAACGTTAACACTGAAGTCAGCACCCAGAGGCGACAGGCTGTTTCTTGCTAAACTCAATCATTAGGCCTGTCGACTGCGTCTAGCATGAAACAGTCTATCGCCTCTGACTGTTGACTTATATATATATATATATATATATATATATATATATATATATATATATATATATATATATAGATAGATAGATAGATAGATAGATATAGGTATAGATATATATATATATATTAAGGAACTGTGTTCCTGATCAAACACATTTTATAAATAATTATAATGGATATATTACATGATACCTAACAAGAAGACTCATGTTACATCTCTCTGACCATAGTCCAATTATTAATTGGGATAAGGTCAGAGAGATGGAACTGTGGTAGGAAAAGAAAAAAAAACAAAAAAAATGACCACTGAAAGTAGCAACAAACGTCTGCAATAGATTTCTTCCGTCTTTCGACCGCAACACTTGTAGCCAAATCACTGTTAAAACGATAGTCCGACTTAACAGTCCAACAAACAACGTAGAAAAGACAAAATGGGGTCACACGTCCAACCTTCACTTCTCACCAGCAAAAACGCGTCTGTAACTTCTCACAAAAACGGCTTGCTTTATACAGCCGAGGACCGACCATAATTTGCATGCGAATAACGAGACAACGATATTTCGTGTTAACTGTACGAGAACGGCATAAAATCTGGGCGTCGCCATTTTGGTTCTTTTTTACCGCTGAGCAGCTGGATTTTGCACGACGCACAGATTCGTGAGCCTTTCCGAGGTAAGCCGTTTTCACAATTTTCCCCACAGTAACATAATGATCGACAAATATTTTCAAATATCAGGTCAATTTATGGTGTTACTTTGTACTACTTGCCACATAGACTGTTCATTGGCGACTAATCGGTTTCCCCCGCCAGGATTTTCTGGTGAGAACGGCGGCTAGACGTGTAACAGGATTAAAAAAAATAGAAAATCTGCCAAAACGCGGATGTACACTCTTGTGGTGTCAATAAACTCAGCCTGTGCGGTGAGAAAACGATATTGATACATGGAGGGCTTCCTATACAGAAGTCATGGGGGAAAATATTTCCCAATGGAACAAATTATAGGTTCCATTGAATAAGGCAAAACACTGAAGTTGGAAGCCATCGGTTGTAGTTTGACCTGAAGAAGGATGGGCTCCGTCAGGTTTACTTTCTAAAGACATTCTACGATTAAATGAATGCCTCTACAGATTTTAAACCAGATAATTACTGACACTACCATCGATCGAATAAGGAACCCTTGGGAATTTATGGACGTCAATATAGTTTGCACCAAACGTCCTGGTCCTATCTACCTTATCGTCGTTGTACAACGTGCCCATCTGCGTATATTTGTCGTAAAGATGAAATTAACATTGCAGAAATGTCCTTATAATTTTCTTTGTGTAAAAAGGAAGTGTTGCGTATTCACGCATGCGCTGACCGTTTTCACCCTTTAACGGGCTACATAAATTGTTTTAGATATAAGGATTGTACAATGAATAATTTGTTTAAACAGTTTATGATTCATCGGCAAACATGGAGAAACGTTTGCAATAAGACGGGGTGACAAAATGGATGTTTTGTTTCCCATGACACAGCTTTTGTAACTATTTTCACTCTTCAGCAATGTTTATTATTTAAAAAAAAAATAGAATTGGAATAGAACCTAAACACGTTGAAAATGAATTCATACTTGTTTGTGTTCATGAGAATTTACGTCAAAAATATTAAAGACTATTTCTTAATCAAATAGATTGCTTATTTACACGAATAATTTTATATCTACAAAATTCTATAAACTAATGCAATTAAAACTGTTTCAATGCAATATTTATCATTTACCAATTTCTGAAGAAATATTTCAGTAAGGACTGAATGGATTTGAGAATTGAAATAGTGGTTGTGAGTTCAATCCCTTGGTCGGGCAGTGTTTACTTGTACTCAGTGGAAACGGGCAAGCAACAACTGAACAGTACTAAATAAAAATAAGGATTAGACGATAAGCCTGGAGATGAGCAGTAGAATGAGAACAGTCTATCTCCACAGGTTAAATAAAGGGTTCATTTTTGAATTCGTTGTAGGTTACCCAGATAAATACCTGAGGAAAGCCAGCAGGCACAACAGACTGCAATAACAACAACAAAGATAAGAACAATAGTCCAAATATAAAGACTAAAGAGTATAAATAACCTTTACTCATGTTGTCTCTAATGACCTGAAATTCTTAAGACGAATCCTAAACAAAGCAACAATACATAGAGCAGAAGTCTCAGCCATTGGCCTCATCTTTGAGATTGTAATAATTTTTTTGTCAAACATAGACAAACATGACCGCAATAAGACGAGGAATCAAAAGGATGGGTTTTCCCATGACACCGTTTTTTGAACTACCGTCACTCTTCAGCAATGTTTATTATTTAAAAATAAACATGATCAGAATTGGAATAAAATCAAAACCTGATGAAAGTGAATTTTTACATTTTTTTCTCTTTTTGTTGTTGAGAATTTACAAAAATATTAAACACTACATTATTTACTAGATTGTTCATTTACAAAAATTATTTTATATTTACATTTTTATCATTTATATTTACAAAACTATTTACATTTTTATCACTTATACTTACAAATAAAAATAAGGATTAGACGATAACCCTGGAGATGAGCAGTAGAATGATTTTATAACTTATATTTACAAGTGATAAATTGTATCCTAGATTTACATTTTTATCACTTATTTTTACAAAACTAATATCACACAACATTCATGTGTGCATGTGTATCATAATTCTAGTCTGTCTATGCAGGATTAATGTATATTTGTGTGTGTGTGTGCGCCCGTCTAGTAGACATTTTTAACTATGTTTGGTGGTTGTCAGCATGTTGATTTGGGGATGTTTTGTGTGTCTGTGAAGGAATTTAAATTATACTGATTGTGGTACCAGGTAAACATATCCTAGATTTTTTAAGAGTAGATTTTATAAAATTTAGTGATATAATAAAAGTGTATTTGACGTGTATTTATAGATGGCCAAATATTTATCAGAGATATTTATTGAAGGATATGTTTTTTGAAGTGTAGAATTTACAATTTAAAAATGGGCTTTAAAATTCCAGTTTCATTAAATTTTCTCAAAGGTCTTTTATTAAATTTTTTTTCTTAAATTTCTTTTTAAATTTATCATTGCTTGCAGAGGCTTGAAGAATTTGCTGTTACCATTTCTGGCAGGACTACTGGAACGAGATTCCAAAAAGACCTGGAATTTTGATCAGTACTTTAGTCAAGTGCAAGAAATAGTCTCCAAGAAAGTCATCCATCTCTTCAGTCCAGAACACTTCACAAATTATAGAATCTACATTAAGAAGGAACAAAAGTAAGGAATCAAATATTTTTACACAATTACTCAATATTTACAAAACTTACATATTGCTTTATGTATGCAAGTGTATAAGAAATGTAGTTTGTCTATGTAAGATTCAGATGATAATGTATATTTGTAAGTTGGTGTGTGGTTAGCAAACATGCAAATAAAAACATAATGTTCTACTAGGCACACCCACACTTACATTGTCATCTAAATCCCAAATAGATAAACTGGAATTATTAAACACTTACATAAAGCAATATTTATGGTTTTTTACTGGCTTTATTGCTTTGCTTGGGGGGAATTGATTTGTAACAAAAAATGTTTTTCTGGCATGTTTATTCAAAAACTGACCAAAATGTCTATACTGTATAGTATTAGCCACTTAATGCTACATTCATTAGTAAGGCTGCCATCATCACTACCAAATGCCACAGGATCCAACAGGATCGACAGATTTCCCAAATCCATTGGAAGGTCTTAAGCAAGTTAGCAAAAACCTTTGCATTCAGAATAAAAAAAGAAGCTTGATTGGAATTTTATTTTTAAAAATTAAAAAAACAGCCGGAATAATCTCTGAATAATGAAATTTGAAAGGTTTTGATTCTGAATTTCCTTTTCTAGTTTCACTAATCTTCAAGAGTTGATTGCAAACCAAACCGATGTAAATGCTGCCAATCAACTGCTTCTTTTTGAGGGACGTCTGCTCTATGATGTTGTGAACACCCAGCAAACCGTTGATACCTACCCACCGAACATTACCCAAAAGCATCCAATATTCTTGATCATTTCACCAACCAACAAGACTTTAGCATTTGAAGAAACAATACGTGAGTATCCTCATTTCACTCAGGCATTCTTCATTGTTAGATTTGAATACAAGGCAGGGTCAGTCATTTTGGTTTTGGGCAGGGTCAGTCATTTTGGTTTTGGGCAGGGTATGATGGTTTGTTTGTCTTGCTTTTCCCATAATTACAAACCAAATTAGTTTTCATGTTTGATGTTTCATTACATATAAAATTTACCCTGTAACTTTATCTGATATTCCATATTACTACATTATTATATTATTGTTATATTATTAAATATTATGTCATAACATTATTATTATTATTATATAATATTATATATTATATTATATATTATAATATAATATAATGACAAATTTCCAAAACCCATTGGAAGATCTTCAGCAAGATGTTCCTAATTGTTATCAGCGGAGAAGGTAAAATCGACGAGCCGAGTTCAAGATCCAGCCTAATCTATTATATTCACTTTTGCCTTTGGGGAACGCATGCACCCGTTTCTTCTCCACCTCTCCTAGGTATGAGTACACTGGCCTCTCGTAGCTGTGTGGGTGGCACTCAGTCTAAAAGGAGATCTCGGAATTCAGAAGCGTACAGGAATTCGGGCGTTGGTAAGTAATTCCTAATCTTTTCCAAGAACAGATCAGTTATCGGTGCGGAAGTTGGAATCGAGAAGCCGAGTTCAAATCCTGACCGAGTCTCGAGCAATCATCATCATCATCATCATCATCATCATCATCATCAGCAGCAGCAGCAGCAGCAGCAGCAGCAGCAGCAGTAGACCCATGAACAAGTCTGAGTCGGTAAATTAAAAGTAACGGAGCCCATCGCTCTCCCTGTCGCTTCCGCACTAATACCCTTGGTAAAGGCATAAATAGATCTCTTAACACCCCCCACCGTCCCATCTATAGATAAAATAGCAGGGTAGACGGGCCTCTCTACACTTGAATGGCAATCAGTGTAGAAGGACTACTGTGAATTCCGAAAGGTAGAAAAGACACCGGGAAAGTACTTCACTGTATTTTCCAACTATCCATTGCAATTCACGGATAAAAAAGAAAAGGAATGCGTGGAGAGCCATGGTCGGCTACGTCCTAAATGAAGAAAGATTACTCTGATTTCTAAACCGTTGAGAAAGCAATGAGAAACAGCGTAATTGTTTTGTTGAGGAAGTTTTAGTAATAAAAAAAATAGCAATGTGTTTAGAGTCGTGATCATTTACGTCTTGAAGGGACATTGAATTTTAAAAAAAGAGTTTTTAAATAATATTTGTTGATGGTATACGAACGTGGAGGCATTTGTGTTTCAGAAAATGGAGTACTGTTTGCTATTTTAGGGAACGGAGCTGCACAATCCACACTTTCCAGTTTTGACCTACTTCAAAATCGTCTCAAGCCCTTGTTAGAGAGGAATTATTTTCCCCCCCTTCAACCTCTCTCTCACAGATTGGGTGTGGCAAGCCTCTCACTGAATTATCATTACTTCCATGGAAAGTGCTCGGGCGAACTACATTCCATGGTTCCGGCATGTTTAACCTTCACAGCTATGACCCGCCATGCCAATTATATTGTAGCAAACCACTGACATTCCCTTCATATTCCATCGGCAAGAAGTAAGTTCCTCTCAAACAACATAGTCCCATGAACCACTGTTCTGTGGAACTGATTCCCGAGTCTATGTCTCCCCGATCCCTACATTTTAAGCTGTTCAAATCTAGGTTTATACGTTATCTTACTTCATATAACTACGCCTTGACGTTAACTTTTATCTCGAATGTTCTTTGAGGTTTGTACAGGGTAAACCTTCCGGTAAAAAAAAAAATCAATCCTAATCAATTACGTATGTTTCACAACAAAAACAACATATTTTATTGCCTTAGCAAACTGAATAGAAAAAGGACAGAAAGGAGCATGAAGGTGTGTTTGTAGGCATGAACATTTTTGAACGTATGTGTGGGCAGAGTTCCTATGAAAGCTTGTAAGAAAGTTGTATTAAAGAAACGTTCTTTGTGTTTGTGTTTTCTAAAATCTTTAGACATATCTGTATGTTGTAAAGTAAGCTTAGGGCACACTATGCTATATACTATACTGTATTGAGTTCGATAATAATGCCTTAGCAACGTCATCAAGCGGTCATTAGTAGAAATTAGTGGAGCAATCTTAGAATGAGAGATAGATAGATAGATAGATAGATAGATAGATAGTGAGAGAGAGAGAGAGAGAAAGATAGAGATAGCGAGAAAGAGAAAGAGAGATAGCGAGAAAGATAGAGAAAAAGAGATAGAGAGGGAGAAAAAGAGAGAGGGAAAGAGAGAGATGGGGAGAAAGTGACAGATGGAGAGAACTAGAGATAGAGAGAAAGAGCAAAAGTGAAAGAGAGAAAGTGCAAAGAGAGAGAGAAAGAAGTATAGAGAGAAAGATATATATATATATATATTTATATATATATATAGAGAGAGAGGGCGAGAGAGAGAAAGAAAGAAAGAGAGAGACAGAGAGAAAAAGGGAGAGGTTAAAATTACCTAAAATGTTGGACAAAGAGAGATTATTTCATATCTTTCTTAATCAAATTTACCTCAAGCTAGGTATCCCACTATGATGCAAGAGGCTACTGAGTGCGATAGAGAAGGAACAAGACGTTAGAAGGAACCAGAAATCAATTCGTAAACAATAATCAAGAGATAAACTACTACTTTTGTTAAAAATAAAATAACGGGGAGGAGTGTGAACCGGACGACAGGTGAACCTACTTGCTCCTATTGAGTAAAAATAATAAAAATAGTAAAACAGGAGGCCTGCTGGAGTAATGGATATTGGAATCGGAGAGACGAGTTCGAATTCCGGTCAAATCCATTGCATTCACTTACGTGCCAATGCCCTTGCGAAAAGTACGAATCCTCTTCTTCTCACCCTAGCCATGGTTAAATAGTAGGACAGACTGGGTTCTATAGCCTTGGATGGCAACTGGTCTAACGCAGAAAGAAATGGCAACCTACTGCGGGAAAAAAAACTGCATTGTCAGTCATGTATCGAAAAGCGTGTATCACGAATGGCACATAACTGACTGATGAACGCGCCCTTATGAACGTTATAATTAATAGATAGCGGATCGGACTGAGGAATCAGAGAGACGTGTTCGAATTCCAGTCGAATCCATTGCATTCATTTACGTGCTAATAACCTTGAGGAAGGTATGAATCCTCTTCTTCTCCACCCACCAATAACTACAGGTAAATAGTAGGACAGACCGGCTTCTGTATCCTTGGATGGCAACTGGTCTAACGTAGAAAGAAATGGCAACCTACTGTATCGAAAGATCGCCTAAGCGTGTATCATTCATGGCACAAAACTGACTGATGAACGCGCCCCTGATGAAAGTTATAATTAATAGATAGTCGCTCGGATTGAGGAATCGGGGAGACGAGTTCGAATTTCATTTGAATCCATTACATTCACTTTCCCTTGGGAAAGGTATAAATCCTCTTCACCCGCCAAGCTATGGGTAAATAGCAGTAGAGACCGGGTTCTATAGCCTTGGATGGCAACTGGTCTAACGCAGAAAGAAATGGCAACCTTCTGCGGGAAAAAAAAACTGCATTGTCAGTCATGTATCGAAAAGCGTGTATCACGAATGGCACACAACTGACTGATGAACGCGCCCCTCATGAACGTTATAATTAATAGATAGCGGATCGGACTGAGGAATCAGAGAGACGTGTTCGAATTCCAGTCGAATCCATTGCATTCATTTACGTGCTAATAACCTTGAGGAAGGTATGAATCCTCTTCTTCTCCCTCCAGCTATGGGTAAATAGTAGAACAGTCTGTGTAATTATGTGTGCAAACATTTCTAGGAGAAGGAAAACTCTGGATTCAAAACTGTATGTCTCCCTAGCGAAGCACATACTATGCAGCTAAGGAAAGTCTCGTTCGAATTGACTCGATGACCCCAATTATGATCGAGATAAAATTTCAGGGTTGAAGTGGAGACATTAAGGTACGGATTTGAAGTAGACTTTTAGAAATGGACCGGAAACCCAATCCCAGACAGGAAACAAGGAATACACCTCTACACCTGTTCAAAAGACCGAGGAGATGTGTAAAATGGAGGGCAGATTATTTTATATCGCACTGAACGTAAATTGAAACAACAACGGCATCTACCTCATAACTTGTTGACTAATGCTCTATCGCAGAGAATGTTTAAATAAGTCTTTTCTATTTAAATAATTCTATTAAAACTATATTTTATAAGCCTATCTGGTAACTGCGCAATGCTTCTGCTTTTAAACTTGAGAAAAAATGTAGGAATCTATGAAACTTTTGTCGAATGAAAAGTAAATAAAGGAACCTCAGCGTAGATGAAGCTGTTATCTTTTAAAATCAAGAAATAATAATAATAATAATGATAGTATTAATAATAATAATAATCTCATACACACAGACACCTGCACTAAGAAAATTCAGTTTGTTATCACGATAGACTTGAAACAGAAGAGCATAGAGGTATTGACCTCTTTTTAGAAGACATGTTGTTTTCATCTCTGTCTAAAAACCAAAAAATATATATCGCTTTTTCATAAAAAAAATTGAAAAATTTTTCGTTCGTTTGTTTGAAAAGCTTTTTGGCAATTTTTAATCGATCTTAAAAGAGTCAATTCATCCACGCGTATTATTTGCTTGGAAGAACACGCAAAGTACGAAGAAGATATCTTTTCTTGATATCAGTAATCAATGTTTACTTTCGGAACAATGGACGACGCTGGAGGCAGCCATTTTCAAGATGGCCGACAACAAGCAAAATTTGATGTCCTCTAGGAACAATACCTGGCAGCTTTCGTTGTTACACACCTTGTAGAAAAATCTGTTAGATGTTTCTTTTTCTTTCATTTTTTTATTTTATTTTCCATTTTTTTTGTCAGAATTACCCATATTTTAGTAATCTTTGAATAATGGGACAAAATTAGTACATGTTCTTGATTTCTTTAGACATGGAAATTGATATTTGCCTGAAGTTAAGATGTGGGCTTAAAATCGGTATTTTGAAGAATTCGGACTAGAAAGCCAAAGAAAGTAGGAAAAAAATGTAGAAAAGAAATTAGAGAGAAAGAGAGAGAGAGACATGGGGAAAGAGAGAAAGAGATGGATAATGAAGAAAGGGAGGAATAGAATAAGGCAAAAAGAAAGAGAGCAACAAGAAAAGAATGGATGAAAAAAGAAGGAAAAGAATAGAGGAAGTAAGAAAAAAATAAAGAGTAATTGATGGAAAAGCTTTGAAGGAAAAAGAGAGAGAGAGAGAGAGAGAATGAAAAAGAGAGATAGGATTTGTAGGAGAAGGAAAGGATAATAATAAAGAGAAAAAGTGAGAGAGTGAAAAAGAGAGAGAGGGTTTGCACGTGAAGGAAAGAATAATAACAATAGAGAGAGAAAAGTGAGAGTAAAAAAGAGAGAGAGGATTTGCCTGAGAAGGAAAGAATAATAACAATAGAGAGAGAAAAGTGAGAGTAAAAAAGAGAGAGAGGATTTGCATGAGAATGAAAGAATAATAACAATAGAGAGAGAAAAGTGAGAGTAAAAAAGAGAGAGAGGATTTGCCTGAGAAGGAAAGAATAATAACAATAGAGAGAGAAAAGTGAGAGTAAAAGAGAGAGAGAGAGAGGATTTGCCTGAGAAGGAAAGAATAATAACAATAGAGAGAGAAAAGTGAGAGTAAAAAAGAGAGAGAGAGGATTTGCCTGAGAAGGAAAGAATAATAACAATAGAGAGAGAAAAGTGAGAGTAAAAAAGAGAGAGAGGATTTGCCTGAGAAGGAAAGAATAATAACAATAGAGAGAGAAAAGTGAGAGTAAAAGAGAGAGAGAGAGGATTTGCCTGAGAAGGAAAGAATAATAACAATAGAGAGAGAAAAGTGAGAGTAAAAAAGAGAGAGAGGATTTGCCTGAGAAGGAAAGAATAATAACAATAGAGAGAGAAAAGTGAGAGTAAAAAAGAGAGAGAGGATTTGCCTGAGAAGGAAAGAATAATAACAATAGAGAGAGAAAAGTGAGAGTAAAAAAGAGAGAGAGGATTTGCCTGAGAAGGAAAGAATAATAACAATATAGAGAGAGCACAGTGAGAGAAAAGTGAGAGAGTAAAAAAGAGAGAGAGGATCTGAATGAGAAGGAAAGAATAATAATAGAGAGAGAATGGTGAGAGAGTGAAAAGTAGGGAGATAGGAAAATACCTATCAAGAAGAAAGACAAAGAGAGGAAAATAGATAGAAAAATACAGACGAGGGATCGAGAGAGAAATATAAAGAAAGTGAGAGAGTGAAAGAAATAAAAGTGTGTGTCGAAAAGAATGAAGAAGGTAAAGAAGAAAGAGAATAGATAGGAAAACACAAAAAGAGAAGAGAGAGAAAGAGAGAGATAGATAAAAAGCAAAGGGTATGATGAGAATGAAGATAAGAAAATAAAGAGGGAAAGAGAGAGAGAAAGAGAGAGATATAAAGAGAAAGAGGAAGAGAGAAAAGAAAAGGTATGACAACACGTATGAAGAAGAGACAGAAAGAGGACTAAAGAGAAAAACACAGAAAAGTGAAGAGAGAGTGAGATCAAGAGAGATAAAGAAAAGCATGTGAAAATGAGAATGAAAAAGAGAAATAAAGAGGAATAGATAGAAAAAAGAAGTGAGGAGAGACAGAGAGATAGATAGAGAGAAAGGAAATGATGTGACGTTAAGAATGAAGAATAGAAAGAAAGAGGTATACATAGAAAAAAGAAGAGAGGCGAGACAGAAAGATAAAGAGAGAGAGAGAGAGAAAGCAAAAACATAACGTTAAGAATGACAAAAAGAAAGAGGAATAGATAGAAAAAACAAGAGCGTAACGAGAAAGAGACAGAGAGAGGGAGAGAAAAAAGAAAGGATACGATGTTAAAAATGATAAAGAGAAAAAAAGAAGAATATATAGTAAAAGAAGAGCGTAGAGAGAGAGAGAGAGAGAGAGAGAGAGAGAGAAAGGAAAGAGTACGATGTTAAGAATGATAAAAAGAAAGAAAGAGGAATAGATAGAAAAAAAGGAAAGAGAGAGAGAGAGGGGGTGAGAAATGAAAGGATATGGCGTTAAGAATTAGAGGGAGAATAAAAGAGGAATAGATAGAAAATAAGGAGAGAGGAGAGACAGAGAAACAGTAAAAGAAAGAAAGGAAATGATATGATGTTAAAAAGGAAGAAGAGAAAGAAAGAGGAATAGAGAGAAAAAAAGAAGAGAAGAGAGACAGAGAGAAAGAAAAGGATTGCCGTTAAGATGGAGGAAGAGTAAAAAGAGGAATAGAGAGAAAAAAAGAAGAGAGGAGAGACAGAGAGAAAGAAAAGGATTGCCGTTAAGATGGAGGAAGAGTAAAAAGAGGAACAGATATAAAAAGAAGAGAGGAGAGACAGAGAGAAAGAAAAGGATTGCCGTTAAGATGGAGGAAGAGTAAAAAGAGGAACAGATATAAAAAGAAGAGAGGAGAGACAGAGAAAGAGAAAGAGAGAGATAGAAAGGAAAATTGTATTGCGTTAAGTATGAAGAACAGAAATAAAATGGAATAGATATAGAAAGAAAAGAGAAGAGACAGAGAGATAGAGAGAAAGAAAAGATTTGACGTTAAGAACGAAAAATGGAAAGAGAGAAGAATAGATAGAAACACTTGTAAGAGTGAGGAGAGAGAGAGAGAGTGAAGTGAGATAGAAGAAATGACTTCTTAGGCCATAATACTGTGAAAGAAAGAGATAGCTTAATATTGGCAAATACCTAAGAGAGAAAGAGAGAAAGGGGGAGATAAATCGATAGAGAGAGGGCGGAGAAAGAAAGGAAGAAGTTAGAAAATAAGACCGAGAAAGAACAAGAGGGATCGATATTTACCAAGACTTACATAAATGGAGATGAAGAGAGAGAAAAAGAGAGAAGGTACACGTGAGAATATATTAATGAAAAAAAAAAAAAAAAAAAAAAGAAAGAGACGGCGAGAAGAAGGAGAAGGAAAAAAACAAGGGGAATAAGCGAGAGGTATAAAGGGGTGGGAATGATGGAAAGAATAGGACTGAGAAAGTATCCCGAGTTGCAATAAATACAAAAGTGTAGAAGAAAAGAGATAAAGAGTTTTGTGGCGAGAAAAAGAGAATGTCGAAAGGGAAGGAAAAAAAAGAAAGAATGAAAATTAATGAATGAGTTTAAGTGAGAAGTAAAAAAAATATTTAAAAGTGAAAAGGAAACAGGGGGTAAAAAAAAGAGATGAGAAAAAACTTGAAGGAGTAAAGAGTCAGAAAAAAATTGTGAAGATGAAAAGGAAAAAAATATAAGAAAAACAAGGAAAGATAGAGCAAAGAAGTGAGAGTGAAGAAAGAAAGTGTGTGTCTGTGTGTGAGAGAGAGAGAAAGAGAGAGAGAGTGTGTGTGTGTGTGAGAGAGAGAGAGAGAAAGAGAGAGAAGCGGGGAGTGAAACCGGGAAAGAAAAAAGAGTTTTAATATATAAAAATGCGTAGAAGAGTGCTATGGAAATAAAGAGAGTTCGAGAAACAGAAAGCGGTAGAAGATAAGAATAAAGAAACGAGAAAAAATATCGATGAATGAAAAAGAAAATAAGGAATTTAAGAGAGAGAAAGAGAGAGAAGGAGCTAAAGGGATATAGTCAAAAAAGAGAAGGAAATAAAAAGAGATGAGAAAAAACTTGTAGAAGAGAAAAGTAAGAAATGAAAAAGTGTGGAGAGGATAATGAAGAAAAAAAAGAGACAGCGAAGGATTGAGAGAGAAGAAAGAAAAGGAGAGAGAGTGAGAGAGAGAGAGAGAGAGGGAGAGAGAGAGAGATGCGACCGAGAAAGACAAAAGAGATTCAAGATATAAACATGTGTAAAAGACTGATACGGAAATAAAGAGAGAGAGAGAGAGTGAGAGAGAGAGAGAGACAGACAGACAGACAGAAATAAAAAGAAAGAGAGACAGAAATAAAAAAGAAAGAAAGAAAGAAAGGAAGAGAGAGAGAGAGGGAGAGAGAGAGATGAGAGAGAGAGTGAGAGAGAGAGAGACAGACAGACAGAAATAAAAAGAAAGAGAGACAGAAATAAAAAAGAAAGAAAGAAATAAAGGAAGAGAGAGAGAGAGAGAGAGGGAGAGAGAGAGAGATGCGACCGAGAAAGACAAAAGAGATTCAAGATATAAACATGTGTAAAAGACTGATACGGAAATAAAGAGAGAGAGAGAGAGAGAGTGAGAGAGAGAGACAGACAGACAGACAGACAGAAATAAAAAGAAAGAGAGACAGAAATAAAAAAGAAAGAAAGAAAGGAAGAGAGAGAGAGAGAGAGGGGGAGAGAGAGAGATGAGAGAGAGAGTGAGAGAGAGAGAGAGACAGACAGACAGAAATAAAAAGAAAGAGAGACAGAAATAAAAAAGAAAGAAAGAAATAAAGGAAGAGAGAGAGAGAGAGAGGGAGAGAGAGAGAGATGAGACTGAGAAAGACAAAAGAGATTCAAGATATAAACATGTGTAAAAGACTGATACGGAAATAAAAAGAGACAGAGAGAGTGAGAGAGAGAGAGAGACAGACAGACAGACAGAAAAAGAAAGAGAGACAGAAATAAAAAGAAAGAAAGAAATAAAGGAAGAGAGACAGAAATAAAGAGAGAGAGAGAAAGAGAGAGAGAGAGAGATGAGACCGAGAAAGACAAAAGAGATTCAAGATATAAACATGTGTAAAAGACTGATACGGAAATAAAAAGAGAGAGAGAGAGAGAGAGAGAGAGAGAACGAGAAAGAGGTAGAAGATAAGAATGAAGAAGAAATAAAATATCAAAGAACGAAAACTATCGAAGAAATAAAAGAATGATTTTAAGAAAGAACGAAAAGACACAGCCAAAAAAGAACATGAATTAGAAAAGCTGCTGAGATGAAAAGGAAAACATGAAAAGGGGGGGAGTAATGAAAACGTGTTAATAATAATGTACAACATCTAAAGTACGCTTAATAAATCCTTACAAGGGTGTTGGACACTTCGACGTTGTGTAATGGTTACCAAGCCTACCTGGGTAGATCTATTGCGTTCTGCACTGTGCTGCTTCTAAGTTACGCTTAGTAAATCACTACTTGCCTATTGTAATGCTTATCAATTAGGACTGAGTAGTGAGTTCGATCCTCAATAGGTGACCCATAAGTTCGACATTTTTAATAGCTTTTCAACCGATTGTGGATTATTTGAAGCCAAAATATATTTGGAATGGTTTGACTTACCGTATCTGGTTTTCCCTATCGGTCCCCCGTCTAAGTACTGACTGAGATCAACGCTGCTCAACTTCGGGTATCGAACAGGATTTTTTTTTTAGTTTACAGAGGCAAATAGCATCTGAAGGTTGAGGATAACTGGTTGTTTTAATGGAGTAGAAAGTAAGAAATATTAGTATGTCTGTTCTTGGATTTAAAGAGACCAAGATTGTAGTTATTTGGGAAACTCTTGGAAGTTTGTCGCACAGTTCTGGGGTGGGGCTGTTTGAGTGGAACTTACTCCTTATCAAAAGAACACGAAAGTGATAGGGTTGTCGTGCCCTGTATATATGGTCTTTGCTGTGAAGGTCTTATCCAATGAAACTCGGGAATGTAACTAGTCCGAACATCCTCCATAGTGATTAGCGATAGAGTAGTGGAAGCTTTAGCAACATTTCGTCTGTGGGATAAATGTTGCTCGGTGGGGATTTGGGGCACAGGGAAAAGAGAAGGAAAAAAAGAAAGCAATAACAAGGAAAAGGCAAACGAAAAAAGAAGAAAAAGACAAAAAACAATAATAAGAAAAAATGAAAAGAAATAAAAAGCAAAGAAAAGAAAG
Organism: Acanthosepion esculentum; assembly: GCA_964036315.1. Taxonomy (NCBI): domain Eukaryota; kingdom Metazoa; phylum Mollusca; class Cephalopoda; order Sepiida; family Sepiidae; genus Acanthosepion; species Acanthosepion esculentum. The sequence goes on from OZ038510.1 coordinate 69,176,506, forward strand.
AAGAAAAGAAACAAAGGAAAATGTCAAAAAGACAAATTAGAAATAGTGACAAAAAGGAAAGTGAGAGCAAACAACGAAAGAAATAATGGAAAATAAAGAAACCCAAAGAGAAAGGAAGAAAGAAAGAATGAAAGAATCAACGAATGAACGAAAGAAAGAAAAAAGAAAGAATCCAAGTTAGAAAGAAAGAAAGACTGAAATAAAAGAATAAAGAAAGAAAGAAAGAACGGAAGAAAAAAGAAAGAACGAAGAAAGAAAGAAAGAAAGAATCAAAGAAAGAAAGAAAGAGTGAAAGAAAGAATGAAATGAATGAATAAATAAAACAGAAAGAACGAAAGAAAAATGAAGAAAGAACGAAAGAAAGAAAAATGAAGAAAGAACGAAAGAAAGAAAGAATGAACGAAAGAAAGAAAAAAGAAAGAATCAAAGAAAGAAAGTAAGAGCGAAAGAACGAATGAATGAATAAATAAATGAATAAAGAACGAAAGATAAAGAAAGAAAGAACGAAAGAAAGAAAGAATGAACGAAAGAAATCAGAAAGAATCAAAGAAAGAAAGAAAGAGTGAAAGAAAGAATGAAATGAATGAATAAATAAAAAAGAAAGAACGAAAGAAAAATGAAGAAAGAACGAAAGAAAGAAAGAATGAACGAAAGAAAGAAAAAAGAAAGAATCAAAGAAAGAAAGTAAGAGCGAAAGAACGAATGAATGAAAGAAAGAAAGAACGAAAGAAAAAATTGAACGAAAGAAAGAAAAAAGAAAGAATCAAAGAAAGAATAATGAAATGAATGAATAAATAAATAGAGAAATAAATAAAGAACGAAAGAAAAATAAAGAAAGAACGAAAGAAAGAAATAACGAAAAAAGAAAGAAAAGAACAATTAGAAAGAAAGAATGAACGAATGAAAGAAAGAAATGGGAAAGAAGGAAAGAAAAAACAGCAAAAAATGCAAAATTAGAAATAAAGAAAATAAAATCGAATCGCATTCAAAGAGTTTCGGTTTTGTAACCCAGAACTCGAAGCAATGAAAAACCGAAACTTGCCTGGGAATTAATTCGAATTTTCATTTTTGATTACCGTAAATCTATTTCCATGAACTTCGATCTACATAACAACAATAGATCCAATCTAAAAGTATGTTCAAAATTCTGTATGAGCAATGGACGCTGATGTCAAAAGTTCTTACATCTGAAGAAGTCTATTTGATTAACGAAGCGCGTTTTTTAAATTTTTATTTTTTCAGTAAGGCTTATCAGAAATAAAATAAGGTCTTTCGTGACTTCACGTGGATACTGCTTCAAAAAGTCGGTGCTTGTCGTACAGCAATGGTACGTACACTGTAAGATTATATATATATATATATATATATATATATATAAGTAACTTTATCCAATATATATATATATATATATATATATATATATATATATGTGTGTGTGTAAGTGTATTTATCCAATATATATATATATATATATATATATATATATATATATATATATTGTGTATATTTCGGCACCAATTTTTCATTAATGTATGTTTCATTAAATAATATAGACAAGTTTTGTCTATTTATTTTAAGTAAGCTCCTTTCGTATTGTCTGATAAACTTAATCACATTATCGTTGAAAGACGAAAGGAAAACACCATATTGACACATGTTTGAATCCAATCTAAGCTTTCGGCTTACATAAGCCATTATCAAAGATGACAATTTTAATAAATCAAACAACACATATACGAAACCACAATAATGGCCCGCCGTTGCTGTTTGAGCAACGACAAGTAACGACAAACTCTTATTTACGAGCCAAGGAAGCGAAAAACGCGTCGTAGCTCGTGACGTCACACACGACCACGCGAGAGTGAAAACGAGAAGCATTAAGTATGGGAAGCCATTGGTATAAACCAATGTCTTCTGCTATAGATTATAGGCATTTAAGAATATTTGTGGAGATTTCATAGCTTATTTTGTTCAGGTTAGGTTTCAACTGTTTTATGTATATAGCTTCAAGGATTTTTAATTTTTGTTTATTATTTTCATGTTTAAGTATAATTGTGGATTTTCTGGAATTGAGTACGCGGGCAGGCATGTTCTTTTAAATATCTAAAAATGTTAGAGTTATCAGTTAAATGTAGAGTTAAGCGTCTTGAAAGCGAGTTTGTGGTGTGGCCAACATAAATATTATTTAATCCATTGGAGATACTGCCACTTGTAGACATTTTTTGGCTGAAACATGTGGCACCATACACAGTTGACATTCTCCTATGAATTTCAACTGGTTTGCACCATTCAGCAACCAAAAACTTGATAACTGACCGCTGTTCAATCCTGGAGCATGCTTCTTGGTCGGCCATCTTTGTTAATCGCCAAAACGCTCAAAGTTTTTTTTTAATCTGCAAAAGAAATTAAATCCATCTGAAAAAGAAGTAAAACAAAAAAAAAGAGTAAGCTTCTATCTGTATTAAAAGTCCTTATACCGAAAGTTTCACCTTATTTATTGAATAACCCTCGTATATACATTGTTGATGAATAAATATGATGTAATACAATGCAATTAGAATATAATACTTCTTCAACTAATCCCAAAGTAATTCATCTTTAATATAGCAACCAAATACATTCTAATCATAAATAATACCAGCAATACATTTTTGGAAAAAAAAATTACTTAATATTATTATTAAGGACTTTCTTACAAGTGTTTATCGAGATAAACGAAACGAGAGACAAACGTACCAAAATATTGGAACCGGTTTCATCACTTTGTCCAAGTAACTACATTCTTGACTCTTCGCTTTATTCAAGAGATTTAGGATTTTAGATGCTGATCATGTCTTTGCTGTGTCTTCTGTCACTACCAGTTTATTTGCTAAACTACGTTTTTGGAATCTATTGACATCTGTACTGATGTCCTATACCGTAGTCATCGCTGTACCCCTAGCATTTTGGTGTAATGATTAACAAGCTTGTCTCACTAGATCGATTACGTTTGAATAGTGAGTTCTATCATCACTGTGTGCCCCATACTTTCGGCCTTGTACCGCATATAAGCTAGGCTTAGAAAATAGCCATCTCCGTACCCTTGCTTTTCCTGAAGATACTTTTAAGGAATTGATGTTAATTGCTACTGAGGGTGTTGACTTTAGTTCCAACAATATGATGTACGCTCAGATTGATGGCGCTGCAATGGGCAGCCCATTGGGTGCAGTCCTGGCAAATATTTTCGTGGGCTTTTAGGTGGTTCGGCTTTTTGATAATGTTCAAAAACCGTTCATTTATTATCAGTATGTCGATGGTACCTTTGCTTTGTTTTGTGATGAAAAGGAGACAATCGCTTTCCTTCATCAATTCGAGCATTTGCATCTTTCCTTAAGATTTACTATGGAGAAGGAGAATGATTGTTTCTTTACCTTTCCTGGATGTAGTTGTTCAGAGATTCGAGAAGGACTTTCTTACAAGCGTTTATCGTTAGCCAACTGGTTTGTCTACTGATTGGAAATCGTTTGTACCAAGAACTAGAATGATAAATTCGATTAACACACCGGTACACCGCGCGTTGACGATTTACTCCTCCTGTAAAGTTGGAGGAGGAGTTATGCAAGAGAAACTTAGCCCCTTAGATCATGATTACCCTGAAGATGTTCTTACGCACTTTTTTTGTTAGAAAATTTTGAAAATTCAATTCTCCTTCTATGTATGTTCTGACATGTATCATTTTTACTTGATATTACTTAGGACAGGAAAAAAACAACTCAACCAAAGGTTAACCAGATCGTTTACTACGTATTTGAGGGTTACTGGACCACTAAACTGCTGGTTGTTTTCTCGGTCGGAAGTGTTTTTCCTTTTTTTCAGAAGGATGAGGTTCAACCTTTCTCTAATAGTCCTGTTGTCCGTTATTTTAAATGTCAGTGTGATGCTGCTCATGATATGGGGCGAATTCACTTACGCTTGTTGACGAGAATCAACTAACATCTTCCAACCTGTATTAGACGGGGTGAGTTACGCGGTTCAACAGGACTAACACAATCGGCCTCGGATTCTGCCACTGGCCAGCACTTGATTGAAAATGCGATTTGTTCTGGCTAATACTGAGAGAACTAGTTTCAGATTGTGCATAGAAAACGATCTTGGCATTTACTAAAAATCGTTGATACTGTTTCTATCAAGTTGAGAAAGCCAATTCTTTATCGACAAAAGGAGAGCATTGCTCGTCCAGTTATTCTTTTGGAAGAACATTAATTTTTATTTCTTTTATCTCCACTGATCTATTTCCGGTGCCTTGTTTTGGTTGTATTAATCAATTTTATTCGTTTTTATTATAACAAATTGAATTGGTTTACCAATTTTGATTCTTACAGTTTTATATTCTAATCGTGCTGCAGTTTTTCGTTGTTCCTGTTATTAAAAAAGCTTAATAATAATTTTGCCAACGATTTTCTCTGATGAAGGCTTGTCCGAAAGATTCCTTGGTTATCCTCTTCTCTTTAATATTAAGATGTTGGCATCTATCCTATTTACGGCAATAATAAAATTTTGCATAATCAAATATATATATATATATATAATGAACTCTCCCGACGTATGAGGGTCAAGCAATTCATTACCTAGGAATCGACAGCCATCCTGCACATGATTTGATTATAGTAATGAAGGTTTTGTGCAGTACAGAATGTCTGAGAAATTTTCATAGAACAGGAATCGAACCTGTATCCTATACGGAACCGTCATATCGCCTGACGTGCTTCTACCGATTGAGCCACAGAGGAGAGTTTCGGTTAGCGCGGTCGATTTTACGGTTTATAAACCACAATTCTCCATGATTTTCTCTCATACATTCATATCTGCTTGATGCGTATCCAAATGTAAACAAATGACGTCACACATTATTTTAAGATATTTGTTATATATGTTTATACGTTCTTTTTATAGATACAAATATTTAAGTAAATGCTCTGTTTATAATAAACAGTATTAACAACATTTACCGGCCTGAATTATAAACAGAGCATTTACTTAAATATTTGTATCTGTAAAAAAAACAAACGTAAAAACATAAAAAATGTCTTAATATATATGCATATATATGAACATAATAAAATAGGCAGCATAAATTTACATTATAAAGAGTCAATCATACCTTGAATCAATCAGCAATATGAATGCGATTATTGGCGATATCACTTCGCTAGTAGACATAAACATAAGCATTATACTACTGATAATCCTCCGAATGATGAGATCCTCATAAATAAAATGGATATGGTGTATTTTTTTTATTTCTGCTAGTACTTTCGCATGCTTCGCGCAATCCATCATCAGGCTTTATTTTCCATCAGAATAAAAAAAAAATACACCATATCCATTTTATTTATTTATGAGGATCTCATCATTCGGAGGATTATCAGTAGTATAATGCTTATGTTTATGTCTACTAGCGAAGTGATTTCGCCAATAATCGCATTCATATTGCTGATTGATTCAAGATATGATTGACTCTTTGTAGTGTGTGTATATATATATATATATATATATATATATATATATATATATATATATATATATATATATATGTGTGTGTGTGTGTATATAGGAAGTTGCCATATGATGCGGCGTGTTTGGGACCGATCGGTTACAGAAAACTTCATAGCCCACTAAAGATCTATTTAGCCTTTTAAGTCTCGTTGATTTCGTATCAAAAATTTAGACAAGTCAATTTGAAACATGGTAATTCCTGTGTAGCGATGGGACCATATTTTTTAAACTCGTAAATTTATAATATATATATATATATATTATCATGTTTAAAAAACCGAAGCTAAAATCTTCAAATTTATTATATAATTAAATTAAAAGCATTAGTTCTGTTTCATCTTCAAGCGAATTTTTTAAAAATATAATAAAAATTTAAAAATAAGTTATTCCAAAATTCGCTTGAAGTTGAAACAGAACTAAAGTTTGTCATTTAATTATATAATTAAATTTGAAGTTTTTAGCTTAGGATTTTGAAACATGGTAATTCCAGTGTAGCGAAGAAACCATATTTTAAATCAGTTAATTTATAATCTCTCTGTCTCTCTGTCTGTCTGTCTCTCTCTGTCTGTCTGTCTCTCTCTGTCTGTCTGTCTGACTGTCTCTCTCTCTCTCTCTCTATATATATATATATATATAAATATGTATTTTCTATATATATTATATATGCGCGGTACTTATTAGAAAGTACTCAATATCTTGTAACAGTGTTGTCAGATGATCGCAAAAGCGTGAAACCCAAAGTCACAAACTCATATCCATACAACTATATATATATATATGTGTGTGTGTGTGTGTGTGTGTGTGTGTGTGTGTGTGTGTGTGTGTGTGTGTGTGTGTGTGATAATATTAGCCATTTCCTTACAAGGAAACATTTGGTATTCATATACCGTGCAGAGGGTTGAAATTTATAAAATCTTTCTCTTAAAACAACTTTTCACGAAAACAGGTTTTTGAAATCCAGTACTTGTTATCACTCTTTCTACTACGGATGGGCTGGGTGGGGATGGGGTTTTCTTCCTATTATTATTCTTCCTATTATTATTCTATTATTTTCTCTTCGAGTTACACATAAATAATTAAATATAAAAAGTGGTCATTGCGGTCAACACCCAGAGGCAACAGTCTGTTTCGTGTTTAAACGCAATCTTCAGGCCATGTGTCTATATTAATAATGTTTACTCCTGTCTCAGTAGCAAATCCGCCAGATCTGACAAAGTAAACCTCAGCTGCACTTGAAAAGGTCTTCCAGTGGTGCAGGAAATGGCCTATAAACTTTAGCGTTTCCAAAACAAAACTGCTTTCATTTCACCATCACGCGAACCATTTCTGCTTACAACCAGCAGAACTAACGTTAGACCCCAGGAGACAAATCCACGACGCCTCTTGTCCTCAAGTTTTCGACTGACTTGAATTGGAGCGATGACATCAAATCAATTGCTGCATCTACTGCAAGGAAAGTTGGGTCACTGTGTCGTGCCAGAAGATTTTCCTCGTCAGAATCCATCTTGCACCTTAACAAATTCATCATTCCCATATGCATTAATTACTGTTATTATATCTGGTCTGCTGCTCCTACTGTACAACTTTAGATTCTTAAAAATATACAAAGAAATATCAGTAATATAATCCATTCTGTCCAGGCGTCTTGATTTCAGTTACTGAAACGTGGCTTCCCTCTGACTTTTCTACAAATATTTTCATGGCAACGGGTCTGGTGTGCTTTTTCCCCCTCGAGCCCCGACAACATATATTAAAGCGTGCTACTAAATTGGCATCTGAGTCCCAGCTCTTTACTGTTGAAATAGCTAAATGCAGCCGCCACTTCAACTCCAACAGTTTCTTTTCTCTCACTTCCCGTCTGTGTAACTCCCTTCCGGTTATTCGCTTCCCTGATAGCTATAACGTCCAAAAATATAAATACAGCGTCACTCGCGATCCTCTGTCATCTTGAGTCCCGTTCATCTTTTGTCCTTTCCTCGATCATCCCTATAGTCAGTCTCGCTTTTTCTCCTGCGTGATAGTGGCATTACCGCCTTGCTTGGGGCGAAATGATTAAAATAAAAATAATAGCTATTTCTAAATACGTGCCCACCCCCAAACGAATCGAACTTTTCTTTCCTTTTTAATCAGCTGAAATCGCTAGCAAGCGTAATGTTAAGGCCCATTGAACTTCAAAGGGGTTTTCAACGTTAAAAAGGACACACCTTACCTCGCATAATCATCAGTCCTTAGTTTTCCATTATCAAACAATATTGAGGAACCTCTGAAAGCCTACTGACTGAAACGTACTAAATGTGGACATTTGCTTGGATAATTCAATAATGAGAGTAAAAGAGAAAAATGCTAGTAAATGAGAAGGAGAAGAAAGGGCTGACTATTAATTGTAAGAAAGCCGAAAGGCATTTACTTGGAAAAGCAAGAGAATAAGTGTGGAGTGAGGACGGAAATGAACACAAAGACAGTCAATCCTTAAATAACAAAAAAAAAAATGTTTTCTGAGTCATAGGATTTGCGCATCCTTCTGGCTAATAAATTACTTCTTTGAAAATAAATATTTAACATTTTTAAGCAATAAAAAATTCCCTTGAAGAGTATGTAAACATTCATTCACTGGGCTCCCTTGCCAAACTACATGAAACGTACAATCTTCCTCACTAAGCTACATCACACGTACACTCTCCATTATCAGGCTACGTGACACTTACACTCATCCTCGCCTAGCTACGTGACACTTGCACTTTCCTCCTGACCTTCTCCCTTGCCTCTTTTTTTCACACATACACGCGAAGAAATCACATTTCTTTGCATCTTAACAAATAGCCACAAACAAAGAGCTTTAACACAATAACTTTTACACTCATACAGGCTGAGAAAATATATTATATTCAATAACATACGCAACACCAAGAACCGGTGATGTCAACATCAACAAGTACAAAAGTTTAAATATCTGGGATTTTTTAACGGAAGATGAAAAACCTTAAAACAAAACTCTGAAATCGAATTGAAATAGCAAAAGATACCTTCCATATGCTAAGCGAAGTATTAAGAAACACAAAAATGTCTTTAGAAACATTGAAAAGATTGTTCAAGTGCAATATATATATTCCTATATAGCAGTGAATGCTGGACATTTTCATCGGAGATCAAACTTAGTGCAGCAGAAATGTGATTCTACAGAAGGATGCTGAGAATGAACGGTGGTGTAAACAACGAAGTTAATGAAAATGAAAAAGTAAATGTTATTTATACTTAGAATCAAAAAGAAGTAATGTTTGAAAAAGCTTGGAAAATTTGACACGGGCAGGACGTATTGAAAACAAGAGTGATAGAGTGTTATGGTGAAACACGCCTAGTCTATAGATAATAGACTCTCCGATCTATTATAAGTAGGAGTCAGTAGTGAGTCTAATACGGAAAGTAGTCAGCTAACACAACTAGATTACTCTGCGTAATACTTATTATTACCAGTTCCTAATGTTTTTGTACGTTGAACCTTTTTAGGACCGAATTTAGTCCAAATACAGTTTCCACTGAGGAAAATACTCTACAACATAGAGGGAAATAGCAACCTGTTTAACAAACTGGTCTAAATGAATGGCAGAGCAGATAACGGGATGGATAGTAAAAAGACGAGAACTCCTGAGAGTTACAAAAGAAGAGGAAGTTGTGTAGAGCCATGATAACTCATATCCTGACGTGACGCGAAACATAGACGAACACTTTTATAAGAAATTCAGACTGCTTAGTGATCGGAACTATTTGAAGGCAGATACCAATATTTCGTGGAATAGTGTCGGTGCATATTACTAGAATTCTAGATTGCTTTTGGAAGGACGGAGAACGGACTGGTCGAAGAGTAAAGATAAGTATAAAAGCAAATATAACGAACCCAACCAGAATTGGAACACGGCTCTTCCGATTGACAATTCCGAGCCATTATCCATTACACCACCCGCACACATAAATATATAAATATAAGTTCGAGATGAAATATTCCCAGCGGACAGGGAGAATTCAGCGCAGGCAGAAGTGATCGAATAGCGGGAAGCTTGTGAAAGTGCTCAGCTCTCACTGGCCACGTCGGACAGCAGGAGACAAAGATCGTCCTGTTCAGAGCCTGGTCGATCACCGTCGCGATTGGACAGTAAGCGAGTATGGCTTACGACTGCTTGATTAAACTATAGTCATGAGGATAAACTTATTGTAAATAAGAATTGTCTATATCCTAGACTAGTTGCTAACCAAGGCTGAAAAGAACAGTCTGTCTTACTATTTAACCCATAATTGGGACGAGGATAGGTGATAGATCCATACTTTTCCCGAGATTATTTTCGCGAAAATGAATGTTACGAAACTCGCCTAAATTCGAACTCGGATCTCTTATTTCTCATTCAGAGTCACTATCTATCATATATCACCGGAACATTCAATAGTAATTACTTACATGGATTTGTTGCGACATTTACCCGGGATCTGTCGAAGCCGCCCCGTCATACAAACGTGTCGCACCTCGAACGAAAGCTGACCATGCTCGGTAATAGGCAGCAATTAAGATCGATAAGAGCTAAACAATCATGGCTTCAACGGCGCGTCCCGAACATCCGCGGAAACCAAGAACGATTCGATGTCTTCTTCTTTAACCGTCTTAAGCCACGTTTTTAGCTCTCGACCACTCAGCTTCCGCCAAGCTTGCGGGCTGTCTCGAGCATTCGCCCCACAAAATAATTCTCCAGGTTATGGACTAAAAGCAAGGCCAAACCACTGAAGTCGGCTTATGAGCAGAGCTTGTTGGAGAGAGCCGATATTGCACCTAATATGGACGGCGTTGTTCGAGAATGAAATATTCCCAGCGGACAGGGAGAAATCAGCGCAGGCAGAAGTGATCGAATAGCGGGAAGCTTGTGAAAGTCCTCAGCTCTCACTGGCCACGTCGGACAGCAGGAGACAAAGATCGTCCTGTTCAGAGCCTGGTAGATCACCGTCGCGAATGGACAGTACCTAGATCACCAAAGTTAAGCAATGACAAGCCTGATCAGTAGCTATATGGGTGATCGCTTGGGAATGTTAAAGTGCTGTGAGCTTGAATATCCAGCGAGTATGGCTTACGGAAATATCACGTTGAAATGCCGCTTCTTGTACGATCACCAGAGTTAAGCAATGATGAGCCTGATCAGTAGCTATATGGGTGATCGCTTGGGAATGTTAAAGTGCTGTGAACTTGAATATCCAGCGAGTATGGCTTACAGAAATATCACGTTGAAATGCTGCTTCTTGTACGATCACCAGAGTTAAGCAATGATGAGCCTGATCAGTAGCTATATGGGTGATCGCTTGGGAATGTTAAAGTGCTGTAAGCTTGAATATCCAGCGAGTATGGCTTACGGAAATATCACGTTGAAATGCTGCTTCTTGTACGATCACCAGAGTTAAGCAATGATGAGCCTGATCAGTAGCTATATGGGTGATCGCTTGGGAATGTTAAAGTGCTGTAATCTTGAATATCCAGCGAGTATGGCTTACGGAAATATCACGTTGAAATGCTGCTTCTTGTACGATCACCAGAGTTAAGCAATGATGAGCCTGATCAGTAGCTATATGGGTGATCGCTTGGGAATGTTAAAGTGCTGTAAGCTTGAATATCCAGCGAGTATGGCTTACGGAAATATCACGTTGAAATGCTGCTTCTTGAACGATCACCAGAGTTAAGCAATGACAATCCTGATCAGTATCTATATGGGTGACGGCTTGTGAATACCATTTGCTATAAGCTTGGATGTCCAGGTGTAATGGATAATGGCTCGTAATTATTAATTGGAGAGCCGAGTTCCAATTCTCGTTGGGTTCGTTATATCCGCTAATGCACAAATACCATTGGTAAAGTTATGAATCCAACACCTCTCCCACAGCTATGTGTTAATTAGTAAGACTTGTATCAGTAAATCATTATTATCTGAAAAATTATATATTACAATCTAAAAAAAGAGTATTTTTCTAAATAACCCGCAGAGGATTGATAAGCCGTGGAAAACAAACCAATCAATGAATGAATGTATGATAGCGCCAGTGTCCTTGAGATGGTTGGAGAATGCACCGGTTGAAACAGAGTCATACAAAAGTTGTTTTTTTATCAGGGCATATAAAGCTGTAAGCTTGGATGTGCGGGTGGTGTAATGGATAGTGGCTCGGAATTGTCAATCGGAGAGCCGTGTTCCAATTCTGGTTGGGTTCGTTTTATTTGAAAATTGGTAAGTCCAACACTTCCGCCCCATCTATGGGTTAATTATTAAGCCTTGTATCACTAAATCATTTTTATCAGTGATAGACTTAACAAGATATGAGAGAGCTAATTTTTCTGATGATCGCAAAAGCTTGAAACGTAGGGTCACAAACTCATATCCATACAACTATATATATATATATATATATATATATATATATATATATATATATATATATATGTATATATATATATAATTGATGATATCTCCTGACGAGTGGACGAACAGGTCCTGTCCACGAAATTCTGGAGTCGTTATGCTGAAAGTAACAGCAATCAGCTAAGTGACAAATTTTACTCAGATTAATCCTATACACACACACACACACTCTCTCACACACAAATATATATATATATATATATATATATATATATATATTTATTACAAAAAAAATTATTGCAATCTATAAAAAAATATTTCTTGTTCTAAATAACACGCAAAGGTTTGATCAGCTGCAGAAAACGAATCAATCAGTGAACACATTAAACCATCATTGTTCTTGAGATGGATGGAGTAAGCACCGGTTGAAAGAGATTGATCCAGAACTTGTTTTTATCTAGGTATATAATTTCACGAAAGAACGTTTTTCGCACTCGGGGCAGTCTGAGGGGAACTTAACTGCTATTCGGACAGTTGTTTGTTGGAATTGTCTTGTTTGTGCTTGGTGATGTGAGCGGCGAGTCGAAACTGCTTGCCCTGTGGGAACTGGTACACCAGATGACCAATATAAAAGATCATTTCTTTTTATTCGGCCCTAGGAAACGTGAGGAAATGGAACCTTATGCCTTTCGTTAATTCATATGAGAACCAGGCGAAGAATGGCCGTCATAAACAGTCGTCCGTTCGAAGGCAAATATGGCGGGACTGAACAGTGGGTTGAGAAGAAGAAGAGAAGAAAAATGGAAACGGTAAGGAAGAAAAATTGAAAAATGCCCCGAGAAAATAAGAAAAAAAGAGAAATAAAGTAGAAAGAAGTGAATGCGAAAATGTTAATTAAGTGATATGAACAGATATTTACCACGCCTTGTCAAGTATGACACATGATCAAGAAAGAATACAGTTTCGATTTGGCTATTGAGACAAGAAAGGAGATGTTACACAGAAAAAAAAGAGATATTTGTAAAGATAGATAGATAGGAACAAACTGAAATACATAGATAGATAAATCGATAGATAGATAGATAGATAGCTAGATAGATAGGAATCGACTGAGATAGATTGATAGATAGATAGGAACAGACTGAGATAGATTGATAGATAGATAGGAACAGACTGAAATAGATAGATAGATATATAAGAACAGACTAAAATAGACAGATAGATAGGAACAGATTGAAATAGATAGATAGATAGATAGATAAGAACAGACTGAAATAGATAGATAGATAGATAGAAACAGACTTAAATATATATATATATATATATATATATATATATATATATATATATATATAGATAGATAGATAGATAGATAGATATGAACAGACTGAAATAGTTAGACAGATAGATAGATAGGAACAGACTGAAATAGATAGATAGATAGATAGATAGATAAATAGATAAGAACAGACTGAAATAGCTAGATAAATAGATAAGAACAGACTGAAATAGATAGGTAGATAAATAGATAGATAGATAGGAACAGACTAAAATAGATAGATAGATAGATAGGAACAGACTGAAATAGATAGATAGATAAGAACAGACTGAAATAGATAGATAGATAGATAGATAGAAACAGACTTAAATATATATATATATATATATATATATATATATATATATATATATATATATATATAGATAGATAGATAGATATATATGAACAGACTGAAATAGTTAGACAGATAGATAGATAGGAACAGACTGAAATAGATAGATAGATAGATAAGAACAGACTGAAATAGATAGGTAGATAGATAGATAGATAGATAGGAACAGACTAAAATAGATAGGTAGATAAGAACAGACTGAAATAGATAGATAGATAGAAAGATAAATAGAGAGCTATCAACAGAGTAGGATAGATAGATAAATAGTTCTTGACTTTATCATATATATATATATATATATATATATATATATATATATATATATATATATATATATGTGTGTGTATACAACATTATAGTGTCAACACTCAGCAAGGTACAGCTCGAGAGCTATTTAAATTTCACGGGACCAGATTTTGTCAGCTGCATATCGCAAGAGCGTGAACTTATATATATATATATATATATATATATATATATATATATATATACAGAGAGAGAGAGAGAGAGAGAGAGAGAGAGAGAGAGAGAGAGAGAGTACCATAGCATAGCTTAGCGTTCCATAAAAATATTTTCATCCTATTATATATATATATATATATATATATATATATATAATTGTATATATAGTTTTTAAAAATGTATATATACACGCATATATATATACATATATATGTACATATATATATGTCTGTGTGTGTATGCATGTCTGTGTGTGCGTCCTTTATGACTATATACATACACCCGCATACACACACACACACACACATATATATATATGTATATATATATATATATATATATATATTGGGTGTATCCCAAATACTTTTACAAACTTTAGGGGCGAGCTCATCACTCCAAAACAAGAAAAACTAAAGATTCGCGGACATAAGTTTATATGAACTTTTGTCCTTTTTTTGGTGTGTGGGACCCGCCACCAATGTTTGTAAAATAATTTTTGATACACACACAATATATATATATATATATATACACACACACATATATATATATTTTAGAATTGGACATAGCCCGACAATTTATTTAAAGACATTTATATTATGTTTAACGTTCTTTTTAAAAGAACGTTAAACATAATATAAATGTCTTTAAATAAATTGTCGGACTTTGTCCAATTCTAAAATATATGACGTCATTTGTTTACATTTGATACGCTAGAGCAGATATGAATAGAAGAGATTCATGGAAGATTTAAGTTTAAAGATAGTAAAATCGACCTTGCTAACCAGACGCCGCTCTGTGGCCGAAAGGTTAAGGCACATCACGCGAAATGATGGTTCCGTATAGGATACAGGTTCGATTCCTGTCGGAGAGCGAAAATTTTCTATGAAAATTTCTCGGACATTCAGGCCGGTAAATGTTATTTAATACTGTTTATTATAAAACAGAGCATTTGCTTAAATACTTGTATCTATAAAAAGAACATTAAACATAATATAAATGTCTACACATATATATATATATATATATATACCGGGTTCAACACCCAGAATTTTCAAACCGTGTTACACCATAATTGGCCATCCCACTAAGTGCTTAATAACTAAACATCACTAAACTGAGTTTATATTTTCCAGGTTTTTAAATATGAAATTTAGACATCTTGATACCTTTTTTGTAAGAATCATTAAAAAATCCTTTGAGTTATTCACCTAGACATAGAACAGGTTAAAATGGTTTTGTGTCAGCCCCACTGTCTTCCCAACTGAGCAATTGTGAGGGAAAAATCAATCAGGCCTTCAGTAATAGTACCAAAATTCATAATCTGGCTTCCATCTCCAAAATCCATTCAGGAACCATCAAGAGAATGGAGAATAATTTTAAAAGAGTAGGAACAATAGAGAGGAAAACTGGATCAGGAGGTGACAACCGGCAGTGGGATCATCATTTCAACTTAGAGCTAAAGAGATTAATTAGAAAAGATCTAACTCAATCCATAAGAGCTTTAGCACGTGAGAGAGGAGTATCAGCGATGACAGTCTAAAGGGTAATGAAAAAATACTTGAAAATAAAATCGTACGTGAAACGTGTGAGGCACTTCCAGGAAAGAAAGTTAGAAGGTTAGAGAGGGCGAAGATAATCTTGATGTTGGAAAATGATCCTGGGATAATATCTATCTATCTATCTATCTATCTATCTATATATATATATATATATATATATGTGTGTATATATATATATATATATATATATATATATATATATATATATATATATATATATATATATATATATATATATATTTATATATATATATATGAACTTTATTTGAATTCTTCATGAGCTTTCGATCCTTAGCTATGATTAATTAATAAGAAACATGTCATTTTCGTTTATGATCCATTTTATCAGGATTTTTCTGTTAAGCTTGGAGAGTAATTATACATTCTTAATGTTCAAAGCAGAGTCCAATAGTCTTATAAAATCCTCGGAGAATTCGAATAAGATATCTTTAACAATTTCTAAGATTCAACGCTTCAAATCTTAATCTAAACAAATGGACAATTTTGCTGTTACACGATTTGGACAATTTTGCTGTTACACGATTTGGACAATTTTGCTGTACATCCGGTATATATTTATATGTGTGTGTCGGGGTGGGTCAGGGATGTTTGTGTTTGGGTGGGTGTGCGCGTGTGTGTGTGTGTGTGTGCGTGCGTGTGTCTGTGTAAATAGAAGAGAAAAAATAAATAAAAATAGATAAGAAGAAAAATATACTTATCCGAACCGTTTCGTCTTCTGAGGGATTTCTTTCAAGCCTTTCATCCGTTCATCTTATCGCATATCATCTTATAATATAACTTTTTGACCACAAGCGAAACAATATTCATGTGAAAAATATTTTATATTAGTCGCTCTCTATTCTTTCCACCAGACTTTGAATTGTGCCCTTCACAGGCTTTGACTGACCTCTCAACCACCTGATGAAAATTCATGAACTTTCTAGATTATACAAGCATAGACAAACCAATTGCATCCACGCCTTTCTGTATATAAGGACATGAAGAAGAAAATCCTAGATTGCCTTCATTAAGTCTTTCAGAGGACGGGAGAAAACGGGCCGACTAAGTACAGTTTGCCCTCTTGTCTCTTTTTTTTTCATATATATATATATATATATATATATATATATATATATATATATATATATATATGTATATATCCTTTTACAAACTTTGTGAGCGTATTCCACATACATGCACACACACATACACACACGCATATATATATATATATATATATATATATATATATATATATATATATTATTTTGTATGTGCAGTACTTTGTTGAAAGAGCCCAATATCAGTGATAGACTAAACAAGATAATATGAGAGAGCTAGTTTGCCTGATGATTGCAAAAGCTTGAATCTTAGGGTCACAAACTCATATCCATACAACTATATATATATATATATATATATATATATATATATATATATATATATATATAATTGATGATATCTCCTGACGAGTGGACGACAGGTCCGTCCACGAAATTCTGGAGTCGTGATGCTGAAAGTAACAGCAATCAGCTAAGTGACAAATTTTACTCAGATTAATCCTATACACACACACACTCTCACACACACAAATATATATATATATATATATATATATATATATATATATATATATATATATATAAAAGTGAACATAGAAGTCTATCATCTATCAAGAACTTCACTTTTATATTTTTATATTTTTATATTTACACACCCTCTATCTCTGATATTGAGCACTTTATCCCATAAATATAGCTCACTTTAAGACTATATTTCTTCATATATATATATATATATATATATATATATATATATATATATATATATATACGTCCGCATGCGTACAAAAAGGAGAGACTGCGGTAGAATGAAGCCATTCTCCAAAACAAGGAAGAAAAGTCAATCGCAAAAGATCATCAAGATGGCGAAAGAAAATCTCCCAAAATATCGTATATAAATAGACAAAAAAAGAAGAAAATGGAAGAATAATGGGTTGTAAAAAAAGATGGAAAGAAGAAAAAGAATGAAAACTGACGGAGTAAGAATGTTGAAATTCGGAGTCGACGAATCGTTAGGTTATTGAGTAGCCAGCATCAGAATGAAAGAAAGGCATCGAAGGAGGATGTTAGGAAGGCGGCGAAAAATATTTGCAGCACGCGGTGGCGTTCTTACCACTTATTTACTTTTCTTTCGCCGAATCAAATGTTTTCGTCGTTCCCTGCAAGTCCCCGCATCTCTCTCTATCGCTCTATCTGTGTCTCTCTCTTTCTCTCTGTTTCAGTCTTTCTGAGCTAGCACCGCTAAGAAAACCTTGTCAATTTCGCTGCACTCCTTACACCATTTCCCACTCGGCCTTCCTGTCTCCCTGAAGTTAACTTCAGGCCTGAGCGCTTCTCTGCGTTGATAAACAACAGATGTCAGCGACAGTGGCGAAGTGCTTAGTAAGGTCAGACCGAAATACAGAAAATATGGCCGCCGTCTACACCCCGAGACAAAATGATATCGAAAAACGAAGTCAGCGAAAACAGAATCCATCCCTTTCTCTTTCCTTCCGGTGGATACCATTTTCTTTTAATTATTTGTGCTCGGCGAACAGATTTGAGAGTTTTGCAATAGTCTGCGTTCCATTCCATACCACACACACACACACACACACACACACACACACACACACACACACACACACACACACACATATATATATATATATATATATATATATATAGCTAAAAATCGTAGGTAAGTAATCCAAGTAAATCCTAATAATATAAAATATTAAAACTGATTATCATAGAGAGCTCAATTTCTTTATTACAGAGCATATATAGATAAATTACATATAAATGAAATTCAATAGCCCATTCGTATGGCCATTTCTCCCCGTAAGAGATTAATCCTCTCATGAGATTAATTTTTCGAGGTTTGTTAACACCAAAGGGTTTCATGATAAGATGAAAAGAAAGTTTAAATTTTTTTTTTTTTAAAGGAAGAAAGAAAAAAAGAAGGAAGCTGTCCTTCCCTTCTCCTTCCTTCCGTTTTTTTTTGTCGTTCTTCTCCTCGTCTTCCATCCAGATTTTTTTTTATGTTTGTGCCAAACGGCCATCGTCCAGCCGCCAGCCTGGGCGTAGGAACTGCCCTTCCGAGGTCAACGGCTTTTAAGAGTGAACTGAGAAATGAGGGACGGGGTAACCAGAACATCCCCACTGCAAAAGGAAGCGGTAGGCCATCGTGATTGCAACAGCTGACAGCACACAATAAATAAGTGGCGTTGATGATACGCACATTATATACGTACAAATGGTTGCCATGTCCGGGGATGGGGGCATAATGGAGACAGGCCCCCATTGTCTATAAAATGCTCCTGTGCCATGCCCATCAAATTGCCTATGACAATTAAGTCCAGCTCTAAGCCGGTGAAAAGGTCGGAGACGGACTACTGGCGCCTCATAGCCAACAGATTCGGTGAGATAGAGCTCCACTATATTTCGACAGATAGCATAGCAATTCACAGAATGTGAATATAAGGAATCTGTGAAGGCTCATGACCGATTAAATCTTCAAGATATATAACATATTCAGTGAAATGTTTCTTTAAATAATTCTGAAGACCTCGCGGTAATCTATTCTTAAAAAAAAGAAACCTTCATCCACACTCCCTTTTTTATTTTATTTTACCATCTATATATACAACCATATAAGCTTTGTTTTGTTTTTTTTATTGTTTTTTTTACGTTACACGGGAAAGTATTTTATTTTGGAAACTACATACTGTACTTAAATTGCTTCTACTTAACTGAAGTCATCAACAAACAGTCAAATTTGTGTTTAAAAGAGTGATTTCATTTTACCCAGTAATTTGCAAGTAGCAATTTTACTGCTTTCAATTGAAATGAAAACTAAATAAAACACTTAACGAATTTAAAGACGATTCGATAACCCGAATTTTTCTTTGGGCGGCTCGGGGCGAATTCAGAAATATCATTGGCATCACCAATAATGAAATATATTTAATAACCTCAATATTTTCACACGAAGAAATATCGTCTTCCCCTTCGCCATCTTCATATTTTCCGACTTAGAAGGAAAATACCTTAAAACTATGCCTTCCTGGGGAATAATTTTAATATATTATTTTTCTTAAAAAAAAAAAAAATCAATATTATTTCGTTTTGTTATCTTTTTCTTCATAATATTCTTTTCTTTTTCATTTTTTTTTTTTCAAAAATTAATTCACACTGTAGAAATTCGAGGAGGCGATAACCGCCGCCATGTTTATTTTCTTTCCTAACCGGAAGCAAAATTTTTCGATAAAGCTTGTCTGCTGTAGAACATCTCTGGCAGCGGACTCGGAATTTTGATTGGCTCCGAGCGTGTTCACAGAAAACAAGATCTCCAGTCGAATGATCGATATTTTTTCTTGATATCTAATCTTCATCTTAAACTAAAATGTTGTTTACGAAAAATACACCGACATAATCATACGTCCATATATATATATATATATATATATATATATATATATATATATATATATATATATATATTATATATATATATGCTCAAATTACATAAAGAATTTTTCTCGTCAACTATGGAAGATATGAATGACTTTAATCATGAGTTTTGGGCGATACACATTTCTGGTGAGGGGAAAATATATTTATTTAAACGAGGTATATTTTTTCATTTTTTTGTTTTTGTTTCCCCAAAACATGAATATGTCTTGAAGGGAGAAGAAATTCTGAATATAATTTTTACAGATTAAATTATTTTGAGAAAACTCGCATCATTTAAATGAAACAATAAATTCTAAATAGTTAAATAGGGAAGATCATTTAAACTTCGTATAAGGTATTGCTGACGTTAATATATTTTATGCAATTTCACTGGATTTTCATTGCTACAATACAAAGTTATTAGGAATGACTTACACTAGCCGTTAGAAATTAATATACTTTATAAATATATAAAGTTTTATTCTGTTTAAAAGGATGCATGATTTATTGAGAACTGAAAATATCTTTCTTCCTAATGTTCAAAGAATTTTCATTAGAAAATGATTAGCAAATATCTTGCATAAATTCCTGTTCATTAACAAATTAACAATTGCTTTTCCTCGGATTTTCACAGCATTTCTATCTCTAAATACATTCACCATATATATATATATATATATATATATATATATATATATATATATATTGTGTGTGTATTCAGGCAG